>NW_020870938.1:329540-357040 GCF_003789085.1 Penaeus vannamei
TGTACGTCCTCCAGATGTGCCTGCTTGACATATAACTGCAGCTCCCAATCCTGCAGCGCATCCACAAAATAATCCCGTGTCAGGACGGTCACCATGTCCTCAGCAGCGGCGGGGTAAGCGTGGCGGACGAGCGTCTCTAACTCTTGAGCCAACTGAGGGAGAGACTCACCCCTGGCTCACACCCTGGCATTAAGACGGGCCCGGTACACCTCAGCCTGATGGTGATGGCCGAAACTCTGTTGGAGCGCTCCCACCACATGAGAGTAAGCTGTACGCTGCAATGATGTTAAATGAGTCAGCACTTCCAGTGTTGGCCCATGAAGACTGGAAACGAGCTGCAAAGCCTTCTCATCGTCGTCCCAGCCTTGAGCACCTGCCAGAAGCTCAAACTGAGCCAAGTAGGCCTCCCAGGCTACCTTCCCATCAAACCCAGATGGTTTACGCCTCCATCGCTGGCAGTCACGAGAGGAGGCTTGAAAACGCTGCGGCACGGGAGATGCGAGAGAGTGCCCCATGTGAACTGATTACCTGATGCAGGTGCAGGAGAGAGAGGTGGGGTGAGCTCAGGAGAGAGAAATGACAGCTGATTGGCAAGTCGCGGTGACGTCACGGTCCGGTTTCGTGCCTTTTCCGTCTCACGTTTACAGCTAGCACCCACAGGTAAGTCTCACTGCCATGCCATCCACTCACTAGGATCAGAGCACACGTCCTTCGGCAGCCTTTCCTCCTCCGGGGGTTCTATTTTCCTCTCCTGGAGTCTATCCATGGCAGTGCTCTGCTCCTTCAATGCCAGCTGCAGTGCACTGATTTCTTGCCGACAAGCTTGCATTTCCCTTTCTGTCACTTCCCTCTGTGCATTGCATGCATCATCAGTATGGCGTCGTTCTTCTTCCCACACTTCCTCCAGACCATGCCACACAAAGTCTTTCAATTGGCAGAACGCACTATTCATTTCTTCCTGATTTTTCCTCATCGCCTCACTAAGTTTACTTTTCATGTCCTCACCAGTCTTATCCAGCTTATTAATTACCTTCCTGAACAAATCCATCATGTCAGGTGGGGCTTGCTTCTCTGCCTCAGCTGCGTGCTCCTCGCCTCCATTTCCCACCAAAATTACCGAAGCGTCCCCGACGGCGCCGCTCTCACTTCCTGGCTCTGGAACCTTCGACCTGATACCTCAGGTCAGCCAACACGTCACACACTAAATTATCCCACTCCTGACACCAAATGTTAAGCCCAAATGACACAAAGGATAGCAAGCTAACCTCAGCAGCCGTTAAAGGTCCGAGTGTGCACATGGGGGCGAGCACTCCTAGTCCCTTTGTCTAAGGTACTGTCAGGTCGAATCAGGTGCTGGTCACTTCACCAAGGGGTTTATTAATCCTCAGGAAATACGGTACGTCAAACACAGGGCGAAAATTACAGCCATAGGCCGGGAAACGAGAGGAGGGGTCGTGAGCACGTCTTCCTCAGACGAGAGTCCCGGGTAATCTCACTGTGAGGGACGAGACTCCACCCTCCACACCAAAACACTCTCAAAATTCAAAATCATTACCAGAGGGTGGTGTAACAATATATATTCATATATATACACACATGCAAACACATACACACACACACACACATATATATATATACATATATATGTATATATACATATAAATATACATATGTTTATATATATATATATATATTGTAATATGGTTGGGATGTACACGTTCGCCGACCGTAGCCACTAGCTGTAATAAGGTAGAGGGCATAGAGCAGGTAGAATGAAAGGGGTCTTGGACAGAGGGGTTATTAGGGGAGATAAATGTTTGACCCCATGAGAGACCCGTGCCCCAGGTGCCGAGGGTGGGATGGTGACGAGTGAGATCGTGGTCTGTCTGCCCTCTGCCGTTCTTTTTCTGCTCTCCTCTTCTTGTCTGACGACCATGTCCTTTTATGCTGGCTCAGGGAGATGTTTGTTTCAGTCTAGACAAAGGGGGGTGAGTTCAAAGGGCTTGCTCGAGAGGGAGACGTAGGTCATCTTTAGTCAACCAAGCTTGGGTGTAGTAGGTGTGAATCGGCTTTCTCTGGTGATGTAAACACTGAAGGATTGCGACAGGAAGGTACAGCTTCTGTTTCAACAGATGTGTAGAGCGATATTGTTGACATTGCTCAGCCACGAAAAAGGCTCGTCCTCAAGCCGTCTGAACATTTTATCCACTGATGGCACATCTTGAGACAGGCTCTGCTAGGGGTCTACAGATGGTTACTAGTAATCCATGATCCCCCAAGGTCATCATGTGCCAGAGTAGCGGCATGTTGGAGGTTTTGCAGTGAGGTGCGACCTTTAGTAGGGTCACATCGTCTTCAGGGAGGCTTAAATATAAGTGTGCCAGGCCAGAAAAAGGGCAAGGAGGAAGATAATAAGTTACTTGTCAGTAATCTTACTAAGATGCCAGAAAATGAGAATGCAATAATGCAATTTGTCACGATAAGGGTAACATGTAACATGAGGTGGTGTTAATTACTCTGGAACTGTTGGGATTAGTGTTCAATAGAGTATCACCATATTGTAGAGAGAAATTTACTGAGCAAAAATTCCATATCTTCGAGCTAAATAGGCAAGTAATTATGCTTCGGACCCATGTAGGCAGCTTGGCCTGAATGAAAAAAAGCACATCCTAGATGCTTTATGAACATAACAGCGAGTAAACAAAACATGCAGCAGTGTGCAATCAATTCAAAGTAGACTCAACGTGCAAGCGGGACGCAATTCCTTCATGGTAGATTCAACATGTGGCGGGGCGCGATTCCTTTGTAGTAGACTTTCCATGTGGCAGGGCGCGATACTAGTTTTTACAGCCATGAGCCACCTTGAAATTAATGTGGGGTGCTAATAAGCCTATATAAATCATGGTTTCTGCAGTGTATTACCTTTATTGCAACAGAATCAACTCCATCAGTAAGTTACATGTTACATATTCACCAATACCTTAAGACTAAAGAAGCATAAATTCCAGCATTACTGAGGACAAGATATCGAAGTTGAGAGACGACGTCATTAAAGTGAGTTAAAATCAGTTATAAATTAAAGAAATGGCACTTGGTTCAGTTCATAATCCTAGAGTGAATTCCGTGTAGAGTGGTCAAGTAGGTGAGTAAAGTCATCGCCATGTACGTGTGAAAAAGCAAACGGCAAGTAAAAGACAGTAATGTTTCAAAAGAACTCAACGATATGTATAAATTCACAGATTACAAGTGAAGACGCAAGCAGTAACGAAGTAACTACTAATATATATTACGTATAAAGAGAAAGTAACGATAATTGTACATTCGCAACAATAAACATGAATAATGTACGCGGGAAAACTAGACATTACAAAAATTCAATAAACTGAAGTGTAGTTATTTGCTCTGAGTAAAAATTAAGACTAAACTGTGCAAAGTTAGGACGACTATAATATAATGAAAAACACAAATAACACATTATATCATATCAATAAAAGAATGGTTAGGGCAGGGATATGAGGTGTGAGTTGAAGGTGTGTGTCACGCGAGTCTGCTCTCAGGGTGTGTGTGTGTGTGATATTGTTTGTTGTGGTGTAAAACAATGATTTACAAAGAGAAATTTTTCAACAGAGTTGGTAGCATGTGTTCCTTAAGAAAAGGCAACTTATAAGTAAGGTGTAAGGGAGGGCAATAGTTAATCCGGCACTAAAGACTTATGATAGTAGTGAGGAAGTATTGATGGTGTAGGGTGACATGGCTGTGCTGGCGAGGGTTCGCAAATACTTGACAAGGCAGGTTAGGAGGATTGGCGAGTGTGGTGGCATAGATTACGAGGATGCATCTTCAACGACATCTTCGGGAGGGCAGCACTGGCGTGAGTAGTCAGAACGAAGTAGTGGGGTAGACATGGTGTGGATAGGCGTGGACTTGATAGCGATGGCTGGGAGTTAAGAGGTGAGGAGGCACTTCGGCAAGAGCTTTTCGTGAACAGGAACATTCGGTGTTGTGAAGTTCTTCACCCGCTGGCCACCAGATGCAATAAGGTTGGGAGCATAGAACAGGTGGAATGAAAGGGATCTTGGCTGGAGGGTTTATTGGGGAAGGTATATGTTTGACCCCATGACAGATCCGTGCCCCGGGTGCTGAGGGCAGAGTGGTGACGAGCGAGACCGTCGTCTGTCTGCCATCTGCAATGTCTGCTCTCCTCCTTTTATCTGACGAACGTGTCCTCATATGCTGGCTCAGGGAAAAGTTTGTTTCAGCCTTGACAAGGGGGTGAGTTCACAGGGCTTGCTTGAGGGGGAGATGTAGGTCACCTTAGGTCAACTAGGCTCGGGTGTGGTAGATGCGAATCGGCTGCTTCCTCTAAATCTAATGTTTAAAAAATGGTATAATGATGCTACAGAAAAGTGGCCAGCCTGCGAATGTGAGTTCGTTCATGGTTGCTGAGATGAAATATTGGAAGTTCGTATCGCAATTTTCTTCTTTTGAAGGATTAAAGTAGGCAGGCTCTGCTGTGGGACTTGGAAGATCAACATGTAAACAATGATGACGTTTTAAGGTGTTCTTTGCTCTGTGGCTATTAGTATGTGTGTAGGTTCACCATGACCAGATGCTGTGTAGTGGTAGCGTGAAGCATTTTGGCACACAAAAAGGACCGAGCACACTCATCAACTCCTTGACGTTCAGCTTAATGGGTTTCGTTTGTATAAACTTGTTCCTTTAGTTTTTATATCATAGAAGCAAAGTAGTAAATGAATGCATATTAAGACCATGAAAAAGCAAAACCTCAGTAAAGAAAATGAACATTCCTTACGTGAAAACAAACAGTTCTGAAGATTACCAATCACTTCATTGATGGCTTAAATAAAAAAAAATAAGATGATACTTATAATTAAGATAAGTGGGGCTTATAATTCAAGATCACTAAAATAAAAGAAAATGATCACGTCCAGCTCCTCAGAAAAACAAACGCCAGAACACAAAACTTAACTGCTTTGTTTCGGGGGGCGTGGCCGCCTCACGCATCTGGTCGAGACTCAGTATATTTCGCGCCGTTTTTGGCGATATTTATAGCGTTCGTGACGTCACGAAATACGTCACGAATATCTTTCGTATTTATCTTACAGTCGAGTTAACTTTTCAGGTTTAAAACACACATTGTAAAAAGATCACAAGAAAAGATAAAAAATAGTCTCAAGTTGAAAAAAATTATATTGAACAAAAAGTAAATATAAAAGTAGATGATTAGATAAAATGCACGAAAGATCAGAGATAACAATAGAAATTAAATACATCTAATAAATAAAGTTAAAAAGAAGATACCGTACATAACCTTCGAATCTTAAAAGCAAGGCAAATAAGATTGTTTAAAATCGAAAGAAAGAGAAAACGAATACAAAAAGGGGAAACAACTAAGACAGTAAAAACAATGGAACGAAATAAAAGGCTAAAAAAAGACCAGAGCCCAAGAGAGCAGGGACGCAGCCGAAAGAAGCACGTCGCGAGGAGATGCATCTAGGACGCCTGAGTCAGGAGGACTGAGATGCCACCTCACAGCGCCAAGGATACTCTTGAATTTCCGGGTAGAAATGCTATGAACACGAAAAGTTAAAGGATATCAAATGCAATACCTATTTCAATCAACATGTAAACAATAATAACGCAATTGGAATATACATGATTAAATGAAATAAACATGATATTATTATTTGCGCACTTGACGTTTTCATTGTTTATATACGTCCGGCCTGTAAGTTCCTCAAAGGAGTTTCATCCTTCAAACGAATTTCTTGGGGCAGATAATGATACACAAATACTATTACATACACTTCAGACTGTATTTTTAAGTCCTTTTAAAAATATACTTATTTCGCATTGTTATACTGATTATCAATTAAAACCTTATTTGAACAAAAATAGAAGCGGAAAATTTCAAAGGAACCCAAATATATCGTTTTAGTAATCGTTAAGCCGCCACTTCTACAGATGATAAATAACCTCTGAGGATGACCGTGCGAGCAACCATGGACGCCATCCTTGCCAATGAAACAGGCGATGGCTCGGTTCGCCCCGTGTTGTTCTGTGTGCCTCCAGTGACAGGCAATATTTTGGTGAAACAGGCGCCAGTGTTACTGAGCGTTTGTCTCAACATAAATGCGCTTTTTCCAGGAGACACAACAACGCCCTTTTCTGCCATCAGTGGGACACAGACCATTGCATGGATTGTTCAGCAGCGCGAATTGTATTCCCGTTCGCTGATGTCCATGCTCGTAGTCTGGTGTAATGAAGTTGCTGCCCAATTTCAACCTGTAAGGTTGTTTTCTCCTGCCGACAGTCTCCTCGCTTCCCACATCCTCCACCTTCGGTATGCCGGCCACCCTTCACATAGACCACCTGATCTTTTGACCTGACCTGAACTCCCTTCGCTTTCGTTCTCTTGTCCTCACCTGCCCAGTTTTCCCGCAGTGTTTCTCCTTTCTCTTATACTGCTTCCTCTCTACTTCCCATTGCCGAGTCACTCTAGAGAAAAGGCCCGGGCGAAGCATGTCTTCGCAAATCTAACTGAACTGATTCCTTCCCCTTCACATCACCAGCAGGAACACCAGGACAACCATCATCTCTCTTCTGTTCTGTCTCTCTCCCTACCATCTCTCTCTCTCTCTCTCTCAGATCACCCCAGCGCCACACGTTTGGCGTAGTTTCCCTTATGCAGTTTTACAGCAGCTCAGCTAAAATCGGAGGTGACTTTCAGCGCCCTTTCCCGGGCCTGCCACACGTGGGCTCATCCCTTTAGTGAGGTTGGAGACATGCCTCTGGGGGGCCCTGTTGGTTCTGTGGTCTGTTGTGGAAGTGTTCTAAAGAGAGGATTTGACTCCACAATGCGACGACCCCAGTTTGTGTGATCCCTCTGTGTTTACGCAATGCACTCATAGTGCACACGTTGATGCCAGCAAGTCTAACTGATTGCAGTTAGACTTTTAATTCAAAGGAGTTTCGTAGCCTTGGTAGATCGTAAAAAGAACCACAAGAGAAAAGGTTCAAATACCACTGCAAAGTCCTCCCCAGCAGACGACTATTTTCACTTTGATGAAGAGGATATGAGTCTCCTGTTGAGTGCTGTAGTCACTGCAGTAGCAACAGCCATGGGGAGGACTAGCGAGGAGGTGGAGAGGCAGTTCAGGCCGCCATGGCGGCAATGACCCAGACTGTTGCGGCCCTGAAGGGGAGGAAACTGGAAGCTTCCAAACCAACTCAAAGCCACTCTCCCCACCCTATGACCAGCTCAAACCAGACTACAACTGTGCAGCCCAGGCCCTTACTAAAGGCCCAATCTGTACAGCCAAAGTCGATATTAAACGAACATGTCCAAATGGTAGATTGGATACAGGCTTCACATCTCCTAGTGGAGCCCCTCCTAGTTTGCCAAAGCAGACTGTAAATGTGCAGCGGATGCTCTCACTACAAGCCGAGTCTGTATAGCCAAGGTTTGCATTAACTTGAAGTGGTACTTCTAACACAAGCTTTACATCTCACAGTAGACCCTCAACTAGACTTATCACAACACTTGGAAGATGTACATCCCTTAATCAACGAGGATCTATACATGTCAGATGCCAGCACGGGGCTTCTGAGGCTAGAATATGATGTAAGTGACTCTGAGTAACAATCATGGCACACAATCTAAGCATACTACAGTGGAACACATGTAGCTATAACAAAAAAAGCTCCTTTTTCCAATCAATAGTGCAAGCAAGGAATAATGACATCGTCATGCTCCAGGAGACTTTAACAATGGGTACTATTCACTTCTCAGGATACCATGTCTTCAGTTTTCCAAGCCTGGATGGCGCTAGAGGCTTGATAACCCTGGTCAAGGCAACAATCCCATGCTCCTTAATTGCCGACTCGCCGCACTGTGGAGATGGCGTGGAATCTTGCTGTTGAGATCCATCTTCCAGGGAGCCCCCTCAAACCAATGCATACAGCAAACCAGCACATTTGTCCATGCTGGATCCCCACAGAAGGACAAATGCAGCAGACATTCATATAGCATACGTGCTTTGACACATTCCCTGAGATCCTTCTTCTCAACACCCTAGAAGCAATGCATGTGAAGGGAAGGGTCATGGGCCTTACTTTCGCCACTGCAGCAATACCGGAGAGAATTCGGTGGTGTGTCGATGAAACCATTACAAGTGATCACTATGGCACAGTCACTAGCTAAACAATAATGCCTAAATTCAGGCAGGCTTGCTCTCATCAGAGACAAGGCACTCCAACCTGATAACTCGGATGCTATGTTCTTCCTCAGGGAACTAAGGAAAACATAAAACTAGTTCTGGATATGCACTGGGCTCTGATGGGATCTCCTACCCCATCATTTCACACTTAGGTCTTGCAAGAGAGCTTGCATTCCTGCAGCTCTTCAACAAGTCTTGGCAAACTGCCACGCTACCCCAGAGCTGGAAAAAAGCCATAATAGTTCCCATCCCAAAATCTACGGAGTCAGGCAGGAACCAACCCATTTCTCTCAGCTGTCTGGGCGAAACAGCCGAGAGGATAGTACTAAATCGGCTCCGATGGTAAATGGGACCCCCTCATGAACACATGCATGGGTTCACCAGGGGTATGAGCATAACACACAGCATCGCCACACTCCTAAGCACAATATTCACTACTCTCTCCCTGGTTGTATTTCTAGACCTGGAGAAGGTTTTTGAATTAGCAAGTCCCCTTGCCATGCAGGAGAACCTAATGCACATGGGAATCAGAGATAGACTCTTGGCGTGGATAGCTGACCATTTTATGAACAGAACAGCAAAAGTCAGATTTCAAGGTCACTGATCTCAGCATATACCACTAGATAAAGGAATGCAACAGTGTCCTCCGTTCTGCCCTTTTCTGCCCTCATATCCAGCATACTCAACATTCTCCTGCTAGAGGGAAGTAGGATCATCTCTTATGCAGACAATCTGGCAGTCATCTCTGGTTAGCACTGCCCAGTGTTATCTGGACCTTGTGTGTGAAGAATGTTGCAGGACGGGTTTAAAGATTTCAGCAGTAAAATCAAAAGCTATGGCTCTGAAAACCAGTGTCAAAAACACAAAATTCACTGTCCAGATCTGGAATGAGTTAAGGACTATCAATACCTTGGGGTATGGATAGGCCACACACTCACTTACAAAAAGGAGATCCAGTACCTGATTGACTGAACCTAAGAAAGTAATGGCAAGGAGACACATAGGAGAGGGACACGAAGTATTAAGAACACTCGTGTACACGCTGGTCGGCCTATTATAGACTATGCTTCTGTCGCCTTTATTGCTTCCAGCTCAACATTAAAAGAAAAACGAGACAATCCAAAACGAAGTAGTTAAGATCACTCTGGACGCCCACAGATGAACAAAGGCCTTTAACTTCCTCATGGAGGCTAACCTGCCATCCCCGGATCGATGGCAGCGCAGTTTCTTCCCAAGGTCATATAGGCACCCCGGAATACATACATGACAGAGTATTCAGACGCCTACAGCAAGACCACCAGGTGTTCGCCGACAACTCCTGGCTCACACGCAACCAAAATTTTCATACGATTTCGGCTCAAACAGCAAGTGCTCGCCAAGGGCATGGACTCCCCCACCCTGAATATAGAGAATCACCGCCGGGACAAACACCTTGATCGAGTTCTCAGTCCTGAGTTTGTCAAGGAGAAAAAAATCAAAACTCTATGCCTAGCCTAAAGGCACAGGTACAAAGGCTCATTGCACAAATAACACACACACAATAGAACCTACATCACGGATGGATCCGTGGATCACATAAACCACACTGCAGGCGCCAGCTTCGCAGCAAAGGGTGCCACAACATCCATCAGGATCACTGACAATGGCCTCATCGCTCCAAGCTAAAACAGTTGCGATCATGGGAACTCTGGCCCACGCATACTTAAGGGAAGGACACATGGCCATACACAGACTCCAGATCAGCCACTGACTGTATACAGCACAGCATGCCCAACGACAGTATCTACCTCCTAACCACTGTCTTCACCACAGCATGACTGTCTTTACCATAGCACAAAGGTTCCTTGATCAGAGTAGAATAATAATCATAAACTGGGTCCCAAGCCACATAGGCATCCAAGGGAATGAGCTTGCTGACAGACTCGCCGAAAAGAGCAGGGGCATGCCTCCAACTCCCATGATCGTCAACCCAAGCCAAAGAAGATTGAGCCGAAGTTCCAGCGCTACGGTGCTTGCCATTCTCCGGCGGACACAGAAAATAACACAAACTCCCCCTCAGCCAGATGGTACTCAGACGCCACTGGCTATGAGCTACTGGAACTTAATCCAAAAATAAACAGGTGCCGAAGCCATACTGCACAGATTAAGACGAGATTATCCCTGCACTTGGCATATTATTGACTACCTGATCGACAGGGAATGTAAGCATTGCCGAAAGTCACCCTACGACATTACTTACAGACTTCTGAACACATGCAATTTCTAAGACAGAGACCACCCACCACAGCCGCCAGGCTGGTAAAAAGGGTATGCCACATGCTTACACCGTGGAAACTGGAGCGCTTGCTGGCAATCCAGCCTCCACGCTAAGCGTACATTTGAGACAACTAGAAATAACTGACACAGGCCGGACCACTCTAGAGAAAATGCCCGGGCGAAGCTAGTCTTTGCATATGTAATTGAATTGAACTGAATCCTTCCTCTTCAGACCCGAAGATGGAATCGAGGACGATTGCAAAACTGTTGTCTCACATTTCAATAAATCTAGTTTGTGTACTGTGGGCTTTCCACCATAGTATCAACACGATAGTGTTTTCCATTCATATATAAACATACATTTTATACCGTATATGCCGGCTTCTAGGCCTATTATGTCTACTTGTCAAACCTAAGTGTATCTCATCAAAACCAGGGGTCAACTTGTATGCCGAATGTAAATGTGAAACTGCTTTGCACTCTTAGTACACCACTTCTAACAGCCCACCATAATTATTTCCTGTTGAAACATGTTTAGTAACTCTAACGTATATGACAGTATTGATTGCAACTCATTGGTACCTCAGAAACATGAAGGTTGGGTTCGATTGGTTTACTCGCTTTCAAACTCATTATTGCGAGTAAATTGTCTTAGAAGGAAAGTGTCTTTGAATTGTATATGAGACATCGTAGTTTTTCATACAAAAGGGTTTAGGAGGTGGAGCTGCTTTAATTTTGACGGACGTATTAACTGCCAAATATAGGTCATAACCCATATTTATATATTCGTTGTGTGTGTGTGTGTGTGTGTGTGTGTGTGTGTGTGTGTGTGTGTGTGTGTGTGTGTGTGTGTGTGTGTGTGTGTGTGTGTGTGTGTGTGTGTGTGTGTGTGTGTGTGTGTGTGTATGTATGTGTGTGTGTTTGTTTGTATGTGTGTTTGTACATATTCATAAATATATATATATATATATATATATATATATATATATATATATATATATATATATGGCTTATGGATATGCATATTGTGAATATATATGTGTATATATTCATATTTGTATATATATATGCGTATATATACATATTTGTGTATATATCGTAATATGTACATATTTGTGTATATATATATAATTTTTTTTTATACACATATACACATACACACACACACACACACACACACACACACACACACACACACACACACACACACACACATATATACATATATATATATAAATATATTATATATATATATATATATATATATATATATATATATATATATATATATATATATATATATGCGTGTGTGTGTGTGTGTGTTTATGTGTGTATGTATATTATATATAAAGATATATATGTGCACATATATGCTTATATAATATACATATATAAATACACGTATGTGTGTAGTGTATATATGTGGATATATACATACATACATACATACATATATATATATATATATATATACATATATATATATATATATATATATATATATATATATAGAGAGAGAGAGAGAGAGAGAGAGAGAGAGAGAGAGAGAGAGAGAGAGAGAGTGAGAGTGAGAGAGAGAGAGAAGGGGGGGGGAAGAGAGAGAGAGAGATCTTACATGCATTTCAGAGGAATTCCGCAATTGGTATGCAAATCGTGGAACTAAAACTTAATATCTCTTCCCAATTACAACACCAAGAATTTGTTTCCGCTTTCCCTCACGCGGGCGAGGATCTCGAAGCAAAGCGAGCAGTTTCCCCGTAGTATCCATCTGCTCTTCACTCGCCTCGTTTAATCCTTGTTAGCAGATTAGAGGCGCAATTAAGACTTTCTGTCGCGTGAGGTAATCGCGTCGAGCGGCCTCCATCTTGACCGCAGTCACATGACTCGCGGCCGAGACGAATGGCGAGTTCATGCGGCGAGTTACCACATGCGGGAGTTTTTCTCCCTCGTCCCTTACTGGGTTATGTGGGACAGCAGTGTTATGAGAATGCCACATGAAACTTTCATCGCGACGGACATCCTGCGATACTAATTTGGGTTACATGTAGTGCCAATGTTCTTGTCTTCTTCCTAAGAGATAAGGAGGCACTCGGAAGTGACGAATCGTCAGGTGAGGGAGGCCGCGGTCACCCCGGTGTACCTTCGGAGATTCACCGCCTACTCGCATTGCATCATTCACACGAATATGCCTACTGACTCACGTGAACGATGCCTAAATCTGATGCCAAATTTGATTGGCTTGCAGTTATGGTTTATTTTTTACTGAAATATAGGAAACCGAACTATTATAGAGTATGCTGTATCGTTAATGAATATACAATAAATAGATAAAATTTTAGTGGCAATGAAGAAATAGTCTGTCAACGATAAATAGAAACAACACACGAAAACGATAGAAAATTCACCAGGCTTGGTTCTCGTTTTCTTTGCCTCAGCTGAGCGATGACTGCGGTGTCTGCCTCAGTCTGTCAGTGTAAGTCAGTGAGAGTAGGTGTGTCATTATCGGGGTAGGGTTCATGGGAGGCGGTTCGTCTGTGTCTTAAAAATTGTGGGAATTAAAAATAGGTTCTTCAACATCATTCACAGACCATTGAACTGAACTCCTCCAGCATTTGCTTCTAAGGTAAGAGTATAATATTAAGCACCAGAGATGTAAATATAATGAGTTTCGGAAATAATTGATAGTTGAGGACAGTTTGCATCTTTGTTAAAAAGTAAATAAAAGACCGGAAATGTTATCGCTTTCTGTGTCACAGACGCTAGGTCCTACATTATAGGAAATGTGAAGGTCTCTAGGTTTTCTGTCGGCTTGGTGTCACAGTCACTGTCTGTGACATCTTTAACCCTGACACTGTGGCATTCTGTGACACCGCGACACTGTGGAGAGCTTTTGGGTGTCTTCTTTTATACACGAGCCTGTTTCATTAGTTGAAGATTCGGGTGGAGCAATTACTCAGGTGTTCCAGTGCAAGTGGTGATTATCTGTGGAAGGAAAAGGAGCTGCTGGCTCACTCCAATTAGCATCTCTTCTTGCTCAGTGAGAAGTGCTCAGACGAGAAAGACGCAGCATTCCGCCCGCGCCTCGAGAGCCTTGGCCCCGAAAAGCGAAATGAAGGGCGCTGGAAGCGGCGCTTCGACGCGCCTCTCCTTGGCCCTCAGCCGGCCAGCGGGTCCGGTGTGAGCAGGTGTGGCACTCGGCTGCCGGCGACGAGGAGCTCAATAGGTAATGAGGCGCACTTAATGCCCAGTCAGTCGGTCAGCGTGACTGGCAGGCAGTGCGAGGACTGAACATTCCTGTCAATGTATATTCATGGCAAATTACATTTACTTTGATTGTATTTACTTAAGAAACGAGGCAGCACCGGTCCACAAAATTCCTTTGAGGACAAGAAAAATGTTCAAATTTAGAAATTTGTATTACGAAAATAAGAATTTGCTACCTTGTGCACTATATGTCTGAGTGGCCGTCTTTTTGTGGATATAAAAGGATAAAAAGAGCAAATTAGAAAAGTAGGAATAAAAGATTAAAAAAACGCGATAGAAAGAGTACGAGAAATATACATATACTTTTATTGTCTACAACTAAAAGAATGAATATGAATTTGTTTATGGTGATGATACCATGCTGATAATATGATGATAATAAAGACAAAGAAATTCACCGAGGTTGTCTAGACATGCATTTAACAATGCTAAAAATACCCAGTTACTAAGAGCAATGTGTGGGCCTTGACATTGAAAAGCAACAGCATCATCTCGAATTGTCATAGGGAATCATGGCATGTTCTCCCTTGTTATGCTGCTGAAACGCGCTCTGAAGGTTCTGTTTGGGGAAAGGTGCTGAAACACGATGAAGTGGGGGAAATAAGTGGGGAAATGTGAGTGAGAAAGGAAAACACGAAGGGAGAAAGGAAAGGGAAAGAAATGGTGAGGCAGAGAAAGCGTAGGAGGGACAGAATAAGAAAAGGAGAGGTGATGTGTGGTGATGGCTAAAGGGAGAGCAAGATGTCAGGAAATAAACATGGTAATGCGTATTTGGCAGATAAAAGAAAATAGCAAAGAACTAATGTAGAAAGAGAAGGCGGGACGCAGAGAAAGAGAGAGAGGGATGCGGGGGGAGGCAGGTTAGAGAACGTGAGAGTAGCAGAATGTAAAGGATTTGAGTAGATGTGAGCAAGACGGGGAAATAGATAGAGGAAAGGTAGACAAAGCCGTCGTCTCCTCAACTGGCAACACCGCATCTGCCAAAAAAATCAACTTGACGTTCAGGAAAGCAAAGGTGCCACGGCGGTCCACCGTTCCGAAGATTGTATTTTCCGGGCGTCGGGACGGACGCGCGAGTCAGGGAGGGAAAGGGTCGGGGAGGGAGCAGGGAGAATGCGCTCCTCAGGCCTTGAGCCTCTGTTCAGCCCGACTTCGCCCTGCGCCGTGAGGGAAGAGATGGATAAAAGGCAGGGGAGAGAGAGAGAGAGAGAGAGAGAGAGAGAGAGAGAGAGAGAGAGAGAGAGAGAGAGAGAGAGAGAGGGGGGGGGGGGAGGAGATTCATTAAGAGCTACAGGTGTGTCATAGAGATACTCTCAGTGACAGAGAGATAAGAGTACATTGGCGGATGTTTTTCTGATTGAGATTACACTCCAAGACCGAAAATTACGAAAACACACACACACATATATGTGTGTGTGTGTATATATAAATATATATATATTACATATATATGTATATATAATATATATATATATATATATAATATATATGTATATGTAATATATATATGTATATGTATGAAATATTATATATGTGTGTGCGTGTGTTTATGCAATATATATATATATATATATATATATATATATATATATATATATATATATTATATATATATATATATATATATATATTCATATATATATAATATATATAATATATATTTATAGGTAATTATATATATATAGTAGTAGGGAGAGAGAGAGAGAGAGAAGAGAGAGAGGAGAGAGAGGAGAGGTCGTATACCCGTATACGAGAAGAGTAATATGTATACTGTATATATTATAATATGATATAGTATAATACTACTATATATACGTGTATAATATATGATTTTATATAACCTTCTTATGTATAGTGGTCATATATATTCGGATTATATGGTATGATATAATGATAGGGAATGCTAGCTGGTTATAGTGTGTATTAACGTATTTGTATAGTGTATGTTGCCAATATATATAAATGTTAACTGTATAGTAATATATACTTAATATATATATATAGATTAGTACATTAAAGTATTACAGTATAGGTATATTATATGTATAGAAGGGGTAGTATTATAAGAATCTATGTATATGTAGGGTCAAGTATCAATATAGTATACTCATAATATATATATAGTATATATAAATATTAGGTAATGTATATATGTATGGGTATACAGGTACTATAGAATCTATTTCAAATGAGTGTATATATATATTATCATATAGTAATGATACTGGATATGTATATATATATATAGAATCTATGTATAGTATATATACATTTATATATACACACGCAACACAACACACAGAGCACCACACACACCCCATTCACATACGACAGCACGACACACAGCACACCACACACACACACCAGCACACCATACACACACACGAGCAACACCCTTCCTCCCCTCCTTTTCATGAATATACATATATATATGGTTGAGATATACACATGATTGGTACAAGGCACACAATCACACACACACACACACACACACAACATCACACACACCACAACACACATCATGGCACAACACATACACACACACACTAGGTTTCACAGCACACACACACACATTCACATACTCATATATATAAGCATATATACTACTGGTTATATATATACGACCATTGATTGGGTGACCATATACACAAACACACATATATGTATAAAGTTATATAATATATATCATATATACTATATATAATATTATATGATATATATATATATATTATTACATTAACTATATACTACAAATATATGTATATTTATGATGTAATAATATATATATAGTGTATGTTATAATTATGACGTTAAATTCTATATAGTATATGTATATATATATATAGTCATCACATATATATACATTAGTGTAAGTAGGTCTAATATGTTATATATAGTAGGCTAGATATAGTAGTATAGTATATATAGTTATATGATTACACGATCGAGGCCTGCGTCGCATATATATATGGCATATTATTTACATATATCTATATTAAATATAATATTATATTTTACGATATTATGTAATAGTATATATATATAGTAGATATATATATATATTTATATATATATAATAAAATATAGTGGTGATATTAAATATATATGTAATATGATATACATATATATAGTGTGTGGTGCGTGTGACTTTTATGCAATATGAATATACGCTAGTGAGATATATCACAGTAATATATATAGCATATATATTAAACTATATAAATAATACTAATATAATATATATATATATATATATAATAGGAGAAGAGAGAGAGGAGAGAGAGAGAGAGAGAGAGAGATGAGAAAGAGAAAAGAGAAAGAGAGAAGAGAGACGAGAGAGAGAGTAGAGAGAGAGAGAGAGAGAGAGAGGGAGAGTAGGGAGAAGGGAGAGAAGGGAGAGAGGGAGAGAGAGAGAGAGAGAGAGAGAGAGAGAGAGAGAGAGAGAAAGAGAGAGAGAGGAGAGAGCAGAGAGAGAGAGAGAGAGAGAGAGAAGAGAGAGAGGTATGTATATAAATACTATGTATAATGTATATGATGTATACTGTATAATATATATGTATACTGTAATATATATATATATAGTATGGATATATATGTAAATATATATAGTAAATCTAATGTAGTATGTATATTTATATGTAGAATATATATATAAAATGCTATGTATATTGTATATAAACCATATATATATGATATATATTATATATATATATACGTATATATAGTCATATGTTATTTATGACATATTATATATATGGAATTTAATGTATATTATATATATATGTTATATAATATAATCTATGTATATGTGTTAATATATTATATACTATATAATATAGTATATATATATATGTATGTATGTATGTATGTATAATATATATAGTAAATCTAATGTATATGTAAATATATATATATGTATAAGTATATATATATATATATATATTTATATCATTATAAAGTCTTATGTATGTGTATATAGTAGATTATATAATATATAGTATATATATATAGTGTATAATACACAGACAGGCCACCAACACAGACACACACACAGCACACACACACACACACACACACACACACACACACGACAAACACACACACACCACACACACACAAAGCAGCCGACACTCATATAACTATACAAAATATATGGTATAGATATAGCACATTGATTGTGACACGCGACTAACATCCGTCAGTCACACCACAGCACAACAGCATGCACACACATTCATGCCAACACAGCGACACACACACATCACCACACAACAACACACACAGGCTACACAAATGTCATCACACACATAACACACATCACACACCGTGTCCACTCACACACACACACACAGGTTGGACCTCATATATATACATATATATATGGTATATATGATCAATTGAATTGTACATACACACACACACAGATATATGTATAAGGTATATATATTTAATTATATATATATATTATTATTATATATTATAGTATATATATATATATAATGGTATATCATAGTATATGATTCCATAGTATATATACATATATGTATACTACTGTATTATGTATATATATGTATTATATATATCATCATATATTTATATATTATAATTATATATATCATGTATATATATGTATAATGTATATATATATAATATCACATAGTTATTACATGTATGTATATATATGTATGTATTACTATATAGGTATACTTATACAACACACTTCCATATTATAATATATGCATATATAAGTACATATATGTATATATGTATAATAGTATATATATTTGTATATATATATTATATATATAGTATAATATGTATTATAATATTATATAGTATATATATATTTATAATGATATATATATATATATATATAATATCAATATATATTATATTATATATATATATATTCTACGTGTGTGTGTGTGTGTTGTTATGTGTGTGTGTGTATGTGTGGTGTGTGTGTGTGTGTGTGTGTGTGTGTGTTGTGTGTGTGCTGTGTGGTGTGTGTGTGGTGTGTGTGTGTGTGTGTGTGTGTGTGTGTGTAGTGTAGTGGTGTGTGTGTGTGGTGGTATTGTGTGTGTATGCATATTATATACTATATATATATATGCTTACTTATATATATATTATATATAATATTATAGTGCATATATACTTACACACACCTACACACTCCACACACTATGCGTAGCACACAACACATTCAACATCACACACCCACACACAACACCACACACACCACAGTCACACACACACACACCGCACACTATATGTGTGTGTGTGTAAGTATATATGCATGTAGTGTGTGTGTGGTTTGTGTGTGTGTGTGTGTGGTGTGTGGTGTGTGGTGTGTGTGTGTGTGTGTGTGTGTGTGTGTGGTGTGTGTGGTTGTGTGTGGTGTGTGGTGGTAATATATATACTATATATATATCATATATATAATATATATAATATTATATATATATATTATATGTAAATATATAGTAAATCTACTGTATATATATATGTATATATATATATAATCTCTGTATATGTTATTATATATATATATAGTAGTATGTTATGCTATGGTATGTATATGTAATATATATTAGTATATATTATATATACAATCTACTGTATATGTATAATACTATAAGTAATATAATAACATATATATTATAATATATAATATATATGTATAATGAATAAGTATATGTATAAATCTAATGTATAGATGTATAGTGAGTATGAGTATATATAAGTATGATATAGTATAGTATGATTATTATACTCACTGGTTATATGTTAATCATGACATCACACACAACTCAGGTCGTCAGCTTCTCCCAACACACACACCGACACAACGCAGCACACACCACAGTCCGCACACGACACGACACACACACGACACGCCTAGCCATTAATATATCTCATATATATATCATATATATGTGGTATAGTCTATAGGGTAGGCACTGCATTGGAGTTGTTACAGGGTTGCGGCAGCACACACCACAGTTCCACACACACACACACACAACACACCAGTGCACACACACCCTCACACACACACACCACCACCACCACACAACGACACACACACACACATTACCACACATCACACACTACCACACACGCAAACATATGTGTGTTGTGTGTAAGTATACTATCGCATGTAGTGTGGTGTTTGTGTGTGTGTGTGTGTGTTCTGTGTGTGTGGTGTGGGTGTGTGTGTGTGTGTGTGTGTTGTGTGTGGTGTGTGTGTGTGTGTTGTGTGTGTGTACGTGCGTGCGTGCGGTGCGTGTGCGTCGCGTGTGTGTGTGGCGCGCGTGTGTGGTGTGTGTGTTGTGCGCGGCGCACGGCTGTGTGTCTGTGTGATGTGTGTGTCGTAGTGTGTGATGTGTGTGTGTGGTGATGTGTGTGTGTGTGATGGGTTGGTGTGTCGTGTGTGAATGCTATGTGTGTGTATATATATGTTTATGTATGTGTTATATATAGTGTATTACTAATAGTAGTACGTACGGTTGTATGATATAGACTAGATAATTGTATAGTTATATAGGGTATCAGCTAGTTAGTGGTCATTGTATGGTTACTGGTACTGTATGTACACACATGTCATAGCACACATTATTTAATATGTGAGGAGAGAGGGGGGTGAGAGAGAGAGAGACACGGGGGGGCAGTTGAGAAGGAGAAGAGGGGGGGAGTGAGAAGGGAAGCAGAGGGGGTGAGTGAGAGAGATGAAGGGGAGGAGAGAAGACAGACAGACAGACAGAGAGAAGGAGAAGGGAGGGAGAGAGAGAGAAAACGAGAGATGGAAGAGAACGAGAGAAGAAGAGAGACGAAATGTGAGAGATTTATAGATTTAGTTTTAATGTCCATTTTGGTGCAGACATGGCACTATGGTACTTTGGTTGTGACATCAGATGGTCTGTTTTTATTATGCCCAGTATCTCCCCTTTCGATGTACAGGAATGATTCGGTCGTTACATATCCATCTGGGCCGGGCCGGAATGGGATTGATCGGAGGTCCGCATCCGCCCTAGGATTGCCTGAGTTATCTAGTCACATCTCAACCTGATCTCAGGACGAGAAGGAGAAGCAGAGAGGGAGTAGTAGGAGCAGAGGAGAGAGAGGAGGGCATTGTCAGAGAGAGTAGAGGAGGAGAGAGAGAGAGAGAGAGAGCAGGAGAGAGAGAGGAGAGAAGTCAGAGAGAGGACGAGAGAGAGAGAGAAGAAAGAGAGAGAGAGAGAGGAGAGAGAAGGGGGGTCAACGTAGGGAGAGAGAGAGAGAGAGGTAGGGGATGAGGTAAGAGAGAGGTAGGGAGAATAGAGAGCAACGAGAGAGAGAGGGACACAGAGAGAGAAGGGAGAGAGAGAGAGGAAGGGAAACCGATGAGAGAGAGAGAATGGGGGGGGCACGATATGATGAGGAGGGGGGGTTGAGAGAGGAAGAGATAGATAGATACAGCACTAGGAGTGAGTGAGGCTGGAGGAAGGGAGGAGACACCTCATCACACGACACACACTCACATCACATCACATAGTTAGCTGTCGGGAAGCAACCAGTTTGCTGATGACGCGTCTGGAACTGGATTCTCATGATGGAGCTAAGTAAATGGCGAAGATGAAAGCCGGATGAAACTCGTTGTGCTAGATTGTTTTGTCGTCTTTGTGCTCCACATATATATAGTAGATATATATATAATGATATGATATGTATGTATATAATTATATGATGTATATATATAATACTTATATATATTACGAGAGGAGAGGAGAGACGAGAGAGAGAGAGAGAGGAGAGAGAGAGAGATGACGTGAGAGATGACAAGAGAGGCAGGAGATGAGAGAGAGAGAGAGAAAGAGAGAGAGAGGAGAGGAAGGTGGAGGGGCGGAGGGAGAGAGCGCTTGGGCTCGGGCTCAGACGAGACTGACGTCACCTTTCGAAATTCTCGCCTCGACGGCCCCCCCCCCTTCGTGAACCCTGTTGGGAGAATTTAGTATCTCTTATCTCTTATCCGCCAGATAAGCCGTCACTCCTGCAAAGGGACTGATTGCGAAACGGGAACACAGAACAGAATCCCCCTGGAGAACGCCTCAGGGTTACCGTAAGGCTTGGTAGTTTTAATGGCGCAATTAGGGATGTGTTAGTAATGGTCCTGGCGAGTTATAATGGGTTAATTGTTATTAATCCGACTTTAACGGAGCGCAATTAGTTAACTGTTAGTGGGCAAAGCGGGACGTCTTGTTAGTGGGTTTCTGGGCGAATATCGTGATACTTACGCGCGCGCGCGCGCGCGCGCGCTCACACACAACACATTCACACACACACACACGACGCGACACACTCACCACACCACACACACACACACACACACACACACTAACACACCACAACTACACTGCAGAACCAGCCACAGCACACGGCCACGCACACACACGACACACACATACTCATAGAGAGGGGAAGATAAGGGGACGGCGGCAACAGGGAAGAGAAAGAGAGATAGACGCGGGGTAAAGTGGAGAAGACGAGAGAAAAGAAGCAAGAGAGCGTAGTGAGAGAGGAGAGAGACGAGAGAAGAGAGAGAGAGGACGAGAGAGAGAGAGAGAGCGAGAGAGAGAGAGAGAGAGAGAGAGACGAGGAGCGGGGGGACGGCGAGGGACGGGCAGTGGGTCGGGAAAAGAGAGACTAGAAAGAGAGAGACTGGAGAGATAGAGAGAAGAGCGCCGGAAGACGATAAAGAGAGAGAAGATACGAGATACCAAGAGACTGTACCCTGAAGAGAGAGGGACGACGCGAGAGAGCAGAGCACGAGGGAGGGAAGGGACCGCAGACAGGGGCGGAGTGGAGGGAGGATCACGAAGCAAGGACAAGCATAGCGTATCCAGGAGCAAGAGTACGAGAGAGCACTGGCAGAGATTGAAGAGAGAGGGAGGGCGGAGGGAGAGACAGAAAGGAAAGAGTGAGAGAGGTCATCGGAGAAATTAGAGAGAGATGGAGAGAGATGCAGAGAGAGTGGAGAGATGGGGCAGATGAGAGATGGAGAGAATGAGAAACGAGAGAGGGAGACAGATGAAGGAGACGAGCAGGATGAGAGCAGAGAGACAAGAGAGAGAAGAGAGAGAGAAAGAGCAGAAGAGAGGAGAGAGAGAGAGAGAGAGAGAGAAGAGAGAGGAGAGAGAGAGAGAGAGAGAAGAGAGAGAGAGGAAGAGAGAGAGAAGAAAGAGAGTAGAGACAGGGGATGAGAGAGAGAGAAGAGAGAGAGAGAGAGAGAGAGAGAGAGAAGAAGAGAGAGAGAAGAGAAGAGAGAGGGAGAAGGAGAGAGAGAGAGAGAGAAGAGAGAGAGAGAGAGAGAGAGAGAGAGATTAGAGAGAGACGAGAGAGAAGAAGAGAGAGAGGAGAGAGAGAAAAGAGAGAGATGATGGAGAAGAAAAGAGAGAGAGAGAGAATAGAGAGAGACGAGAGACAAGAGAGAATGTGAGAGAAGAGAGAGAATGGAAGAGAGAGAGAGAGAGAGACGAATGACGGAAGAGAAGAGAGAGAAGAGAAGAGAGATAGAGAGAGAGAGAGAGAGAGAGAGAGAGAGAGAGAGGAGAGAGAGAGAGAGAAAGAGAGAGACGACGAGAGAGAGAGGAGAGAGGAGAGAGAGAGAGAGAGTAGAGAGAGAGAGGGAGAGAGGAGAGAGAGAGAGAGAGGGGAGGAGGAGAAAGACAGAGAGGGGGGAGGGAAAGAGAGAGGGAGAGAGAGAGAGAGAGAGAGAGAGAGAGAGAGAGAGAGAGAGGAGATGAGAGAGAGTAGAGAGAGGAGAGGAGCGATGAGAAGGAGAAGAGCGAGAGAAGGAGAAGAGCGAGAGAGAGAAGACAGGGAGAGCAGAAGGAGAGAGAAGGAGAGAGAAGGAGAGAGAGAGGAGAGAGAAGGGAGAGAGAGAGCGAGAGAGAGAGAGAGAGATGAGAGAGAGAGGGATATGGATGAGAGGTCGTAAGGGAGCAGGAGAGAGAGAGAGAGAGAGAGAGAGAGAGAAAGGATAGAGAGAGAGAGAGAGAAGGATAGAGAGAGAGGGAGAGAGAAGATAGAGAGAGAGAGAGAGAGAAGGAATAGAGAGAGAGAGAAGGATAAGAGAGAGAGAGATAGGATAGAGATGAGAGAGAAGGATCGACGAGAGAGAGATAGGATAGAGAGAGAGAAAGGGATAGAGAGAGAGAGAGAGATGAGAGAGAGAGAGAGAGAGAGAGAGAGAGAGAGAGAGAGAGGGGAGAGAGAAGAGAGATGAGGGGCCACCGAGAGAGAGAGAGAGAGAGAGGAGACGCGAGAGAGAGAGAGAGAGAGAAGAGATGAAGACGAGGAGAGAGAGAGAGAGGAGAGAGAAGAGAGAGAGAAGGGAGAGATAGAAAGGACAGAGGAGGGGGAGGGGGAAAAGAGAGAGAGAGAGATGAGAGAAGAGAGAGACGAGAGAGAGAGAGAGGAGAGAGAGAGAGAGAGGAGAGGAGAGGAGGAGAGAGAGAGAAGGACGAGAGCGAGAGAGAGGACGACGGAGCGAGAGAGAGAAGGAGAAGAGAAGAGAAGGAGGAGAGCGATAAGGAGAGAGAAGGGCGAGAGAAGGATCGAGAGAGAGAGGAGATAGATGAGAGAGAAGATGAGAGAGAGAGAGAGAGAGAGAGGGAGAAGAGAGAAGACGCAGAGAAGAGACTGAAGGATTATCGAGAGAGAGAGAGAGAAAGGATAGAGCCAGCAGAGAGAAGGAGTAGAGAAGAGAGAGAAGGATAGAGACGAGAGAAGGATAGGAGAGAGAGAAGGGATAGAGAGAGAGAAGAGAGAGAGAGGAGAGAAGAAGAGAGAGAGAGTAGAAGAGCAGAGAGAGAGTAGAGAGATGAGAGCAGGAGGCGGGAGAGGTAGAGAGGAGGAGTGTAGGCAGGGAGTAGATGTGGTAATTAAAGAACGTAGAGGAGTGGAGAGAGAGATAGAGAGAGGGAGAGAGGAGATGAGAGAGAGAGGATGAGAGAGAGAGCGAAGGTGGAGTGAATGGTGAGTTGGGTGGGTAGTGTGGAGGTGGATCGACGTGCGTGCTCGGGTGCCGGCGTGTGTCCGGTCGGGAGTGGGCGGCAGCGCGTGTACGTAGGCGAGGACTGTGGCCCGCGGGATGTTGTTGATGTGGCGAGGTGTGGCGGATGACGTTGCGACGGGAGGGAAGCGTGACGTGAATTGGTGCGGATGGGCGGGGCGGAGCAGCTATTATTAGTACCCCAAGGTTGTGACGGATTGTTACGCGAACTCCGGCCTGTCTCTCGTCGGGGAGAGTCGTGTGTCGGCTGTGGTTTTCCTAAAGATGTGTGCCTTGGCCTGCCCCAACAGCCGTCCCGAGGATCAGCTTTACCTGGTGCCCGCGTAACAGGTGTCGCTGGTAGGCGTGGTGTCCTGGGGTAGTCAAGAGGCCGCCAGACGTCAACAGGTCATGTCACTCGGCGGGAGGATATCTCGCTGATCTTTCTTTTTAAAAATTGCGTCAACTTATTCCCTTCTCGTAGCAGAGGATTGATTTAGCTTTAGATTGTGTTAGTATATTTTAATTTGTGTCCTCTCCTCTTTTTTAGTCTAATGTAATTATCTCTCACTTCACCACACATTGTTTTGAGAAAATCGTGCCAATGAATCCGTTCAAATAATAATGTTTATACAATTATCTGACTGACCAATTCGACAGATTTCGAAGAATCGCTTGACGGACGAACTCAAGAGTGTTAGCGGGAAAACACTTATTTTGAATTCCGTTTGAGTGACACGCAGCACCCGAGTCTGGACTGGGTGGCTATTACTTAAATCTTTTGCGCTTTTGCTAACGAGAAGGGGACTCAGGCAAGAGAAGGCTCTCGTCTGGGCCTCTATCCACGTCCGGGGATCTTGGCTCTGACATGGGCCGTGGGAGCTCCTGCAGAAGGAAAGCGAGGGAGAGGATAGGACGTCCCCTGGGGGAGGGCTGCAAGAACGGAGTGGAAGGAGAGCGGCGAAGAGATTAGGGGTGACAGCGTTAGGAAAGTAAGTAGTTAATGATTATAATTATGGATCCAAAGGTAGATGACGATAACAAGTACAATGATAATAACAATTAGTATGTTTTTGGATAATGCGTAGAGCTTTCTCTGATTTTATTCTGATTTTTCATTCGTCTTTCCCTCTTCTCGTATTTGTGAATAAAGGCTCTTCGTTTGGGTCGCCCCACAAGCGAATTCCACCTTCCGTTCATGGCAGAGACCGAAAACTGGTGGTCGATTGTTACGGAATCTTCATATGAATTGTCTACCTCGTTTTGTTTTAATGTATTCCGTCTTCTACTCTACCTCAAGAACACGCATGACCCCTTTCCGTTGTTCATTTTCTTGTTATGTTACATATCCTTTTTAATTCAGCCTTCTATATGGCAGCAAGAGGTCACGAGGAAGTCGAGTCGACCCTTGAGTTGATACGTTCGATTCAATGGCAGAACTTCAAACAGAATATTTACGAGTTAACATATTGCACAAGCGCGAATCGCCGTCTCAGACGAGCCGTCGATCTCCCGTCGCCCACATGTGCTCAACGGACTGGTCGTGCTGTACCGACGAGCAGCAAAATGCGAAACAGGGAAGGTCGGCGAAATAGAGGGAAATATGGAAACACGAAATGCGCGGACGAGCCACCTGGCGCCGACGTTAGTGACCCTGTTTGCTATGTAAACGAGTCATCAACGGCCGCTTTATGTGGAGGGTCGTCAAGGCACACTAAGCGGGTCCTGGGGTCAGGCCAGGTCACAAGATAACGATCAGCAGGGCTGCTTAAGTGCCCCCGACTAAGTTTTCTTGTCCGCTGTCTTTTTATGTGAGGAAATGTTAGATGCCCCGAAACGTGCATTCCGCATCTGATCGTGTAGTTCGTAAAGCACACTTCAATCACCAGAATGCCGAAAACATTCCTTCATTTCTTACACGCAAAAGCACATGTGCCTATGCAGTCACACGGCAATGCGCACGCATGTGTATCCCGATCGTCTTTAAGTGCACACGCTTTGTGCGATAATGATGATGGATGTCAGCGCGAAGTGGATGACGTCACCCTTCGAAGGACACAGTTCCCCGTAGATTAGGCGGATCGAGAGGCCCCGTGAGTGGCGGCGAGGAGAATCTGATCCCCCTCCGCCTCCGGCGCCCTTCCGCCCGCGTGGGGGAGGTGGAAATGGCTCGTTGAGGGCGCGGGATCTTCGTGCCAAGTAAGTCTTCCGCTGGATGTTGTTAAGAATATCACGTCTGTAAAGCATCCAGCTCTTGCGAGTCAGAGTATAGGCTGTAGTTGCACGGTGACCCTTTCAAAGGCATGGATTGCATTGTTAGCTAGCCCAGTATCTATCGACTTAAGAGTCACGAAGGCCAACCCGTTAGAAGTGAAGACCGTGAGCAGCGACCACGCCCTTTTCGACGTACATTGAGGAAGACGAGGGAAGTCTTTCATTCCCATCGATTTCTCCGTCAGGTCGCGGGTCACCTCGGCCACGCTCAAGGTCACTCACCCTGGTGCTGGCTAAGAGATTCACAGATTCATCTCTTTGTAGATGAGAGCTTACTGTTATTGATATCCACTTAGAAGGAACTGAACTAAATGATCCACAAAGAGTTTCGTTTATGAGTTTGCCAAAATTAGAAAGCGGAGGCCCACCGGCGCGGGATCGAACCCCCGTGACTCCCAACGGTGTGTCAGACAGACATGTTGGTGCACAAC
>NW_020870938.1:372040-374540 GCF_003789085.1 Penaeus vannamei
CTTGCTGTTTTTCCTCCTCCTCTCCTTCCTTCTTCTTTTCCTCCTCCTCCGTCCATTCATGGGCGTGCCAGGCTCCCTGGAAACCCAGACTCCGGCGCCCTTGTTGGTCGCTTCCCGAAGCGCCTCGGATTTCGACGCTCAGACTCCCCCTTTAATTAGCCTCCTGCTGGCAGCTTTCTCACTTTCCCAGCAAAGGCATCCACTGTCTTGATAAGAATGGACACAGATGCGCTTGCAAGGAGCTGTTTCCCCGAGTGAAAGTCAACACAAGCGAGGCTGATGAAACAGAGAGGGGGGGGGGGAGATGGCAGACTCGAGGCGACGGCGCTGTTGATTAACGGCGTGACCTCGCGCGATACCCGTGGTCGCCAAGCGGCCGCGAACGTGACTCTGTCATCACGGGCCAGCTTTTGCCCTGCCATTACCGGCCATTACATGAATGGCAATTTAGACAATTAGGTTAATCTTTCATAAAAGGATTACACGACACCATTCTCTATTCTCATTAGGGAAATGATTTCTTAAAAAATCGTGTTATCAGAAACGTCATTTCTTCTCTTCATGACAAGCAACTCACACCTGGACTGGGGTTGATTTTCGCTCGTCACGCACACCCGCGTGCGGCCGCTTGGGGACGCAAAGGCCAGCCGCAGTCGTCCTCCTCCTTCGGCTGCGAAAGAGAAAAGACAAGCACATTCAGATACATCTCAAAGTAGCACGGAACCACTTTATTTTGAGTGATATATTTACAAGGTTCTGCTTCATCTTGACAGACCCGAGTGTAGCATTTAATTGGCGCATTCTATTTATTTTAACCAGGTGCAGTATTTCTCATTCTAATGACTTAAGATCTGTAGCGAACGAAAGAGAAGGTGAAAAAAGTAAGCAAATAAACTTTACAGAGAGAAAAAACGGAAGGAGAGAGATTGAGGGAGGGGGAGAGAGATCACTCCTGGCTATGTAATACTGTCAGCTCTGAGTTGGCAGCGAAGCATAACGTGCTCAGTCCTTGGCTGACCTAGTTATGGTGCAGTATACTCTGATTTAAGCACATTCCCATGTTCTATACTTAGTCTAAAAACACAAACGGACGCATCAACATCTATGCGCAGATGCATACGTATATTTGCATGACAGTACTTTGATTTTACACATGCACATTGTAGCATGAAATCATGTTGATGCTGCGGATATTCTGTATCCTGCTTTTTTACCTTTACAGCTTCGATTACAGGTATCTCTGGCAATCCAAACACTCCATGCACATTAACTTTGTTGATGTACTCGTATGTGTGTAAATAGTCACAAATGTGACTTCGTAAGGTGTATACAAGGACATATTTTACAAAACCAATTGGGATGTTCGTTGTTATGAACCGACAACGAGATCAGCTTGGCCCCGCGAGGAGCCCGTGGCAGGTGCGTGCGTAGGCGCGCGCGAGGGAAGGTGAGCCACGCGCTCCGGCGGATGAGCGGCGCGCCAGGAATGCCTTCGCGCGAGAGGAATGGCGCCCGGAGGGGGTGCACAGGAGGGCGGCTGGCAGACAAGACTGATGCTTTAAACTGTAACCTCTTTATTAGCTACTCGTTCCATATTGCTGAATGAGACTGGCTTAAAATGAGTGGTTGGAACAAGGTAACGGTGGAAACGAATTACTGAAAAGATAAAGAATGTTATTGCTGAATCCCAAGAACAAAACGGGAGAACGCCGCCTGTGGTGGGCCAGACAATCGGGGTGAGAGCGTGTGGACGAAGGGGCTGCGGGCGCGGCGGAAAGGCACGCCGCAAAGCCACGGGCGTGCGGGGAAGACCACGGCGCACGCCCTGTTGCACCCACGAACTCGGTCTGCTGCCAAAAGGGCTTTGCCAAAATTCTTCTCAGCCTTTGTTCCTTATCACTGGTTACATTACATGGCGTGCAGGATGCTACAGCCATAGTTGTCCTAAAGCAAGATGAGAATAGCATTCTGATACGGAATTACAGTGCCATAAAAGAGCAGTAAATCCTTTCCCAAAGGATCTGCTTCAAGATGAACAAAATCCTTGTCAATGTCCCCTAGTAACAAACGTTGCTTGCATAACAGTGTTACTATTATATAACTAGAAAATAGTTTCCTTTCTGCATCAGACCCTGATCGCAGGCAACATAACCTCATCTGTTTAGGAAGCTTTTCCTCAATTAAATAATCGTCATTTCAAAGAATGAATTCGATCATTTTTTTCTACTTTTGCTGCTTCTATAATTTAGCTGCATATAATTTTCAGAAAAAAAAATCTTACAACATTATAACTATATTTTTACTTACTAATATTTCTTAATGACATGGTTGTTGTAATAATTCCAACATAACCATTGCTATTGTTAATTATATAAGTATAATTATTATTATTACTATAATTGTTTTTTATGATTATGGAAAAAAATAGTAATAATAGAAGCAGTAGTATCGATAGTAATAATAATAAAAATGATAATAATTATTATCTTTATTATTATAT
>NW_020870938.1:387040-392040 GCF_003789085.1 Penaeus vannamei
CTCCAACCCAGATTGCATATCACAACAAAAGTACGCACGAGTCCAAATGGCATGGCCGCGTTGAAAGCCTCTTCTAACTCCTGACGTTAAGCCATATTGCAAGTCGTCCTTTGCAAGCTCGCAGTGTCTTCGCCGAGGAGAACCAACAGTTAAGATAGATTGTTCTGAGTAATGGCCAAGGTTTAAGATATCTGTGCATCGCGGGCGCCACGGGGATGTAGATTGCAACACGGTACTCGCGAGGGGCGCTCTTAAAACCGAGGTAGTGGGGGCGGTTTACTACAGGAAGGCAATTGAAGGAGGAAAGTAGGGGTTCAGAGGCTGTAGGTTTGGGAGACTGTCGTTTCGAATTAAAAGAGAGGTTGGGGGAGGGAGAGAGAGAGAGGACGGGTGGAGAGGAAATGGGAAGTGGCATAAGATAACGGAAAGGTGGAAGATAAAAGAAATAATGATGATAGTGATAGGGCTTTAAAAATGTGATTCTAGTTTTTTTCTTTTTTTTTTTTTTTGGTGGGGGAATGACAGGGAGATGACATAGCGGAAATGGAAAAGATAAAAAAAAGTTATAGTAATAATAATGATAGGGATTTTTTTTTCTTGAGAAGGGGAATAGAATAACGAAAGAATAACCAAGAAAGTAATGTAAGGGATACTCTTTTTTGGGGGAAAGGGAAGGAAAAAATGGGAAGGTATAAAATAATGACACTGGTAGGGATTTTCTTTTCTTTTCCCCCCAAAAGAGGTAAGGGAATGAGGTTTCTAACAAGGGGAAAAGGGGAGAAAGGGGAAAGGAAAGATCCACAGGGATATCCCCCTCTATCTTTCCCCTAAAAGGTAAGAAAAAAGGGGAAAAAAGGCTATAAGGGAACTCGACCCACAGAAAAAGGGGAAAGGGTAGTACGAGGGATTTTTTAGCCCCTCCCCCTCCTAAAAAAAAGGGGAAAAGGAAACGGAAACGGGGAAACAGGGATTTTAGGGAAGCGAAATGAAAGCAAAGGGCGTGAAGTGTCATCCTCGAGGGCCAGGTTCGAGTGCCAAATGGAAAGGGGAGAGAGGAGAGGCGAGAGAGGGAAAGGAGAGACAAGTGCATCAACGAAGGGCGGTCGCTCGACGGGGCCTCGGTGAGTGTGAGAGAACTTTCTATGAAATTGGATTCCGATGTTCGCTTCTCTCTCTCTCTCTCTCTCTCTCTCTCTCTCTTTGTCTGTCTGTCTGTCTCTCTCTTTGTGTCTGTCTCTCTCTCTCTCTTTGTCTGTCTGTCTCTCTCTATGAGTGTGTGTGTGTTGTGCGTTGTCTGTCTGTCTCTCTCTCTACTCTCTTTCTCTCTATCTACTCTGTCTCCTTCTAGTCTCTCTTCTCTCTTTGCTCTCTCTCTCTCTCTATGTGTGTGTGTGTGTGTGTGTGTGTGTGTGTACGTGTGTCTGTCTGTCTCTCTTACGCTTTCTCTGTCTCTGTCTCTTCCTATGTCTCTCTTTCTCTCTCTCTCTCTCTCTATGTGTCTATCTGCCTGTCTCTCTCTCTCTTACTCTCTTTCGCTCTCTCTCTCTTTATCTATCTCTCTATCTCTGTCTATGTCTTTTTCTCTCTATCTCTCTGTCTTTGTGTGTCTCTCTCTCTTTCTCACAGTCGTGGTGTATCTCTCGTAGAATCAGGACGCGTATATAGTAATGTCCTCAGGCGTGAGCTCCCCCGAATCCTGTGTTTACCCGCCCCGAAGCAGCCCAGAATGAAGCCGGTGTGAACGGCAGGAAGCGACTGCTGTTCCACAGGACTGCGCCATAGGTTTCTTAGAGAAATTAAGGTAGGCCATGCAGCTGGGTCGGGACTACGCTGATTTCGAGCCACTGATGAAGGAAGGAAAGGCAAGGCCGTATCTCACGGTGCGGGCAGGCCAGGCGGTGCAGACGCTGACGACTCAGGGATACAAGGGGGTAGTGATGACTGTCCCAAAGGCTGGGAAAAGGTTCACGAAGGTGATAATCTGCCGGTACAAAATTGAAGACGTGGAGAAAGGGTTACGCCTTGTCTGCTGCAAACTGCGCAGGGGCGCCACAATGCCAGGTCTCTTGCATGCAGGGGCGAGAAAAAAAAATCAAGATTGCTTCGGCGGTCCCCAAGGAAGGAGTTGCTGAAAATGGAAAAGGCCGGTCACCACGCGGCCAGAGGTGCCGAGGGAGGAGACAGCTGTTGTCCCTAATGCCTAGGTGCAGGGCCCACCGCGGATGGCGCCGTCGCCAATGGCTTGTGATGACGGGCAGGACGGACAGGTGCAGGAAGTGAAGGAAGTGCCGCGGAGTAGTGGTGTGGATTTTTCTAAGGAAATATCCGAAATTAACTGGATGCTGCGGACGCTTATGCAGAGAATGGACGTTATCGAAAAGAAACTAGCGCAAGTTACGAGCGGAGAAACCGAAAAACAAAACAAAACAGAAAGAGGGGGAGGAGGCTATAAAAGAAACAGCAATTAAAGAAATGAAACAGACATATATTCCTGCAAATGAACAAAATTCAAAGTGTGGGGTAATTATTAAGGGAAAGGAAAGAAAAATAACAGCGAGGGTAGTGAGAGGAACAACCTCTGCGACTTTCAGGTCCGTCCTAGTGAAGTAGATCAAGATCAAGAAAAAGAAAAACTCTTGAATTAATAGGAATTTGTGCAAGACGAGTGGACAAGCATTTAAGACATGCCGGAGAACTATGAGGACACGGTAAAGCATAGAGGAGCCTCATAACATTATTTTCTAGCTTTCAGAGACAGCGGATTTCACTAAATATGTACGACAGAGAAAGTTCGTTTACACAATCCTCGTATGCCTATATATCTAGATAACACGGGGATGACCTGAGTGTGCCTGTCCTTCGCAAATAAACAGCTACACACGAGTCGCCTACGGTAACTCACAACCCGTCTGTGTGTGTGCGTCTGATCTTTCGCTTTTAGAGACCATTGACTCAATATTTGTATTTTTGTATTTATGTTTTTATTTGGTAATACACCTGATTTTTGTTTGAGAACTGTGAGCCTAAACAGGGACTTATCAAGATAGGGGTGAGGATAACCTACGTGAACACATGCTTTTGAGATGTAATCTTTTGTCTCAAAAAACTTGTCAAAGCCAACGTTTCTCTTCTCTTTTCTCTCTGTTTCTCTCTGTCTCTCTCTCTCTCTCTCTCTCTCTCTCTCTCTCCTCTCTTCTCTCTCTCTCTCTCTCTCTCTCTCTCTCTCTCTCTCTCTCTCTCTCTCTCTCTCTCTCTCTCTCTTTCTCTCTGTCTCTTGGTCTCTCTCTCTCTTTCTCATTTGTTTGTTTGTTATTTAATACCCTTGACTTTTGTATGTACTATATGAAGCAAGCCATACATAAAGGAGTGGAGTAACGTTTAATGTAATGAAAATAAAAAAACGTTTAATAAAAGGTAATAAAAGACAAACGTTTAAGGTAATAAAAGACAAACGCAAATACAACCATTTGAACATTTCTTATGAGTATTTTCTAAATGCTTCATTACAAACTTACAATATACTTTTTACAACGCATTATTTTACACAAACAAGACATGAACATCAACAACACAAACAACAAACAAAAGGAGACAAACGTTTTTAAATCATAAACGGAAACACGGTCATTCGAACATTTCTTATGATAATCAGTTCTATTTCTATGCAGTTACATATCTGTCTATTTATGTATTTATTCCTTTATTCATATTAATCGCCATTTACAAAATTAACAACACAATGGGGGAAAAGATAAACACAGACACAGACAGTCTAGTGACGTTTCGAGTGTAAATGAAACTCCTCTTCATATCAAGTAAGTATTAACCAGCATGAAGAGGATACTAAAACTGTTCGAAACGTTTTTAGCTTTTTTATTTTTTATAGATATAATATCATTATATTTATTTATTTTTATTTTTTTTATTTTATTTTTTTTATTTTTTTTTATTTTTTTTACTGAAAGGTATTTTGTATTTGCTCTCTACTTCTCTCTGTGTTTCGTTTCGTCATGTTACTTTGTTTCTGTTTACTATGCTTTGTTGTATAAGCTATAAAACGATATAAGTAGAGAAAAAAGAGATTTGTTCACGCATAAAAATTTCATCTAAACTTTCAGGTCATATTATATTCGCGGATCATTATATTAGTTGATGTATACATATGATATATATATATATATATATATATATATATATATATATATATATATATATATATATATATATATATATATAGAGAGAGAGAGAGAGAGAGAGAGAGAGAGAGAGAGAGAGAGAGAGAGAGAGAGAGAGAGAGAGAGAGAGAGAGAGAGAGGGAGGAAGGGAAAGAGAGTGGAGGAGGAAAGGGAGAGATAATAGAGTATGAAAAATAAAAAATAAAAATCCAAAAGATTAGAGCTTATGGCAAGGAACCAAAGGGTTATAGGTAGCAAATTAGTGTTCAGGTGTAGGTGTGTTCAGAAAAGGGTTGGAGATTTGAGTGTGAGTGTTTCGAGTGTGTGTTCGAGTGTGAGGTTATGAGAACGAGTTTTCGAGTGGAAAGGGGAGGGAAAGAAGGAAGGAAGAGAGAGAGAGAGGGAGTGGGAGAAAGGAGAGAGAAAGAGAGTGGGAAGAAGGGAAAAAGAGAGACAGGAGAGAGAGAGAGAAGAGAGAGAGAGAGAGGAGAGAGAGAGAGAGAGAGAGAGAGAGAGAGAGAAGAGAGAGAGAGAGAGAGAGAGAGAGAGAGAGAGAGAGCAGAGAGAGAGAGAGAGAGAGAGAGAGAGAGAGAGAGAGAGAGAGAGAGAGAGAGAGAGAGAGGAGAGAGAGAGAGAGAGAGAGAGAGAGAGAGAGAGAGAGAGAGAAAGCAAGAGAAATACACACAAACAAAACAAACAAAAACTGAAATATATAGACGAGAGAAAAAAGCGAACAAACATATAGATAGACAACAAATAATAGAGACAGACAGATAAAGAGAGGAGAAGCAGTGGAGCCCCCTGTGTATTACCGGAAGTGGCCCT
>NW_020870938.1:404540-409540 GCF_003789085.1 Penaeus vannamei
CCGAGACACAAGAAAAGTAGAGCGTATTTACAATGGAATATTCGTAAAGCTTTGACAATAATAAATGCAGATAAATGGTGAGACAACCATCTAGAAACTTTAATCAATGTGCCCACATACAGACCTTATATCAGAGCGAGCGCAACGTGAAAATCGACAGACATGAGCGTACCATGCGGTCGAAACATCTCAATGTAGGAGATGGGAAAGGCCTGTATGTAGATCTGAAAATTGAAACAGGCGAGGTGGAGCATGGGGAATGAAGTGATACCTGTTGTGTGAGAAGCCCTTGGCAGCAACACAAGAGGAACGTGTGATTACATCATCGGAAGATAATATCAGCACGCAAAGAAAACACGAGACTAGTTTGTTCCGCTTCGTGGTGAACTGATATTTGAACTTGGAGGAGTAGCCCGAAGTTTGCCTCTCGTCATGGTGATTATGGCGAGGACGACGACTATGACAATGACACTGACTACAGTGGCAAGGATGACGATGTAAGGTCTACCAACTTCAGACAAAAAACTAGCGATAATGGAATGCTAACGAGGCCTAGAACCGCTAGAATGCCAAAGTTGGGGGCGGGGCCCTCGGGCGGCCAGCGAGACGTCTCAAATGGACAGCTCGGACGCCGGGTGAGGAATGTCTAATCAAATTCCCAGCGCCTGGTGGACGCGACGCAAACGCTGGTTCACAATAACCGCATTTGCGAATTCTTTCATTTGGAATAACGGCTCTTCTAGCTTGCCTGCCGTTGCGGAAGAGAAAGGTAGGGCATCGGCGACTGTTGCTCTGGCCTCGATGTGCTCTCTCTCTCTCTCTGCGTTTCGCTTTCTATTTCTGTCTCTCTCTCACCCCCCCCCCCCCTCTCTTTTTCCTTCTCTCTCTTTCTCAGCCTTTTACTCTCTGTTTCTCTGTCTCTATTTGACTTTCACATACGTCCCCCCCTCCCTCTCTATCTCCCTCCCTCCCTCATTCCCTCCTTGCCTCCCTCTTACACACACCCATTCCTTTTCTTCCAGTAACGAAGAGCAGAGCCTTTAGCCATGCACCAGCAATGGAGTCGGGTGGTGCGGCCAAACGCCAAATGCAGATGTAAGCAAAGCAATTATAGAGCGAGGATCCGGTGGCGATATTGGCTACAGTGATGTAAATTGAGTCTGGGATGCCGATGGCGGGGTGGGGGGTGGGGATACAGTGGGGGGAGGGGGTTGAAGAAGGAAGCATAACAGAGAGAGAAAGAGATGGAGGGGGAGGAGGAGTTGAAGGGAGGAGGATGGAAGGAGAGAGAGACAGCTGATATAAAGGGAGGAGTGTGAGGAATGAAGGAAGATTAGAAGGGAATGGGAGGAGGAGGGTAGTCAATGGAGGGCGAGGAAAAAGACGAAAGAAATGAATGAGGAGGAAGGAAATGTTTAAAAAAGGTGGAAGGAAAAGGACAGTTGACAGTGTGAAGGAAAAAACGGAACAGTTAAAAGGCCACAGCAATTTTTTTTCTGAAGAGCAAGCAAGGCTGGTGATAATGAAATGTCGGCGGGAGGCAATAAATAAATGAATGAATAAATAAATAAAAGAAAAAGAATTCCCAGCACCAAAATAAGACAAGTGTACCTCCCACCTTCCAAAGATCTGAAGTAAAGGAATGTATCAGTTCCAGCCCCACTTGGAGGAAGTACAATTCTGTCTCACTAGAAGTCTTCGAGTAGGTGAATGAAAACAGACAAAGAATTCTTTCAACCAGAATTTATTATTTTGGAAATCAAAATTATAAATATTCATAAAAAATACATATATATGTACTTTCTCATTTTGCACACCACTCGCCATGGTCATTTTTGTTTTGATGTTTGAATGTATTTACATCCTAGTGCATAGGTTCTCTGCGCATATTGCGAAATACGCCAGTACTAATCAGAAGCGACCACCAACCACGGACTCGATAGACAATAGACATGACGCATGAGAGTGAAGTATTTCCACCAAATATATTTTATTTTTGTTTTTGGGACGGGAGAAACGATACCATACACAGTGAATTACAGACAAATTTATTTGTATTATTATTATTTTTATTTTTATGTATTTATCTTTTTTTATTATTTTTTTATTTATTTATTTTTATTTTTTTTTATTTTTTTTATTTTTTTTTTTTGCTATTTCTTTCGCGGATGTCAGAATATTGGTGGGAAATTTGGGGGGGAAAATCGGAATTTTCTTTTTTTTCATTTTTCTGGAAATAGATGTCGGCAGGCCCGCTATTCAAGAAAAAAAATGCCGTGACCTAAGAGAAGAAAAGCTGAAGAAACAGGCAACGGGAGATATGAGTGAAGGCCAGCGCATCCAAATGTGTCCCCAGACCAGGTGCCGAACATGCTTCTATCAAATGTTTTGTTAGGCTAAAGTCAAGTCTTACTTCCATAACATCAGCATCGATATGTTGACGGCATTGCACTGCAGCCAAGAAATACAGCACAATAACATGAATATATCGGTATTTATATTACAGATGAAACTAACGAATCATCTCATAACGCATGTTCGGGCAGTTGGTCTGAGAACACCTTTGACACGCAGGCCTTCCCTGACGGGGCGAAGGCAGAGGGAAGGGAGATTCGAGGGGAAGGTGGAGGGGAAGGGAAGGGAGGGGAAGGGAGGGCAAGGGAGGGAAAGGAGTCGTCGAGGGGAGATCGAAGGGTAAATGTGATGACAACGTTACTGGTGGTAATGTTGGTGATGATTACTAATGATATTAGCGGTCAAAAATCGTATTGGGAACAATAATAATGATAACAAAAATTTACTGTGATGACATTGATAATCGTAGTACAAATATTAACCTTATTTGCTTTAGGATCATTATGGTATGTGATAGCAGTAATAGCTCTATTGACGGTAGTGTCGAAATAAAACAATGATCATAATAACAGATTGAAAAGGAAAACAATAACAACATTAATAATATTATTCGTTATAATGATAATTATGAAAAATGAAAATAATGATAATAATAACGATAATAATAATAATATTGATAACAATAAAAATAATCACAATGATAATAATAACAATATTGTTAACAATAAAATTAATTACAATGATAATAACAAGGATAAGAGTGCGAAAAAAGATGAGAAGAATAGTAATGAAAATAAAAGTAATAATAATGATGATAAAAATTATGATAATAATGATAATGATATTAATAATAATAATAATAATAATAATAATGATAATAATAATAGTAATAATGATAATAATAATAATAAAGATAATAATAATGGTAATGGCAATAATGATAGTAATAATAGTAGTAATAACGATAACAATATTAATGATAATGACAATGATAAAAAACAGTGATAACAGCAAAAAAAAATATGATATTATGATGATGATAATAATAGTATTTAAAAAAATAACAATAATAGTTATAATGATAATGAGGATAATGATAATAACGATAACAGTAACAATAATAATAATGATAATAATAATGACGACAATTATAACAAAAATGATTATGATAATAATAACAACAATAATAATAATCGCGATGAAAACAATAAGAATAATAACAATAACATAAGCAATGATAATAGTAATAATAATAACTACAATAAAAAAGATAGTGGTAATAATAATGATAATAACAATGATAATAATAATAATAACAAATAATAATGATGATGAAAACAATAAGAATAATAACAATGACAAACAATGATAATAGTAATAATAATAACTACAATAAAAAGATGGTAGTAATAATAATGATAATGATAATAATAATAATAGTAATAATAATAACAATAGTAATAATTATAATAATAACAATAAGGCTAATAATACTGATGACAACAATAATACCAGTAATAACAACAATGATAATAGTAATAACAACAATGATAATAGTTATAACAACAATGATAATAGTAATAATCATAACGACAATAAAAGTGATCATAACATTAATGATAGTAATGATAATAACAATTGTAATAAAAATCATTACTATAATTACTAGTAATTACTAATAATAGAATAAGAGTAATAATAATAATAATGATAATAATAATATTAATAATAATAATAATGATAATAATAACAAAACAATAATAACAATAATAATAATGATAATAATAATAATAGTAATACTAATAGTAGTAATAATAATAATAATAATAATAATAATAATAATAATAATAATAATAATAATAATAATAATAATAATAATAATAATAACGATAATGATAGTAAATATACCAATAATGATAATAACAATAATAATAACAAGAATACTTGTCTTGATAAAAACAGCAATAATAATAATGACAACAATAATGATAATAATAATGATAATAATATTGATAAAAACGATAATAATGTCAATAATAATGATAATAGTATCAATAATAAATTGTAATAATAATAGTAATAAAAATAATTACAATGATAATGATCATAATACTACTGCTAATAATAATGAAAATAATAATGATGATAATGATGAGAACAATAATAATAACAACAATGATGATAATAGTAATAATGATAATGACAATATTAAAAAACAATAATACTAATAACAATAGTAAGAATAAAAGTGTTATAATGATGATAATAGTGATGACGATTATAATGAAAATTATAATAATAATGATGGTAATATTATTATGGTTATTAGTAGTAATAATAATCACAATAACAATGATGATAATGATTATAATAATCATAATAATAAAGATAACAATAATAACTATAAGAATGATAATTATGATAGCAAAAATAATAGCAATAAAATGATAATACTGATAATGATAATGATAATACAGATGGTAATGATTATACAAATAATGATGATGATAACGATGATTGTAAAAATAACACTAATGCTGATAACAGTAAAAAGAACAATAATAATAATAACACCACTAATAATAATGATAATAATAACAACAACAATAATAAAGATAATAATAATAATGACGACAATAACAATA
>NW_020870938.1:424816-427316 GCF_003789085.1 Penaeus vannamei
ACACTTTTTTTATATCTATGAATTTTTTGCTGTGCGAATTCGGTAAATATTTTCAGTGTTATTTCATTCACTGGTTTATCGCTTTCTTTGTTTCTTTCTTCATCTATTTATTGCTATTATCATTGTTACATTATCATGTTACATTGTTACATTTTGTTATCATAAAGTAGTAGTCGTAGTAGTATTGTTATCATTATCATTTTTGTTATTACTATTATTATTATGAATTATTATTGGTTATCATTATTATTATTGTTATTATTGTTGTTGTTGTTGTTACTTGTCATTTTTCTCATTATCATTATTATTATATATTATCATTATCATTATCAATTGCTTATTATCATTATTATTATCATGTATTATTTCATTTATATTATTATTATTATTATTATTATTATTCATTATATATTATTATTAATTATTTATTATTATTTTATCAGCAAGCAGCATTATTACCATTGTTATCACAATTGTATTAACAATATGACTGTTTCATCATTGCTGTTATTGTCTTTGTATCATCAAAACTTTTGATATTATCATTATTACATGAAAAATATATAAGAGAAAAAATGAGTTGTAGATGTAATCAGAAAATGTTTGTAGAAAGTGAAACAGAGCATATCTATACAGAATTGTGTGAAATGGTTTGTGAAGAAGAAAGAAAGAAAGAAGGAAGGAAAGATGTAAATGAATAAATAAAGACGGAAAGAAAGATAAAGAAAGAAAGAGAGAAAAAAAGGAAAGAAAGAAAGGAAGGCAGGAAAGGAAGAGAGAAAAAGGGAAAGTAAAAAAAGTAAGAAAAAAGAGGGAAAGAGGAAAGAAAGAAAAGAAAGGAAGGAAGAAAGAAGAAAAGAAAGAAAGAAAAATGAAGGAACCAAGAACCGACCCACCTAAAACTCCTCCCCTTCTCTTGTAAAACAGAGGTTCAACTTCTGTTATAAATACCTTACGTGGATTCACCTCTTTCGTAGGCCTAGGCTGGGTTCACTCTGGGTTCCAACTTTCTTCTCGTAAACATCTTCAACTTCGTAAACATAAACATCTGGGTTCATCTCCTCTTGTGAAAGTAATATGTGTTTATTTAATTTTCTGAACTTCGTCTGGCTTCACTTTCTCTCGTAAACACCTTAAACATTGTAAACATAAACATCTGGGTTCATTTTCTTTTGTGAACGTAATATGTGTTTATCTTATTTTCTGAACTTTGTCTGAGTTCACTTTCTCTCGTAAACACCTTCACATTGAAAACATAAACATCTGGGTTTCATTTTCTTTTGGAACGTAATGTGTTTATCTTATTTTCTGAACTTTGTCTGAGTTCACTGTTTCTCGCGAATAAATTGTGTGAATTCACTTCTTTAAATAAGCAGTGATGGTTTGGATTCACGTTCTTATAAACAAGTCCCTGGAGTCCTTTTCCTTTGCAAATAAACAAAGGCATTCCGAATTTTTCTCTCTTATGCATTTAAACGTAAACAGTTTAAATCCACTTACTCGCTTAGAGATATATATTCTTTATTTAATTTCTTTGGCAAGGAAATAGACAGTACTCTATATACAAACAGGTATTTACTTTCTCGGAACAATTTTTCTTTCACAAACAAAAACAGATATTTCCTCTCTTTGACAAACAAACACACAGTATTTCACAAACAAACAGACATCTACACTCTTAAACAAACAGAATTTTCCATATTTTCATAAACAACAACATACAGTCTCCATTCCTCTTCCATCATATTCCATGCTGTCTAAGTCTCTAATCACATACACGACTGACTGTCAACTCACGAAAGGTAATGGGCCGTCGCTGCAAATGCTTATTGCAGGGGACGGGTTAGGTGCCGCTCGTGTTGCAAAATGAGATATCATAGCAACGGTAATTGCAAGGGGAGGGGGTCCGTTGATATCTCTGTTGATGGGAGTTTGTGGACGTCGGGAGTAAATAGGATAATAATGATGATGAAAATGATAGCGCCAGCGTTAATGATAGTGGAAATAGAGCAATAGTATTAGTAATAATAACAGAAGTAATGGTAGTAGTGTTAATGGTTTAAGAAATTAGTGTTAGTGGTAAAGAAAAAAAAAGTTAAAAATCACAAACCCAATAACAGAAGTAATAGTGGCAGTGCTACTGGTTTAAAATAATAGTGCCAGTGGTCAAGAAAAAAGAAAAAAGAAAAAGGAAAATTTAGAAATCACAAACCAAATAACAGAAGTAAGAGTAGCAGTGTTATTGGATTAAACATTAGTGTCAGTAGTAACAAAAAAAAAAAAAAAAAGAAGAAAAAAGAAAAGTTTGAAAATCACAATAAACAGAAGTAATGATAACAGTTATTGGTTTATTTTTTGTCAGTGATAAAAAAATAATAAGTAAAAAAAAAAAAAAAATAGGAAAAAATAAAAATAAAGGTTCACAAACCACAAGCCCAAAGACAAAGTGAATCATCCTCTCTACATATTCCTTCTCCATCAGGATCTCCCTCCGTCCCAG
>NW_020870938.1:429816-434816 GCF_003789085.1 Penaeus vannamei
AGAGAGAGAGAGAGAGAGAGAGAGAGAGAGAGAGAGAGAGAGAGAGAGAGAGAGAGAGAGAGAGAAGAGAGGGAGGGAGGGAGAGAGAGAGAGAGAGAGAGAGAGAGAGAGAGAGAGAGAGAGAGAGAGAGAGAGAAGAGAGAGAGAGAGAGAGAGAGAGAGAGAGAGGGAGGGAGGGAGAGAGAGAAAGAGAGAGAAAGAGAGAGAGAGAGAGAGAGAGAGAGAGAGAGAGAGAAGAGAGAGAGAGAGAGAGAGAGAGAGAGAGAGAGAGAGATAGTTATGGAAGATGGAAAGGTGGATTTGTGGAAGGGGAGGGTGGGAGGCTGGGTAGGCAGGGTAGGTAAGGAGGGTGGAGAGGTGGGAAAGGGGAGGGCAGGGGAAAAGGGGGGAGGGTGAGACAGGGTGAACAGGGGGAGGAGGGGTGGCAAGGAGAGGTGGGAAGGGGAAGGAAATGGCAGGGTGGAGAGGTGGGAAGGGAGGGGGGGTGGCAGGGTGAACAGGGGGAGGAGGGGGTGGCAGGGTGCAGGGGGGGAAAGCGAAGTTTATTTTTTTTCCATTTCTGAAGCGTTGATATCCGAGTCTGGAAAATCCACAGGGCCGCGTGGATTTTTATTTTTTATTTTTTTTTCATTTTTTTCTTTGTTTTGTTTTGTTTCGTGTTTTTTGTCATCATTCCGTATCTTGATTTTGATATCTGCCTTCTTACCTTTCCAATCTTCCCCTTCCTCTCTTGTTTCCACTATTCATCTATTCCCTTCTCTTCCTTTTCATTTTTCTTTTTTTCGATTTCTACATCTCCCCCTACTATTAATCTTCTTTTCCTCTTTTCCCTTCCTCTCCTCTGCTTCATTTCTCTTTTTTCTGTCTTTTTTTCCTTCTTCCACATCTCCTTTCCCCTTTTCTTCTTCCATGTCTCGCTTCTCCGTTCTCTCGTCCCTCTTTTCCCCTCTTCTACCTCGCCTACCATCTTATTTTTCCCCTTCGCTTCTCTCCCTTCCCTCCCCATTCTCTCCCTTCTTCTCTCTCATATCCCCTCACATTTCCCCTGTTCACTTCCCCTCTTTTTCCCCCCTCCCCTCACCTCCCTCTCGCTTCTCCTTCCCCATTCCTTCTTTTACTCCTCAACCCCTCATATCTCCCCTCTCCCTTCCTCCCCCTCTTCTACCTCACATCCTCTCGCTTTCCCTTAATCTTCTACCTTACATTTCCCCTTGTTAGCTTCCCCTCTCCCTTCCCTCCCTATTCTTTCCCCTCACCCCGCCCCCTTTCGCTTCCCCTCTCCCTTCCCTAATCTTCTACCTTCATTTCCCACCCCCCCGTTTCCCTCCTCTATTCTTTTCCCTCCTCTCGCTCCCCTCTCCCTTCCCTCCCTATTTTTCCCCTCTCCCTTCGCCCCCTATTCTTTTTCCTCACCCCCTCTCCCTTCCTCCCTATTCTTTCCCTCCTCTCACTTTCCCCTCTCCTTTCCCCTCCTCTCGCCTCCCTCCCTATTCTTTCCCCTCCTCTCGCTTCCCCTCTCCCTGACTCTTGTCATTCCCCTCCTCTCGCTTCCCCTCTCCCTGACTCTTGTCATTCCCCTCTGCCACGTAGTCAAACACGCGCCTAGTGACAACCGGGAGCAGTTACGCTTCACAGGCTGTTTATTCATGCAAATTCTTGAGATAAACTTCTTGGGGGGAATTCAGGTCGGTCGAGGTGGACGTTCCGAGGCCCAGCTGTCAGGGGTTGCTGTCATTTAGGGGCTGTCAATCACTTTTTGTTTTGTTTTCGGGTTAGGTCTGTTGGGGGTTCGGGTGTGTGTGTGATTGCTCTTTTTATTTTTTTTTTGTTTTTTTGTTTTTAGGTTGTTTGTTTTTTTCTTTTTTTATGTGGTCATTGTCTATTATTTTTTTGTCTGTCTGTCTGTCTGTCTGTCTGTCTCTCCCTCCCTTCTCTCTCTCTCTCTCTCTCTCTTCTCTTCTCTCTCTCTCTCTCTCTCTCTCTCTCTCTCTCTCTCTCTCTCTCTCTCTCTCTCAGACCAATTTTCGTCGTCGTACCGCTGTAGTTACCTCGATCCTTTGAATATATTCAGTAAGATCACCCAAACAAATGATAGTCTCACATAACAACAAACGAGAAACAAACCCTTTCATCGCAGGATCAAAACAAAAGAGGATCGAACAACGTACCATCAAGAGCATCGAAATTCGCATAGCTTCCAAGATTCGAAACCCACAATAAAGGATCCGAAACTGCAACGCGACACAACAGGTCCCTCTTGAAGGAGTTTCCGAGTGCGGTATTTGGACAGGGTTTAGTTCCAAGGGTCTTGCGTTTATACATGCAACACGTGTAAGGGGAAGCGATGGAGTTAAATGCCGCGATGCGCAAAGTAATTAGTTTGCATTGAGTGAAGCTGCCGTAGTGATGAAAGAGAAAACTATAGATGCAATAAATTTTTCCACGGTACATATATCATGATTTTGTCGAGTTGACAGATACCGCTTGGAAAGATATTACACAATTTTTTTTCCAAATAAAAGGTTTCAGCTATGATTGACGATCTGTTTGTCAGTGGATATAGAATAACAGATTTCAAAGCGAAAGTCGTGTTTGTTATGATGGAAGGCAGTAAAAATGGCGTGTTTATTCCTCTCACGTTTGGGAGATAGAAGTGAGCGCAAATTTCGAGGAAATAGCCCTTGTTAAGCAATTAGATTGTTCGAGGCTATTATTGGATGAGGGAGACGCATGCGAACAAACACATGCAGACGCTCACTCACTCATTCACTCGCTGACTCGCTCGCTCATTCATTCATTGCCTAGTTAGCTCGCTCTCTCTCTCTCTCTCTCTCTCTCTCTCTCTCTCTCTCTCTCTCTCTCTTCTCTCTCTTCTCTCTCTCTCTCTCTCTCTTCTCTCTCTCTCTCTCTCTCTCTCTCTCTCTCTCTCTCTCTCACATTTGCTCTCTCTCTGTCTCTCTGTCTCTCTCTCTCTGTCTCGGTCTCTCTCTCTCTCTCTCTCTCTCTCTCTCTCTCTCTCTCTCTCTCTCTCTCTTCTCTCTCTCTCTCTCTCTCTCTCTCTCCTCACATCTCTCTATCTCTCTCTCTCTCCTCTCTCTCTCTCTCTTCTCTTCTCTTCTCTCTCTCTCTCTCTCTCTCTCTCTCTCTCTCTCTCTCTCTCTCTCTCCTCACATTTGCTCTCTATCTCTGTCTCTGTCTGTCTGTCTGTCTCTCTCTCTCTCTCTCTCTCTCTCTCTCTTCTCTCTCTCTCTCTCTCTCTCTCCTCTCTCTCTCTCTTCTCTCTCTCTCCTCTCTCTTCTCCTCTTGCTTTCTATCCTCTCTGTCTCTCTCTCTCTCTCTCTCTCATCTCTCTCTCTCTCTCTCTCCTCTCTCTCTCTCCTCTCTCTCTCTCTCTCTCTTCTCTCTCTCTCTCCTCTCCTCTCCCTCTCCCTCTCCCTACTCCCTCCCTCTCCCTCCATCTCTCCTCTCTCCCTCTCATTCTCTCTCCCTCTTTCCGTCCCACTCCCTCCCTATCCAACCTTTCCCTCTCACATTCTCTCCTCTACTCTCTGTATCTCTTTCTCTCTTCTCTCTCTCTCTTCCTTCTTTCTCTCTTCCTACACACCTAGACACTTCCACACTCGCGAGACAAATCTCCCGTGAAATTCCAGTCATAAAGATATCTTCTGGCCCGCCGTGACGTCCACTCAGGGGTTGACACGATAAGAGCAAACAGATAAGATAAACGTCGAGAGGACGATGTTAACGGGTGGGGAAGGAGGGAGAGGAGAGTGGAGGGGTGGTTGGAAGGGGAGAAACTTGGGGTTGGGTAGGGGGTGGATGGTAGCTGAGAACCAATGGGGGGGGGAGGTACTGGTGGTAGGGAGAAACCGGGTGAGGGTGGTTGAGGGTAGGAGGACAGGAAGGGTGTGGGGTGGGGTTGCCTGGTATGGGAGAACCAGTGGGGGGATGGGTAGGGGAAAACCTGGGGTGGGGTGATTCCTGGTAGGGGAGAAACCTGGGGGGGGGTTGGCTGGTAGGGGAGAACCTGGGTGGGGTGGGGTATTGCCTGGTAGGGGATGGGGATGTAGGCAGGTAGGATAGAACTAAGTGGGGGGGGATGGAAGGGGAGAACAGGGGGAATGTATTGGCTGGCAGGGGAGAACCAAGGGGGTTGGGGGCATTGGAGGTGGAGGAGAACCGGGGGTGGATGGAAGGGGAGTAGGGGGAGAGACAGGACTGGAGGACAAATCTCCAGTGAGAGAGGGGAGGGGAGGAGGGGTATGGGATGAGCAGACGTGGTGGGGGTGAGGGGAGCGATGCGAAGGGGGGAGGTGGGAGGGGGGGGTTGGGGAAGCACGGAGGTCAGTTCTTGGTGAGAGGGGCGGGGGGGGGGGGGTAGGGGATAAGGAGAGAGAGAGAGAGAGAGAAGAGAGAGAGAGAGAGAGAGAAGAGAGAGAGAGACAGACAGGACAGAGACAGAGACAGACAGACAGACAGACAGAGAAATAGAGAAAGAGCAGAGCAGAGAGAAAGAGAAAAGAGAGAAGAGAAAGAGAAGAGAAAAGAGTAAGAGAAAGGCAATACCAAGGACAGATATGTGATGGCGGGTGTAGGTGGGAGGGGAGGAGGGGGGAGGGTATGAGATGGGGGGGGGGAGGTTGCACGCTGATGACTGTCACGTGCTCTTGCAATCCACTTACTCAAGCTCAGGAGGCTGCAACAGTGCACAGGACTGGGCCGAATTCCTGTCTATTCACCCGTGGATGTCTCCTGGTGTGTGTTCTTTTTATTCTTATTTCCTCCTCTCTCTTTCTGTGTTCTGTTCTGTCTCTTTCTATCTTTCTGTCTTAACTGTCTCTCCTTTTACCTTTCTTTCTGTCTCTCTTTCTGTCTTTCTTTCTTTCTGTCTCTCTTTCTCTCTTTCTGTCTTAACTGTCTCTCTTTCCTTTCTGTCTCTCTTTCGTCATCTCTTTTGTCTCTCTTTCTGTCTCATTCTTTTCTTTTCTGTTCTTTCTTGT
>NW_020870938.1:439816-444746 GCF_003789085.1 Penaeus vannamei
ATAGTATCCTATATAGTAATATAGTATCCTATATTTTGTGAATGGAATGCTCATGTTTGTACGGATGTCTGTGATTTGTGCCTGGTATTTAGCAAATATATTCTCTGGCAACTAATATCAGCCATCAGAATTATGTTAAAATGTTTAGAAACAAGTTTGCCAAATACCAATATTTATTGTTTTGAAATGTGTGTTATTTCTTTCTTAAAAAAAACAATTGGAAATGGTATAACTGGAACCTTTAGCACAAACACGAGAGCCAAACATCGATGATAACATTTAATCTCAAATTATTATCAATCAAAAATTGAGTTGTCGTTACATTTACAAATGTAACACATTAATTTAAGAAGGTGAAGTACGAATCACATGTTATATTACCTGTAAATGTAAATCGTGAGGTTTTCTCACCTGTTTCATTGTCTTGGATGCGGCCTTCTTATGGAATTTATGAATGGCAAATGATGCAATTTCTTGATGGGTGTTTATGGCACACTTGAGTCACATTGGAGTGATCCCTATTCAAAGATTTGCAGAGATAACAATAGGTCTCAGAAATTATCTCAATATGTCGTCTGTAAACTTTGAAACGAAAATGTCATCTCATGTATACCATTACTCTCTTCATCTCCTCTCTCTCTCCTCTCTCTCTCTCTCTCTCTCTCTCTCTACTCTCATATATATTATATATATATATATATATATATAATATAAATATATTTAATTATATACTATATTATATACATATGTCTTGGTGTGTGTGTGTGTGTGTGTGTGTGTGTGTGTGTGTGTGTGTGTGTGTGTGTGAGTGTCTGTATTTTATTCATTTATTTATAGATATGTACAGATATATATGTATATATATACACACATACATATATCACTGTATATATATTTGAAATATGGTCTTTCATCCACACAGAAACCCACACAGAAATAACAACAAAACAAGAAAAATGAAAATCAGAAAATCTCATCTAATCTGGCATAAAGAAAAGCAGACGCAAATTCCCCACAACAATATCAGAAGTCAAACAGGGCCATTCTCCTTGGACGCTTCCGAAAAGTGTTCAGTAAACCAGCTACAAAGTTGCTGTAGTCCATTCTTGTTCATTTCAGAGAGAGGGAGAGGAGGAGGGAGAGGGACAGGAGGAGGGGCAGATGATAGTGGACCACCGGGACACAAGGGAGAGATGGATAGATCAAAAACTAAGGAACAAGACAGCAGATAAGAGACGCAGAGAAAGATAGATAGATCACGATAGATAGAGGGACAGCAGAGAGAGCAGAGAAAAGGGGCAGATGGAGATGTTGCAGACAGAGAGATGGATAAGATAGATACAAGAACCTAACAGAATTTAGATGCACACTAGTGTCAAAGAGAAGAGTGGGGGGGGCGAATGGCAAGAGAAGGAGGAAGAATGAGTCCCAATGCGTCGCGGTTGGTAACTACGATTATAAATAAAGTGGGTGGCACCCTATTGCTTTGTGGCAAGAGGTTTTTCTCCACGGTGGTTCACAACAGACAAAAACGACCACGGGGTTATAGGGGGACAAGAAATAATAATACGAGATAAAGTTAGTTCCTTAATATTCTTCTTTGTTTCCACTGTTTTTCCTTCGTTTTTTTCTTTTCTTTAGGACTTAATAGACCATAATAGAATTATAGAGTGTCTATATTTCTACCTTCTTTTTCTTTTGGGTATTTCTTTTCTTTTCTCTTGCGACGCTTAAATAGAAGACATACCCAGATATGTGGTTCTTTGTTTTGGCTCCCCCCCCTTCCTCGGTCTTTTTTTTTTCTTGGGCGGGTTCCGTTGGTTGGACAGAGTTTTCTGGGATTCTTTCCGTTGTTTGTCTTGGATATAATTATTAATTTTGTGTTTGTGCTATGTTTTTTTTCGTATGATATAGTTATTATTTTTCTGTTTTTAGTTTTATTTTCCTCCTTTTTTCGCCTGTCTATTTTTCTTTTCTTTTTTCAAGTATTTTCATGTTGCAGACTTTTTATTGGGTTTCGTTTGTGATCTAAGGTTTCTTTTTACCGTTTTGTGGTTTATATATATCGGGTTCTTTTCTATCTCCTTCCCTTTTTTTTTTTTTCTTTCCTCCTCATTCATTGTTTCTTTATTTTTTTTTTTTTTTTTTTTTTTTGTTTTTTTTATGCTCTGTCTCTTTCTTTTTTCCTTTTCTTGCCGTTCGTTTGGTTCATTTTATCTGGTTTGTTTCGTCCTTCCTAATTTTCCCTGCCTTCGATTCCTTCTATTCTATTTTTCGTTTTCCTTTGGACTTAATGCGACAACGAGATTACTATGGTTTAGGTTTTCTTCTTTTCTTCCTTTTTCTTTCTTCTTTTCTCTTCTTTCGTTTTCACTTTTTTGTTTTCTTTTTTCTTCTCTTTGCTCGTTCTTCCTTGCATTTATTGATCTTATTTCTTTTCCTTCTCCCTCTTTTCCCTTTCTTCTTTCCCTCTTTTTTTCTCCTCTGTTTTTTTTCCTTCTCCTTTTTTTTTTTCTTCTTCTTTTTCTTTTTGTTTTGAATTGATTAGAGAGATAGGCGCAGACGATTTCCTTTTCCTTCCTGTTTTCTTTTTTCTTTTTCTCTGACTTGGCTAGAGAGACATTCCTTCTTCTTCTTCTTCTTCTTCTTCTTTTTTCTCTTCTCTTCCTCTCTTCTTTCTTCTTCTTCCTTTCTCTTCTCTCTTCCTCTTCTTCTTTCTTTCCTCTTCCCTCTTCTTCTTCTTCTTCTCTTTCCTTTTTCTCATCCTCTTCCTCTTCTTCTTCTCTTCTTCCTTTTTCTTCTTACTTCTTTCTTCTTTTCTCTTCTCTTCCTCTTCTTCTCTTTCTCTTCCCTGTTCCTCTTTTCTTCTTTGTTCTCTTCTTCTTCATCTTCCTCTTCTTCCTCTTCTTCCTCTTCTACATTTTTCTTCTCAGTTTGATACGAACGTGGGAGGAAAGTTGTGACATCTCGATAAAAGATTAATTGCAGTAAGGTAGGCACTTAATTTTCCTCTTGGGATTGAAATGCACATAAAGTCAGAAGGTTTTTTTTTTACAGAATGCTTCACAACATTAATTAATATTCTTTGCGGCATTGAAGGATTAATCTGTTTAGTTTTGATAGTGATAAAGGGCAGTAGTTAGAATCAGAAACAGGATACGTTTGTCTTGTGAACTCTCTCTTTCTTTATGTCTATTTCTGTCTGTCTGTTTGTCTGTTTGTCTGTATGTTTGTCTCTCTTTCTTTGAAGATGGTAAATATAATCCTGATTTCACGGTGTTGATGAAAATGATAAGAATTTATTGACAAATGTAAAGATAGTAATAACGATGACAACTGTAACAACAATAATAATGACAATAGTGATAGGAATGCAATATTAATCATAAAAACGTTAGTGCAACTAATTACTATATATCGTTAAAAATGATACATACCTTCATAAACTTCATAAACTGAAAACAACTCAATATTCTACTGCATGATGACATATTTTCATTTTACAACGCACAGGACAGTTAAGGTGCTGTCACACTAGCACTTTTTCCATCATTTTTTTCTGAAATTTTGTCCATTTTGAGCGAATTGTCGATTTTCCAGTCAGACGATAATGATCGCCTCCGTCTGAAAACCTTTCCGTCAACTTTTTCAGCCAAGCATAGTCAAATCAAGAGCTATATTCGAGAATGTTTGTATTTATGTAAAATAAAATTGTCAAAAAATTGACGGAAAAGTGCTAGTGTGACAGCACCTTTACAGTAATCACAGAATTCTGTTCTATATCGAATATATGTAAAACTCTGAATATGAAGATTTTCCCACACTTGAACAGAGAGCCAGGGTGGTAAATAAACTTAGCTTACCTTAACTTTAGTCCTCTTTGACACCCTACTTAGGCACAGTGCCACGCAACCAACTCACATTCATGGAGAATAAACTCACTCTATTGAAGCGAACTGGATTCCTGACACACGGCCGGTTTGTCAAGGATGGACGAGGCCTCACCCAATAATTTTTCATTCTACGGACATGCATATGCAACAGAAATAAATGCATATCTGTCAATCTAGACATGCATATCTACCTGGCAGATAGATAGATAAATGTTTATCTATGAGATAGACAGATATGCATTTATTCCTGTAGACATAACAGTGACAAATGCCGGCCTATATCTTTAAACTTTTGGGTGTAATAATGTCGTAGTGACTGATAGAGAATTTGAGTTAATGCATGTGCTAAATTACCTTATACGTAATGAGATCTATGTATATAACTTTTTTACAGGATGTAATAATCAGTACTATTTTGCAAGGTACTTCACCAACACAGAACTAGGTATCAAATGTACTAAAATTACGTAGATCTGTTTTGTTTAGTTTTCTCTTTTCTTTTCTTTCTTTCTTTCTTTCTTCTAGTTTCTTTCTTTTTCTTTTCTTTTTTTTTTTTTAATTCTTTTCTTTCCTTTCTTTCTTTCTTTTTCTTTCTTTTTCTTTCTTTCTTTCTTTCTTCCTAATCTTTTCTTTCTTTCTGTTCTGTATTTTTCTTTCTTTCTTCTTTTTTTCTTTTTCTTCTTTCTTTCTTCTATCTTTCTTTTTTCTTCTTAATACAGCATAGATCAACCATTCTTAAGCAACTGACTTGACAAATTTAGCCCCCCTCCACCCCCCCCCACCCCGAGATTCAGTTACTTTTGCCAAACCGACCTCGTCGCGTTCTCTGCAAGGGAATGAAAGGAACTCAGATTCAAGTGCTTGAACTTGGCACACCCCAAGAAGTCGTGGCTTTGCCCCACTTTATTTGTGACTCTGATATCACGGTGAATTTAAAAAAATAATAAAAATAAAAAACGGAAAGCTGTAGTTATGACTATTGTTTTTTCTCCTCTTTTTTTAAGAATAGAACATATTTACATTGAAAGACTATTACT
>NW_020870938.1:448652-453652 GCF_003789085.1 Penaeus vannamei
TTTTCCCTCCTCCCTCCTCTCTTTTCTCTCTCTCTTTCATTCCTCTCTCTCTCTTCTCCGCTTCTCTCCTCGTTTCTCTCTCCTCCTCTTCTCTCCTTCCCTCTCTCTCTGTCTCTCTCCCCTCTCTTCTCTCCTCTCTCTCTGCTCTTGTGGCATTATATATATATAAAAATTATTAGTATATGATTATCATATAATTATATATATTATATATATTATAAATAATAATACATATATATAATATACATATATATTGGTGTATAATATATATATATAATATAATTATAGTATAGTATAGTTAGTGATATATATATATATATATATATATAGTACATATATATATATAGATAGATAGATTAGGTAGATATAGACACACACAACACAACACTGCATACACACCCACGCCACACCACACCCACACACGCACACACACACACACACACACGCACGCACGCACGCACGCGACGCACGCACACACACACACACACACACACACACACACACACACACACACACACACACACACACACACACCACAACACACACACAGTATATTATATATATCTGTCTATCTATCTATCTATCTATCTATTATCTATATATATATATATATATTATATATATATAGTATATATAGTATATATAATAATGTTTTGTTTGTAAGTGAATTTTGCAATTGAGTAAGGTAATTTCTGAAACCCAATCTACAGAGAGAGAGAGAGAGAGAGAGAGAGAAGAGAGAGAAGAGAGAGAAGAGAGAAGAGAGAGAGAGAGAGAGAGAGAGAGAGAGAGAGAGAGAGAGAGAGAGAGAGGAGAGAGAGAGAGAGAGAGAGAGAGACTACAACATACTGCATAGTATGTTGCATCATGTAAGCTGACAGACCTGACCACATGGTTACATGCTATAAGTCCAACCGCCATTCTGTCCCACACCCTATGGATGATCTTAAAGGCCTTTTTAGTAGCGCAACGAAAGTCCAAACATGTTGGATTTTCATCAACACACGATCCGTTGGCGGGTGTGACGTCATGACTTAGACCCCGCCCCTCCAATTGGCGTCTAGTCCCTCTCTTGTTAGTGCCCTCGGACCAAGAGCGTCAGTAATTGAGATATTTATTTGAATTGAAATGTTAGTGATACATTAAGGAACAGAGACTATAAAGATAATACATGACCACACCATAATAGGTAATTTTATCAAAGGTTTTCGGTTCTTTTCTTGATGGACAACATAAAATATCTTCCCTATATATTTTAAGCAAAATCGAGTCCTCAGTCCCACCAAATATAAATATGAGCCAGTGTTATAACTAATGCTGAACTTACCTAGATTTAAATTATTGTTGAAAAAGTAAGTCGTCAAATAATACATCAATGTTTGATTAGGTTAAATACCGCATGGTTACCTATGAATTACATATTGGCACTGAATGTTCCTATAACTTTTAGATTACATTTTCCTTGCCATACTGTAACTTTTATCAACATATAGACAAAACTCATATCACTAATGGAGTCTTAAATTAATGATCATAATTTTTATTAAGTACTGTATATTGTCTCTCAGGCTGGGCGAAAAAAGACTATCACCAATGAATAAATCATTACAAAGTCTTTTTGTGGCTGCTGCTTAAATAAGAGATGAGTGTTACGAACTGGGAAAATGGAACAGGACAAACAATGATACATATTCTATATCTTGAATAATTAAATGCATACTTTCACAATTAACATATGATGATGAAGTGTAATATCTGCTCTTATCTGCAATACATTTTAAGAATGATCTTCTGATGTTACAAATGATAGTACAATACTCATTAGGTTTGTAATTGTTTTTGAAGTCCAGTATATATGAACTGCATAAAGTAATTTGCGTGTATTTCTTATCACCACCTACCTCTTTCTCGCTCTCCCCCTCCATCCACCCTTCCTCTCCCTCTCTCTATTGTTTCTGACTGTCCTTACCGATACTTTTTTCCCATATTCATTCTTAGACCTGGCAGCGCACTCACCAACCAATTTTTTTTTTTTTTTTTTTAAGAAGTGACGTCTGATTGGCAGTGTTGAGATTCATGTAGTCTACTAAAAAGGCCTTAAGTTTACACCCCAACCAACGCTCCCATCGCTTCCGCCTGCAGATATAAGGCTTGACCCCGCTTGACCTATCACTCATACTCAGACAGACACTCTTTATACGGTCAGAGAGAGAGGAACGTCGCCAACCTACCTCCCGTGTACCACCCAGCACTGACCTGTCTCATATCGTGTTCTATTCTACTTGTGTAAACTTTTAACAATAAAGTTCAGCTGTATCATGTATATTACACTATATATTATATATATATATATATATATATATATAATATATATATTATATATTATAATATATATATATATTTATGTATGTATATGTAAAACATATGTGTGAGTGTGGGTGTGTGCAGAGAAGAGAGAGAGAAGAGAGAGAGAGAGAGAGAGAGAGAGAGAGAGAGAGAGAGAGAGAGAGAGAGAGGAGAGAGAGAGGAGAGAGAGAGAGAATATTGGAATAGTTCACCTGTACCTGAGATCTGCTCAGGTACAGCTGTTACCTCTAAGCATGCACTTTAATTACCGTTATTGAATTTTTACCAATATTGCATATATGATATTCCAATCATTTTTTAACGTACTTTCTTTATAAAATACAAGAGCAAATAACGTACTTCCTTATAATTGCGTTATTTGCTCTTGTATTTGATGATTGAATTAATCTTATATGCTTTATTTCAAAGATATACAATTCAATTAAGGATTGGTTGGGTCATCGTGTCATAGTATTAATTATATATCTTTTATTTCCCTTTTCTCCCTGCTACTTTAAAGTACTTCGTTATGTACCCTTTTAAGAGTACTTCCGTCCTTCGCTTCGCTAATGGCTACACTTTTCTGTACCACTGATGGCCGAGTAGAAATAAAAATACTTTTATAATGATGGTGAAAACGATAATAATAATGATACGGCTTTTAAAGATAAAAAAAATAACGCTATAATATGTATACTGTGCTAGGCAATTGGAAATTATAAAAAAAAAGATTACTGATGACTTGATGTACGATTTTTTTCCTCAAATGAATTTTAACTGAAATTGAGAATAAAAATGCTTTGACATTTACGGTTCTAGATCTCAGGGTACTGTAACATGTTGCTAACTGAATGTCAGACGAGGAAAGTGAACAAGACGTAAACGGTTTTAGAAGCATCCTTAGAAAGAAAAGAAAAGAAAAAAAAAAAGATCGTTTAAGAAAAGTTAACACAAACGAGGCATTTTTGATTATCATTTTTTCGCTCTATGTTGATGAACTTCTGAACTTCTGCACTCATTGGGGAAGGTGAAGGAGGCGTGGAAGAGACTTCATGTTCACTGGCTTTCGCGGAATCCTGAAGGCAGCCTCCTACAGGATTTGGTGGGGAAGAAACTCCCGATGGAACAGTTTCTGAAATAATTCCTTTAACAAACATTTTTTTTCCTTTGTTTGGACTTTTCATTTTACAAAACTTCATCCTCGGGAAACCTCCTGAAAGCAAATAATTATGAAGAATACCACTCAACATTTCTTTTTTTTTTTTCTTTCTTTTCCTTTGTTGTTTTTGATTCGCAATATATATTTTCCGTAATCCAGTAATTCACGGGAAAGCTACATACGTTTAAATGGGATTTATAAGTGTTATCATTGATAAGAGATGTTCCACTGAAAAATTCCAAGAGAAAATCAGCCTAAATGACCATAAGGACAAAACAAAACAGACTAAAATTATTAGATAGTCCTATTACATCAAATCAAAGTATTATTCAATCGTAAATTCTCAACAAGACGTTTTTTTTTTTTTTTTTTTTCAAATCAACAACAAACCTTTGAAATTTTAAAGTTGAATAAAATTCCTGCAAAAAGTAGACAAGTGAATAAATAAATTTTTGGAATCTTAATGAACAATTTATTTATTTACTTTTTATTTATTTTTTTATCTTTATTATTTTATTTTTTTTTTTCGTTACATGATGACTGGTGCATTCTGTAAGTAGCACATTCAATCTACGAAAAGGAATAATTAGAATAAAGGTGTCATTTAGTTTATTAAGGGTCCGATGCATATGATGATGATGAAGGTCATGATAATGACGATAATGAAGATGTTAGTGATGGTGATGATAATGATAATGATGATAATAAGGATGTTGATAATGATGATGAAATTTATGATTTTCATAACAATGAAAAGAATTATGATATTACCATGATGAAGATAATAATGATTATGATTATATTTATAATAATAGCATTCTCATTAATGATAATGATGATAATAATAATGATTACCATAATGATGATGATACAAGAGGCAATAATGATGGTGATGATGATAATTATGGGGATGATAACGATGATGTTGATAATGATGATGAAATTAATGATTTTCATAACAATGAAAAATTGATAATAATAATGATTATAATAAGAATAACATTATCGTCAGTAATAATGAAAATGACCTTAACGATAATGACGAAGATGAGGTAATGATGAAGATAATGATAATAGCAACAACAAAAGTAATCATGATGAGGATGACAATGAAAACTAATAATAATAACATTGATAATGATAATAATCATAATGATAACAATCATAGTTAATAATATCAATAATAATAATAATATATAATAATAATAATTGATAATATAAACAAATGATAATGATGATGATAATAAATAATAATAATAGCAATAATAATGGCAATAATAATGGTGATAGAAATTGATGAGATGATTATAATAAAAATAAGAATGATAATTTTAATAATAATTGTAATGGTAATATCCAGGACCGCCCCGGGGGTCAGCAGTAGTCGCTTATTTGAGCCCAAGAACAAATAACTCAGCGAACTTATAGGGTGTATTTATATTAAAACTACGTAACAGCAGTTAGCGCTAACAAGATTAAAGATAAGGAAGTGGTT
>NW_020870938.1:461152-463652 GCF_003789085.1 Penaeus vannamei
TCATAATTATTAGTGCAGTTGTTGTTATTGTTACGAATCCGAGTTATAAAATAATTTGATATCCATTACCCCTTTTTTCAAATGCTTGTGCTTGAAGAAGTATATTGTGTCGTCGGATTTTACTTTTTTCCGTCTCCCCTAAGAGGAAAGATATATTTTCCCGATTATATCTATATCTATCTATCTATCTATATCTATCTATCTACATCTATCTATCTGTCTATCTATATGTCTATCTATCTAATCATATCTATCTATATATGTCTATCTACCTACCTATCTTTATCTTCATCTATTCATCTATATTTATCTATATCTATCTATATGTATCTGTCTCTCTATTTAATCTATCTATCTATCTATCTGTATATATATATACATATATGAATCTCTCTCTCTCTCTCTCTCTCTCTCTCTTCTCTCTCTCTCTCTCTCTCTCTCTCTCTCTCTCTCTCTCTATCTCTCTCTCTCTCTCTCTCTCTTTTTTTTTTTTTTTTTTTTTTTTTTTTTTTTTAGAAGGGGGAGGAGGGGAGGGCGGCGAGTTATATCTTTCTTCATATTCTGATGGCTATATATACTCTCTCTCTCTCTCTCTCTATCTATCTATCTATTATATTATATATATATATATATATATATATATATATATATATATATATATATATGTATGTATGTATATATAAATATATAAATTATGTTTATGTATTTATGTATGTATACATACATATTATATATTATATATACATATATATGTGTTGCATGTGTGTGTGTATGTATATATTTATAGGTGGTAATTTCTGCTAAAGTCCGCCGCTCCTACACCGACGATTTTGGTATGTTGGAATCCTAACACTGTCCATAATGCAAATATCTAGTTTTTAATGCGCGGAAACCCTCCTACAGTGACAAACTTGGCCCCGATTGCAGGGGAGGGCATGACAGGTTCCAGGGAAAATGCGGGGTTAAATAACACTAATAATATAACCCTAAATGAAAATAACGATGATATTTCACTTTGCTTTCCCTTGCCGAGGAAACAAAGAATCCACAACGTATTCACAAGTTAGAGCGTTACACAATTATAAATCTATTGTAACATTCCCACTGAATCAGCATACTAACCTTAACATATTCAGCACTGTATATAGTGACGATTGTAGTATAATCAGGATGGATAGGGTATACCATGAACAGTGGAGTGGAATGATATATGTACACTAGTAAGACGTATATAAGAGTCAGCCAATAGATGGCAGTTATTATCCCATGTAGTTACTGAAGTGACTATGTCGCCATCTGTTGCATAAGACCATCACCTCAAGGTCGTTTCCCGTCCTCTGGAACCACGATATTCGTGTTCCAAACCGAAATGATACGGTACAATTTCCGTTCTTCTGGAAGCAACGAGATACGCGTTCAAAACAGGTATGGTACAGACCTACCTGCCGCCGTCGCGTTCGGTACTCCGCCATAGCCCCATGCAGTGGAAAGTAATGTGAATTTTCGTCGTTATTTTCATTGTGGGTTATATTATTAGTTTTATTTAATCCCGCACTTTCCCTAGAACCTCTCATCCCCTCCCTTGTTATCGGGGCCAAGTTTGTCGCTAACGGGAGGTTTCCGCGCAATAAAAACTACATACCCGTATTATATAGAGTGCTAGGAATCCCACGATACCAAAATCGTCGATGTAAAAGCGGCGGACTTAAGATAGAACATTACCTTATACATATCTAATGTAATCATTTTTATTTAATTATCATTATTACCATTATTGTCATTATTATCATTATTGTTATTGTTGTTATATCATTATGATTATTAGCATCATCGTTATTGATTTTATCATTATCAATGTTATTATTGTTATCATTATTATTATCATTATCATCATTATTATTATGATTATCATTATCATCATTATTATTATGATTATCATTACCATTATTATTATGATCATCATTATCATCATTATTATTATTGATCATCCATTATCATTATTTGTTGTTATCATTTATAATATTGGCAGTAGTCTTACTTAGTTAGATTTTAGACAAGGTCTTCAGTCCAAATAAATATAATTTTAAAGACCTGAATTTTATGTAATATATCGGTGACGTAAAATTTTGAAGTTTTCAGTTATTAAATAAAAATTTCCTATTGTTATCACTGTTATTATAATCATCATTATTGTTGTTGTTGTTGTTATTATAATAATCATAATTTATTGTGAATGCCACTTTTGTTATTATCTCTATTAGCATTGTTGCTATGACTAATGTTATTATTGTTAGTATAATTATCATTACCATTAATGTTACTGTTATCATTATAATTTTCATAATCATTGTCACTATTATTTTGCCCATTAACATCATCATAGTTATTATTATTATAGATTATTATTTTTTTATCATTATTATTATTACGTTTATTATAATAATTATCTTTAATTTCATTATTATTATCATGCTTATCATTGCTGTTATCATTATTTAAT
>NW_020870938.1:496152-503652 GCF_003789085.1 Penaeus vannamei
GTGTGTTTGCATGTTTGTGTGTGTGTGTGTGTGTGTGTGCATATATATAAACATATAAATATACACACACACATATTTGTGTGTGTGTGTGTGTGTGTGTATACATATATATATATATATATATATATATATATATATATATATATATATATATATATATATATATTTACATGTGTGTGTGTGTGTGTGTGCAATCAGACTATCTGAAACCCTACCATCATGCTTCATTAAAGGGGGAATGGAGGACTCAACACTAGAGATACTTTATGCGTTGGCCACCATTTATGAGGCTGTGATGCTTCTGACAGAACTTCTTTCATATGAGCAATACATTCATATTTGGTCTCCTAATAAACATTAGTTGCTATATTTTGCATGATAACATAATACCCCTAACAAGGACGAGTGCGGTTAGCAGACCAGAATTTATATGCAGTGTGTTTGTCCCTGTAAACCTGATGACATCGCTCATTAAATCATGCTTTATCATGCTAACAAGATTTAAGAGTTTCAACAGGACAAGGAGTATAATAAATATCTCGCCAAACAATACTATAAAGAGCATGGTTGACACCATCCCAATTAATTCCAGACTTTAAGAAGACTTGTCTAGTTAGGGTAAAATTTGGTATAGGAAAGTCCAGCTAGATCTTGCAAGCTACACTACGGTGGTCAGAAGAACATATTGGGGCGATGGATTCTATGTCAGTTATCCCTCTCACATCAGTTAATAAAAGATCTAAAAGATTTCTCACATCCAACTACGTCTGAGAAATCTAAGGCAAAAATGCCATGTCGGGCAGTTGGGGACACAGAATTCAGCCAGCCAGTGGTGAGAATTAAAATTACCTATGGATATAAACCATGCCTTACTATCATTCTCATGAATGAAAATATGCGGTCAAACAATTATAAATGTTGTCATTGGAATTGGGACTCTAATATAGTCTAAACATGCAGAAATTATTAAAACAACTGAACACTCATGACAACCATATTCATACTTTGTAAAACGACTAGTATTAAAACCAACCCTCCAAACACAAACCTTGGGCTCGAGGCATTATTTTTATTGTTATTATTATTATTATGTAAAAGCAACTCTGATTTGTGCCACTACTAATAATGTTAAATTTAGTGGAGATAACTGCATGTTCATTCAAATGCCTGTGAAGTCCACGAATATTACTAAAAACTAAGTTGCAATACTTTCGACGGTTATGACCAGGATTGAGTTTAGCATCACCCGAAAATAAACAATAATTCCACATAAAACAAGACCACAGATTTGAGAAAGAAGTCAGCCAAGAAAAACCCAGAGATTCTTAATAACCCCGTGACCACTGAAGGCCTGCTGGGGATTGGGGGCCATGGCTAAATCGACATTGATAACTGCAATAAGATGAGAAGAAAGTAAGAAAGAAAATATGATAAAGGAATGAAAACAAGAAATGCAGGGCTGTGTCTTCCTACAGTAAAAAGGTAAATGAATTCAGGAATGTTGGACACACAACTATGGCTACAATTCAGAGGGTCCACCTCAAGGATGCCTTTGGTAGCTAAACTACTCGTCCACTTTTGTTGGAACAGCGGATATACCTAGAGCCTTTATGACATGAACACTCATACGCTTATTGAGCACAGACAATAACTGGTAGTGCTCTAGTGAGAATTAAAGGAGGCATTTCCTCCACACCCTAGGTTTTTAGAGCCCAACCAAGTCGGCAAGCAAGGTTCTGCTAAGATATGCCCCTCAGCACGGATTACATCTGACTTTCCTGTACTTCCAGTATTCATTCCCTGTCTCCCCACATCTTCCATGACCGGTAACCTAGGGAGGGTTTTGCTATATTGCGCGTGATTATGCAATGTTGAGGAACCCACGCGAGATGTCCAGGCAATGGCTTACATCTCTCTCTCTCTCTCTCTCTCTCTCTCTCTCTCTCTCTCTCTCTCTCTCTCTCTCTCTCTCTCTCTCTCTCTCTCTCTCTCTCTCTCTCTCTCTCTCCCTCTGTATGTGTGCGTGTGTGTGTGCGTGTGTATGTGTGTGTATGTGTGTGTGTGTGTGTGTGTGTGTGTGTGTGTGTGTGTGCGTGACGCTCTCTCTTACCCTCACCTCTCACTCTTCATCCCATATCAGACACATGCCCATGAGGCAACCTTTACCTTCCCTCCCCTTATTTCCGCGCGTACATTTGACTTTACACCTTATCGAGTTCTCCGTCATGCTCGCCTTCCACGTGAGTAATGCTGCTTTCCTTGGCAAGGCCGTTCACCCGCACGACCTTGCGCGATCGTCCTTGTGCGTCGGCGCGCATTACGAGTCACCCCGTGCTTTACTTGTAATTATATCGCTCACACGCACACACATAGACCTTCATAATAACGATACTAATGATGAGGATAATGATAATAATATCAATAGAAATTATCACAGTAGTGATAGCAATCATGATAGGGATGATTATAATGATAACGTTAATAATGATAATGATAACGACAAAAACAACAGAAATAATGATTTTGTTACTATCACGTGAAGAATACAATAATAATGATAATGATAATAATGAAAATAATAATGATACTAATCATAATGATACTGGTAATGACAATGATGATAATAATAATCATAATGATAAGGAGAATTGTAATGATAATAATTATAATGATAGTAATAATGATAATGATAATAAAGATTACAGTGATAACAATGATAATGATGATAATAATAATAATAAAGATTACAGTGATAACAATGATAATGATGATAATAATAATAAAGATTACAGTGATAACAATGATAATGATGATAATAATAATAAAGATTACAGTGATAACAATGATAATGACAATAAGATCCAATAATAATAAAAGATGTTGACCAATAGTAATGATACAAAAAATTATAGTAATAACAACAATAATGGTAATGATAATGATAGTTTATAACTCTTTCTCATCATGATTATGATGATGATAATGATAATAATGACAATGATATTAGTAAGAGTGATGATTATAATAATAAAAATAATAGAAATAATAATAATAGCGATAATAAGGATAAGATGATGGTGATAATGATAGTAATGATAATAATGATAATAATAATAATGATAACTAGAAGCATTTAAAGAGCACATGCCTCCGTGAAGGCAATAGGGTCACTGATATGATATAGATATTCATGAAGAATTACATTAAAAATCACAATACACTGGGGACGTCCGTAAACATAACCTCCTTCGTTGAGGTAATAACAGTAATAATGATTATAAGAGTTACTCCTATTGCCAAGGCAAAAGGGGCAACTAATGCAATCATTAAAAAAAGAAATCATGGATCCGGATCATGATTCGGATCATCACCAAAATCTAATGGCATCCAGGTTAGACTAAGACACATAAAGTTATCCTGCTAACCGCCATACAAACAAACTAACTAACCAACGCTTCTAAAAAAATAACCTTCTTGGCGAAGGTAATGGTAATGATAATAATGATAATAGTAATGATGATGGTAATGATAATAATAGGGATATTGCTTATGATATAATGACAATAATAACAATGATAGTCATGATAATGATGGTAACAATAAAAATGATAATGATAACAATATTAATGATAATAATGATAATTACTATCATAATGATGCTAATGTTAATAATCAATCAATTAATTAATTATCAACTAACGACAAGGGGATAATTATTAAAATGATAACAATAATGATGATAATAATTATAATAATAAGGATAATAATGCTCATAATAATGGTAATTATAATAATAGTAATAATGATACTAACATTACAACTACTACTAATAATAATGATAATAATGATAATAATAATAGTAATGATAGTAATGATAATAATAGTAATAATAAAAATGATAAGAAATATAAAAATAATGACAATTATGCCAATAGTAATGAGAGTAACAACAGTGATGATAATGATAATAATAACAATGATAACAATAATAATGATAGCAGTAGCAGTAGTACTACTAGCGATGCTAATGATATTAATGATGATAATGATAATGATAATAATGATGATAATGTGATGATGATGATGATGATGATGATATTGATAATAATAATGATAATAACAACAATAGTAATAACAATGATAACGATGATAATGATAATGATAATGATAATAGTCATAATGATAAGAGCAATAATGACAATGATAATAACTATGGCAGTTCTAGTGTTAATAACAATTTATAATAGTTATTGTAATAACAAAAATGAATAATAATAACAATAATGATAGTAATTATAGTAATAATGATGGCAATAATAAAGTGATAGTGATGATAATAATGATAACAGTAATAGTAATATTAATGAGAACACCACCACCAACAACAATGATAACAGTGATAATAATAACATCAACACTAATAATAATAGTAATGATAATGATAACAAGAACAATAGCAAAGATAACACTAATAACGATAAGGATAATAGTAATGATAATAATAATGATATTGATAATTATAACTATAATAATAATAATAAAAATAAAATAATAATGATAATGATAATGATCATAACAATAATAATGATAATAGTAATAATATTGAGAGTAATAATGCTAATAATGATAATAATAATGATAACAATAATAAGGATAATGATAACGTTAATGATAATAAGGATAGTAATGATAATAATAATAATAATAATAATAATAATAATGATAATAATAATGATAGTGATAATAATGATGATAATATAAATGGTGATAGTTTGTATAATAACGAAAACAATAATAACAATAATGATAATAATGGTAATAATAATGATCGTAATGATGATAACAACAACAATAACAATAACAATGAAAATAATGATAATAATAATAATGGTAATAAGGAGACAAGTAACAATTAAGGTAGAAATAGTAATAATAACGGTATGGTAGTAAGAATGAGAAGTCAATTAGATTTTTTCGATTATTGCGTAATTATCTTTTTTCCTGTAAGGAAACGGCAAGCCCGTTTTTTTTTTTCAATGTTCGGAAAGAGAAGATGAATTCCTCCTCGGATAGTAGTTTCTCACGGGTTTAATTGAATTATGTGATCTGCCAATACGGCCGTGATAAGAGTAATAAGACTAATTGCGTATTGTTTAACTTTCTATTAATATAAGGATAAAGTAGAATTTGTTTCGGGCGTTAATGGGAATAGTTGCATGCTTTGTCTTTGTTGGATAGACTTCTTTCAAACTACGAGGTCGTATAATTCTATTAGTTTTGACGATCTGCGTTTTTGTATATTCTGCCTTTAGGCCTATTTTCTGTGTGTGTGCGTGTGTGCGCTAAAACAATATGACATGTTTATGTGGCATAGGTATGCGTGTGGGATTATTCGTATATATACACAACTGCATATATGAATGTATATAACAGAGGTCGGCAACCTTCGGCACGAGTGTCAGACTTGGCACGCAGAGCGCTTGTCTATGGCACGCCATGTGATTCAGGGGAGCAAAGAAAAAGCTAAACAGCAAGATAATATGGTGAGTATAAATCTAAAATTATAAAACTTATCTATTTTCTGTAACAAGGAATAATAAATGCTACAAAAAATATTACATTTGTGTTATGCATGTGTAGGAAAATACATTAATAATCAACTGGTACACTATGCTCAAAAGGTTGCCGACCCCTGGTATATACCATGCTACAGGAAATGGTCTAGATCTTAAACTGTTGAAGCAAGAAGTTCGGTCGTTACCCGAAATCTGGTCAGATTGTTTTAACGGTATATGCATACACATATGCATGTTTGTAAACACACACACACACACACACACACACACACACACACACACACACACACACACACACACACACACACACACACACACACACACACACACACACACACACACACACACACACACACACACACACACACACACACACACACACACACACACACACACACACACACACACACACACACACACACACACACACACACACACACACACACACACACACACACACACACACACACACATACACACGCACACACACACACACACACACATAAATATACATATATATATATATATATATATATATATATATATATATATATATATATATATACATATATATACATATACATACATATTTATTCATCCATGCATTTATATCTATATTTATTATGAACACAATTTCGATTTGAACTTCACGTTACTGAACGAGAAAATATCGTAAAGTATATTGTATGGATGAAATAGTTCTTATGATATAGACCGGTAAGATAGCACTTCCGATAAGAATTAGTAATACTAATCATACTATATTTAAAGATAGAAAGAATAAGATTTAAGTTTCTCATCGTTGCGGTAGTGATAAATATATATGGATAGATTGATAAAGACACTGCATATCACATTGTCATTCACAAAAAGAGCTTAAAATGCATGGCTAAAATTATTTAATTTTTTTTGTGATGATCAAGCAAAATAAAGTAGAATATACGGTAAAATATGAATGTCGCTCAGTGAGAAGAATATATACAGTCGTAATCAGTTAAATTGTAAGTGAGCACATAAATAAAAAAAAGGAAAAAAAAAAAAAGAAAAGAAAAAAGTCAATTTGCGCATCTCGCTCGGCACTTGTATTCAATCAGCTGTTTGTTGTTGTGAAGAAGAAAAAGGAGACTTGACAAGGAACCTTAAGAATCGTGTCTAAAAATTACCTTCCATTCCTCTCCTAGACTTGTTAAGGAACAGAGACGTCGTTGAAAATGTCATCTAGATATCTGGTAAAAAGGAAGTACAAAAACCTGTCTAGATACCAGCTATATAAGAAGGAAATAAGTGGCCATGATACTAGTCCGATGTTTATGGTAGGTGTTTGTTATGTATTTGTTTTAGTGTCATTTCCAGTATGTATTTTTAATGAACTGATTGGACAGACATTAGAACTATTTTCTTATATTCACGAAACAATGATCATCGGGTTAAGTTCATTAACATTAAAAAATATGTATTTTGACAATGATTTTGACGAAGCTTTGAAGTGTTTTGGTGTGCTCTATATCAGGGTTGAAGTGAAACTATCATTATGATGTAAAAGTTTAATTGATGACCTTCGTGTCACGAATTGCATTATTACCTGTATTTCATTGTTTTATCCCAAGCTTTTACTAAAGGTTTTAGGTTGTTGGCTTTCCTTTGGTATCACAAACCATATATACTGCATCTTTTTTATTAAGCATATTATACTGCAACCTGTTATTTCTGCCTTGAGATCCTAATTCTTGTAGAGAGGGTTTTTTTATCATCAAACTATGATAAATTAGACTACTAGCACCGCTTTATGCACCAGTTGGGATGGCTTTAGCGAAGGGTGTATTACTTCTACCGCATACATTCAAGATATAATTTTTAGACATCCCTTGCAGTTGACCATAAGAAAATCTAGATTTTCCTTTATGCTAGGGAATTTCATCAGTAA
>NW_020870938.1:518682-523682 GCF_003789085.1 Penaeus vannamei
GAAGTGAGAGACAGACAGAGACAGAGCAGAGAGAGAGAGAGGGAGGGAAGGGAGAGAGAAACAGAGAGAGAGGAGAGAGAGAGAGAGAGAGAGAGAGAGAGAGAGAGAGAGAGAGAAGAGGAGAGAGAGAGAGAGAGAGAGAGAGAGAGAAAGCCAACAGACAAGGAAGAAAATAGATATTGAAAAATTAGAAAAAAAAGAGAAATAACGAAAAAATAAGAGAAAATAGATATTGAAAATTAAAAAAGAAAAGGAGGAAAAATAAGAGTAAAGGAAATACTTTAAGGAGAAATTTTGAACAAATATTAAAAGAGAAAATGGAAACATTAAATTGAGAGACAGAGAGAGACAGAGAAACAGAAAAAATATTTAAAAAACGTTTATAAAGATATAAAACAGAAAAAATCATTAAAAAAGGACAAAAAAACAAGAGACGCCAAGGAAAGCGAAAGAGAGATAAAAAACACAAAGAAAAAATAATTTCTAAAAAGACAAAAGAGCAAACAGAGAAAACCAAAAAGAGAAAGAAAAAACACAAAAAAAAAAACAATAACAAAAAAGACAAAACATAAAACAAAAGACACTAAAAGAGAGAGATATAAAAAAATCACAAAGAAAATACTAACAAAGGAAAAACTAAATAAAACAAAGACACTGAAAGAAAGAGAAAAAAATCACAAAGAAAAATACTAACAAAAGAAAAAAACATAAAACAAAAAACACCAAAAAGGAAAAGACAAAGAGACAGAGATTTAAAAAAAACACAACAAAGAAAATACTAACAAGAAAAAATAAAACCAAAGAAACCAAGAAAAACAAATAGAAAGAGAGATAAAAAAAAAACACACAAAGAAAAATACTACAAAAGAAAAAAACAAAGCCTCCAGAGCCATCGCGAGAAGAAGCGTCTGCCAGCTTCCGGTCGGCGACGAAGGAGACAAAGCGACACGAAATGAGATTCTCTCCGACAGACTCTTCCCAGACACTCAACTCGCCAACAAATGACATTCGTGGAAAATAGAAATGAAGAAAATAAAAATAAAAAGAGGAGGGAAAATGGTAATTAATAAAAAAAGGGTAATTACAACAACAACAACAAAAAACAGATTTAAAGAAAAGAGGGGGGGGAATAATGAAACTTTTTAGAGGGTTAAAATAGAGACTGGGGGAGGGAGGGAGGGAGGGAGAGAGGGAGGGAGGAGGGAGGGAGAGAGAGGAGAGAGAGAGAGAAAGCCCGACAGACCGGGAGAAAATAGATATTGGAAAATTAGAAAACAAATAAGAGAAATAACGAAAAAATAAGAGAAAATAGAAAAAAAGAAAAGGAGGAAAAAATAGAGTAAAGGAAATACTTAAAGGAGAAATTTTGAAACAAATATTAAAAGAGAAAATGGAAACATTAAATTGAGAGACAGAGAGAGACAGAGAAACAGAAAAATTATTTAAAAAACGTTTATAAAGATAAAAACAGAAAAATCATTAAAAAAAAGGACAAAAGAAAACAAGAGACGCCAAGGAAAGCGAAAGAGAGATAAAAGCACAAAGAAAAATAATTTTTAAAAAGACAAAAGAGCAAACAGAGAACACCAAAAAAGAGAAAGAAAAAACACAAAACATAAAAAAATAAAAAAGACAAAACATAAAACAAAAGACACTAAAAGAGAGAGATAAAAATCACACAAAGAAAAATACTAACAAAGAAAAAAAACATCACAACAGCTGAAAGAAAAAGAAAAGAGAAAGAGAAAAAAAAATCACAAAGAAAAATACTAACAAAAGAAAAAAAACATAAACAAAAAACACCAAACAGAAAAAGACAAAGAGACAGAGATTTTTTAAAACCCCCCCAAAAAAAATACTAACAAAGAAAAAGAAAAACATAAAACAAAAGAAACCAGAAAAAAATAGATAAGAGAGAGATAAAAAAAAAACACACACAAATAGTAGGGGGAGATAAAAAAAAACACACACACACAAAGAAAAAATACTAACAAAGAAAAAAAACATAAAAACCAAAGAAACCAAGAAAAAAAATAGAAAGAGAGATAAAAAAACACACAAAGAAAAAAAACTAACAAAGGAAAAAAACCAAAGCCTCCAGAGCCATCACGAGAAGAAAGCTCTGCCAGCTTCCGGTCGCACGAAAAGGAGACAAACCGACACGAAATGAGATTCTCTCCGACAGACTCTTCCAGACACTCAACTCGCCAACAAATGGCATTAGTGAAGAATAGAAATGAAGAAAAGAAAAAAATAACAAGAGGAGGGAAAATGGTAATTAATCAAAAAAAAGGTAATTACAAAATTAACAAAAACAGACATCAAAAGAAAGATGGGGGGGCGGGATAATGAAACTTTTCAAAGGGTTAAAAATAGAGACTGGGGGGGAGGGAGAGAGAGAGAGAGAGGAGAGAGAGAGAGAGAGAGAGAGACGAGAGAGAGAGAGAGAGAGAGAGAGAGAGAGAGAGAGAGAGAGAGAGAGAGAGGGGGGGGGCAGAGGCAAAGACAGAGAGAGACAGAGACTGAGGACTGAGACAGAGACAGAGAGAGAGAGAGAAGAGAGAGAGAGAGAGAGAGAGAGAGAGAGAGAGAGAGAGAGAAGAGAGAGAGAGAGAGAGAGAGAGAGAGAGAGAGAGAGAGAGAGAGAGAGAGGAGAGAAAGAGAGAGAGAGGAGAGAGAAGAGAGAGAGAGAGAGAGGGGGGGGGGGAAAGAGGCAAAGACGAGAGAGAGAGCAGACAAGAGACAGAGAGAGAGAGAGAGAAAGAGAGAGAGAGAGAGAGAGAGAGAGAGAGAGAGAGAGAGAGAAGAGAGAGAGAGAGAGAGAGAGAGGAGAAGAGAGAGATGAGAGAAAGAGAGAAGAGAGAGAGAGAGAGAGAGAGAGAGAGAGAGAGAGAGAGAGAGAGAGAGAGAGAGAGAGAGAGAGAGAAGAGAGAGAGAAGAGAGGAGAAAGAGAGAGAGAGAGAGAGAGAAGAGAGAGAGAGAGAGAGAGAGAGAGAGAGAGAGGAGAGAGAGGAGAGAGAGAGAGAGAGAGAGAGAGAGAGAGAGAGAGAGAGAGGAGAGAAGAGAGAGAGAGAAAGAGGAGAGAGAGAGAAGAGAGAAAGAGAGAGAGAGAGAGAGAGAGAGAGAGAGAGAGAGAGAGAGAAGAGAGAGAGAAGAGAGAGAGAGAGAGAGAGAGAGAGGTAGAGAGAGGAGAGAGAGAGAGAGAGAGAGAGCGAGAGAGAGAGAGAGAGGAGAGAGAGAGAGAGAGAGAGAGAGAGAGAGAGAGAGAGAGAGAGAGAGAGAGAGAGAGAGAGACAGAGACAGAGAGTGAGAGACAGAAGACAAGACAGAGGCAAAGGAGAGAGAGAGGGAGGGAGGGGAGAGGAGACAGAGAAGAGAGAGAAAGCCCGACAGACCGGGAGAAAATAGACATGGAAAATTAGAAAAAAAATAAGAGAAAATAACGAAAAAATAAAGAGAAAATAGATTGAAAAATAAAAAAAAAAAGGAGGAAAAAATAAGAGTAAAGGAAATACTTAAAGGAGAAAATTTTGAAAAAAATATTAAAGAGAAATGGAAACATTAAATTGAGAGACAGAGAGAGACAGAGAACAGAAAAAATATTTAAAAAACGTTTATAAAGAAAACAGATAAATCATTAAAAAAAGGAAAAAGAAAATAAGAGACGCCAAGGAAAGCGAAAGAGAGATAAAAAACACAAAAGAAAATATATATTTTAAAAAGACAACAGAGCAAACCAAAAAGAGAAAGAAAAAAAACCACAAAGAATAACAATAACAAAAAAAGACAAACATAAAACAAAAGACACTAAAAAGAGAGAGATAAAAAATCAAAAGAAAATTACTAAGAAAGAAAAAAAAACAAAACAAAAAAAAAAGAAAAAACAAAGAGACAGAGATTTTCTTTAAATCCCAAAGAAAATATAACAAAAGAAAAAGAAAAACATAAAAAAAGAAACAAGAAAAAAAATAGAAAGAGAAGAGATAAAAAAAACACACACACAAGAAAATACTAACAAGGAAAAAAGAGAAGATAAAAAAACACAAAGAAAATACTAACAGAGAAAAAACCAAAAGCCTCCAGAGCCAATCGACGAGAAGAAGCGTCTGCCAGCTTCCGGTCGGCGACGAAGGAGACAAAGCGACACGAAATGAATTCTCTTCCGACAGACTCTTCCCAGACACTCAAACTCGCCAACAAATGACATTATGGAAAATGGAAATGAAAGAAAAAAAAATAAAAAGAGGAGGGAAAATGGTAATTAATAAAAAAGGGTAATTACAAAAACAAAAAACAGATTTAAAGAAAAGGAGGGGGGGGGGGGATAATGAAAACTTTTCTAAGGGTTAAAAATAGAGACCGGGGGGGGGGGGGGGGGGGGAGGTAGGTAGGGAGGAGGGAGGGGGAGGGAGGGAGGGAGAGAGAGAGAGAGAGAGAGAGAGAGAGAGAGAGAGAGAGAGAGAGAGAGAGAGAAGAGAGAGAGGAGAAAGAGAGAGAGAGAGAAGAGAGAGAGAGAGAGAGAGAGAGAGAGAGAGAGAGAGAGAGGAGGAGATGAGAGAGAGAGAGAGTGAGAGAGAGAGAGAGAAAAAAAAGCCCGACAGACCGGGAGAAAATAGATATTGGAAAATTAGAAAAAAAATAAGAGAAATAACGAAAAAATAAGAGAAAATAGATATTGAAAAATAAAAAAAAGAAAGAAGGAAAAATAAGAGGAGAGAAATTACTTGAAAAGAAAAATATATTATTAAGAGAGAAAATGGGAAAATAAAATTGAGAGACAGAGAGAGACAGAGAAACAGAAAAAATATTTAAAAAACGTTTATAAAGATAAAAACAGAAAAATCATTAAAAAGGACCAAAAGAAAATAAGAACGGCCAAGGAAACGAAAAGAGAGATAAAAAGACACAAGAAAATAAATTTTTAAAAAGAAAAAGAGCAAACAAAAGAGAAAGAGAAAAAAAAAGACAAAGATAAAAAGATAACAAAAGACAAAAAACAG
>NW_020870938.1:528682-561182 GCF_003789085.1 Penaeus vannamei
GGAGTTTGTAGGGTTAGTGGGGGTTAGAAAGGGTTAGTAGAGGTTATCAGGGGTTAACGGGGATTTGTAGGGGTTAGTAGGGGGTTTGGCGGATTTTGCAGGGATGTGTTAGGGCTGACAGGGAGACACCGCAGGGAGGTGTGTGGGGGGGGGGGGGATTAAGTATTTGAAAGAGGTCTTGTGTAAAACTTTCATTTTCTTTTCGCATTTTTCCTTCTTTCTTTCTTTTTTACATTATTTTTCTCTTTTTTTTTTTATACAGATGGGATTATCACATCGCTTTTTTTTAATTATGTATTTTCCCCTAGATGTTTGAGAAAGAAAAAAAACAATCAATAAAACGCAGTTATCAGAAACCATTTCAAAACCAAATTCACAAACGAAAAAACAAACAAACAAAAAAAAAACGCAGAAATGAAAAAAAACATTCACAAACAAAATAAGAAACAAAAATAATAATACAACAAAAATAGCATCCAAAAAAAAATAAAAAAAAATAAAAACTCCAGGGAAATCACGCGCGGCGTCGAACAGTACTCAACAAAAATGAAAAAAAAAAAAAAAACGAAATTAGGAACGGAACGGGAACGGGAACGGGAACAGGAACGGAATGGGAAAGGGGACGAGGAACGGGAACAGGAACGGGGAACGGAATGGGAATGGAAAGGGAACAGGACGAGGAACGGGAACGGGAACGGGAACAGGAACGGGGAACGGGGGAACAAACGGGGAAACAGGAACGGGAACGGAATGCTGACTCGCCCATTTGCAATTCCTCGCCGCCGACAGGTCACTGGGTCTTAAAACCCCGTTATGAGGAACTTTTTTTTTGTGCTCCCTCAGGGAGGGCATGGGCGGCGGGACCAATGCGCATTAGGGTGTAAATGGGCGTGTGTGTGTGTTGTGTGTGTGTGTGTGTGTGTGTGTGTGTTGTGTGTGTGTGTGTGTGTGTGTGTGTGTGTGTGTGTGTGTGTGTGTGTGTTGTGTGTGTGTGTGTGTGTGTGTGTGTGTGTGTGTGTGTGTGTGTGTGTGTGTGTGTGTGTGTGTGTGTGTGTGTGTGTGTGTTGTGTGTGTGTGTGTGTGTGTGTGTGTGTGTGTGTGTGTGTGTGTGTGTGTGTGTGTGTGTGTGTGTGTGTGTGTGTGTGTGTGTGTGTGTGTGTGTGTGTGTGTGTGTGTGTGTGCGCGCGCATGTGGGGGTATATGCTCATGCATGCATATGGGCGGACACATACACATACATGCAGACAGACAGACATACACGCACATGCAGGCAGACACACCTACACGCACAATGAGACAGATACACGTCAAACACACACACCACACACACACAAACAATCACGCCAAACAAACACACACACACAATCCCAACCCCCTATATCCCAGCCACCAAGCCCCCCCCCAAGTCAATTCAAGATGACCGGACACGTAACACAGCTTCCAGGAAGAGGTCAGGCACAGCGTCCATCTCCCTGTGTCCACACGCTTAGAGACGGGAATGCTGAACAGGGAGACACGTACATGGCCTTCTCGACGCAAATATGGCCCCAGTCGATACGCACATGGCCTCTTCTTCACGTACATGAACTCTTCTACACGCACATGGTCACTTCTTCACGTACATGAACTCTTCTACACGCACATTGGTCTCTTCTACACGCACACGGCCCTTCTTCAAGCACATGGTCACTTCTTCACGCACATGGCCACTTCTACACGCACATGAACTCTTCTACACGCACATGGCCTCTTCAACAAGCACATGTCCTCTTCTACACGCACATGGCCTCTTCAACACGCACATGGCCTCTTCTACACGCACGGCCTCTTCTACACGCACATGCCCTCTCACCACACATATGACCTCTTCTACACGTACATGGCCTCTCTACACGCACATGGCCTCTTCTACACGCACATGCCCTCTCACCACACATATGGCCTCTTCTACACGCACATGCCTCTTCTACACGCACATGGCCTCTTCTACACCACACGGCCTCTCAACACGCACATGGCCCTCTCACCACACATATGACCTCTTCTACTCGTACATGGGCACCCTCTTCTACACGCACATGGCCCTCTCACCACACATATGGCCTCTTCTACACGCACATGGCCTCTTCTACACGCACATGGCCTCTTATACACGCACACGGCCTCTTCAACACGCACACCTCTTCTACACGCACATGGCCCTCTCACCACACATATGGCCTCTTCTACACGCACATGGCCCTCTCACCACACCATATGACCTCTTCTACACGCACATGCCTCTCTACACGCACATGGCCTCTTCTACACGCACATGGCCCTCTCACCACACATATGGCCTCTTCTACACGCACATGGCCTCTTCTACACGCACATGGCCTCTTCTACACGCACACGGCCTCTTCTACACGCACATGGCCCTCTCACCACACATATGACCTCTTCTACTCGTACGCCTCTTCTACACGCACATGGCCTCTTCTACACGCACATGGCCCTCTCACCACACATATGGCCCTCTCGTCGCCCACGTGGAAGTCTCGAAACATTTCAAGCTTTTTGTCGCGAGGAAACTAGAGATTTCGGAAATCTTGAGCTGGACGGTAGGAAGTGGAGAGGAGAGGAGAGGGAGGAGGAGGAGGAGGGGAGGGAGAGGAGAGGAGAGGAAGGAGAGGAGAGGAGAGAGAGGAGAGGAGAGGAGAGGAGAGGAGAGGAGAGGAGAGCGAGGAGAGGAGAGGAGAAGGGAGGAGAGGAGAGGAGAGAGAGAGAGAGGGGGAGAGAGAGAGAGGAGAGGAGAGGGAGGAGAGAGAGAGAGAAGAGAGAGAGGAGGAGAGGAGAGGAGAGGAGAGGAGAGGAGAGGAGAGGAGAGAGAGGAGAGGAGAGGAGAGGGGAGGGGGAGGAGAGGAAAGGAGAAGAAAGGATAGGGGAAGGGAGAGGAGAAATGGGGGGGAGGGAAGAGGAAAAATGGAGAGGGGGGGATGGGGGGGAAGGGAGGAGAGAAAGGAGAGGAGAGAGAGAGGGGAGAGAATTGGAGGAGAGGGAGAGAGAGGGATGGGAGGAGGAAGAGAGGAGAGAAAGGAGAGAGGAGAGGGGAGGGGATGGAGGAGATGAGGAGAGGCAGGAAGGGAGAGAGGAAGTGTGAGGGAGGGAGAGAGAGTGAAAAGACAGACAAACAAACAAACACACAGACATACAGACAGAGAGAAAAAAGAATTCAGAAAATAGGAAAGAGATCGACGGAGAGAGAAGAAAAATAAGAAAAAAAAGAGAAGAGAGAGGAGTGGAGAGAAAACTGCATTGGATGGATGACTGAAAGAGCGACTCCCTCCGAGCAGAAAAGGGCGTGCGGGAGGTCAAAGGTCAGCGTGAATGGGACAGCCTGACGCATTCTAAAAAGCCCGACTGAGATTACAGGCGGAAGGAAGGACAAAAAAAAGAGGAAAAAATAAAAGAAAAAAAGGAAAAAGGACCGAAATTTTTAAGAGCTGTTTTTTTTTTTTTGTGTTGTGTGTTTATTTCTCATATCCTCCCTCTCCTCCTCTTTTTTCTTTTTTTTCTTTATCTTCCCTTCTTCTTTTCCACCTTTTCTTCCCCTCTTCTATATCTCTCCTTTCCCTTACTTTCCCTCTCCTCACCTCCCTCCTTCCCCTTCCTTCCCCCCTCCCCCTTCCCTTTCCCTCTCCTCCCCTTCCCCCTCCTCCCCCTCCCCTCCTTCCCTTCTCTCCTTCCTTCCCCCTCTCCTTCCCCTTCCCTCCCCCCCCCTCCTTTACCTCTCCTTCCCCCCTCCCCTCCTTACCTCTCCTCCCCCTCCCTTTCCTCTCCTTCCCCTCCTTTCCCCCCCCCTCCCACTCCTTTCCCTCTCCACCGTCTCCAAAAAAAAAAAAGTAATATTTTGCCTCGAAGTGGGACTGGTTATACATACAGAGTGGGAACTTGTCTGTCCGAGTGGCTGCGTGGGTGTGGACGCGAGCTCGGGTGTGAGTGTGGATATGGATGGACGTGGATGTGGGTGTATAGGTGCGTGTGCGTTTCTACAAGCCCTTACATTCACGTGTACGTTTCTGCAAGCCCTTACATTCACGTGTACGTTTCTGCAAGCCCTTACATTCACGTGTACGTTTCCACAAGCCCTCCCATTCCCGTGTGCGTTCCCACGAGCCCTTACAGTCACGTGTGCGTTTCTATGTGCACATGCTGCCGAGAGAACACGCAGCAGCCTCTCCAACACACACGAAAAACTCCCGAGTACCGACGCGTGACACAAGGCCTTCCCCGGCAGAGCATAAGAGTGTCAGATCCCTTCAGGAGCAAAACGCAGGAAGTCTTGGAAGATACGCCCGCACAAGGATAATAATAATGTTAATGGTAATAATAAAGATAATAACAATAATGCTAATAATAATAATAAAGATATTAATAATAATGATAATGATAATAATAACAATGATAAAATAATAATAATAATAATAATAATAATAATAATAATAATAATAATAATAACAATAATAATAATGTTTATAACAATAACTGTGATAATAATAATGTGGATGATAATAATAAGGATAATAATACAGTTGATGATGGTGATGATAATAACAATAACAATAATATATTATGTTTATAATAATAACAATGATGATAATAATAATAATAATAATAATAATAATAGCAATAATAATAGCAATGATAATAAAATAATATAATGATAATGAGAACAATAAATAACAAAAACAATAACAACAATAAAAGAGCATTAATAATCATAATAATCATCCTGTAATAAACGATAATAATAACGTCAACACTAATATCAATAACAAAAAAATAACAGCTACAACAATTTCAAACAACAACAATTCAAACAACAACAATAACACAACAACAATTCAACAACAACCACTAACAACAACAACAATTCAAACAACAACAATAACAACAACAACAATAATAACAACAACAATTCAAACAACAACAATAACAACAACAACACCAACAAAAGCAACATCAACCACGAGACTTATTCCCGGAAAAATCCTCACAAACACCCACGCATCCTTGTCCTTTTACGCGTCCCAGTCACCGCCGCACTCAGCTGCTGCGCGTGGGCGAAACGTTATCAATAATCATCCTAATCAATGCCGAAATCTATATTAATTATGACACACGACGTTGGGGGTTAAGGCCTGTACATAAAATGGAGTGAGTAAGGAGGAGGAGAGGAAGGGAAGGGAAGAGAGGAGCGAGGGAGACAGAAAAGAAGGGGTGGGGAAAGAGGAAGGGGGGTGATAAGTGGAGAGAGGAAGGGGGAAAGAAAGGAGAGGAGGAAAGAGGAGAGGCAGGCGAAAGGAGAGGAGGGGAAAAGGGTTATTATCAATTAGAGAAAAAAAAAAAAAAACATAAATGTAGTAGAGATTGTTTATCTTATTTTTTTCTTTTATGTAGCTTTAATAACATGTAGTGTATTTGGAGTAAGTAAGGCTGTTTATCTTTATATTTTTCTTCTTTTTTGTAGCAGTAACAGTAGTTGTTATTAATGAAATGGAGTAAAAGTATATGGTGGGGAGTGAGAAGATAAGTGTATGAAGCCAGTAGCTATATTTATGGAGCATAATTGAGTATAAAGCAAGCTAAATAATAGTTACCGATAGTCAAATAGATGGAGTAGCAGTAGTCGTAGTGGAAGTAGTAAGTAGTAGTAAGGTAAAAGGAGTGAGTGTGCGAGGTAGAGGTGTGAGGTAAGAATAAGTAGGGGTTGAGAATAGGGGATAAATAATAGTAAATAGTATAATAAGTAATAGGGTAATAACAGTAATAGTAATAATAGTAATAGTATAAAAAATAGCAATTAGTAATAACAGGTATATAGTAATAACAGTAATAGTAATAATAGAAATATTGAAAAATAGCAATAGTTGTAAACAGGTAGATAGTATAACAGGTGGGAATAGTAAAGCAATAACAGTAAGAGTGAGTAGATAACATGAATAAATAGAAATAACAGTAATGAGTAATGACTAGGGGGAGTAGAGTAGGGAAAGTGTAAAGTAAGTGAGGAGAAGAGAGATAGGACGATAGAGAGGCGAAAGAGAAACACCGATAGGCAGCAAAGACAGAAGGAGAAGATAAAAAAAGCAAGCACAAAAGAAAAAAGAAGGTAGAGAGAGGGGCGAAGTAGAGGATATGAGAAAATTGACCAACACAAAGCGAAGAGCAAAAAAAGGGCAAAATAAGGACCGAGCTCCGTAAAAATTTCCCCTGGCTCACCTATTATACTCTCCTTTTTTGTATTTGTCGCCGTTAAATCTTTTATTTTTGTATCACCACTGCCTGTTTTTGTTGTAACCTCTTTTGAGCGTTCAAACTTCCCGCCTTGTAAGTTACAGTCAGAGGCATTTTAAAAGAAATGCACTTGGTCAGGTATTTTGTCGCATATCTTTTGTTCTACCTGACTGTCCTTTTGACCTCTCTCGCCGCACGCCCTTTCTGCTGCTTCGCGGATGTCGCTCACTTTCATTCTATTTCGCATTCTCTCACACTTCGTCGAGCTGTTCTTCTCTTCTCGTCCTTGCGCTCCTTCCTCTTCTCTGCTCTCTTTTTTCTCTTATATATTCTCTCTCCTGCTCCCTGATCTCTCCTCGTCTTCGCCTCTTATCTTTCTGATATTCCTTTTTTCCTCTCCGTCTTCTTCGTCTGTCTTGCGTTTTGCTGTCTGTCTGCCTTGTCCTTTTCTACTCTCTTCCTTCTCTTCTCTCTCCTCACTCACCTTCTCCTCTTCTCTCCTTCACCTTCCTCCTACTCTCACTTCTCTAATTTCTCCTTCACTCTCTTCACTCTCACTCATCACTCCTCACACCTCCACTTCTCACCTCTCACCTCTTCACTCTCACCTCTCGACTCTCTCTCCTCTCTCCTCTTCTCTCTCTCCTCTCTCCTCTTCTCTTTCTCGCCTCTCTCCTCCCTCCCTCCATCTTCTCTTTCTTTCCCCATTCCTCCCTTTTCCTCCTTCTCCCTCCCCTCTCCTTCCCACCTCTATACCTTTCACCTCTCCTCCCCCCTCTTACCTTTCCCGCTCCTCCCCCCTCTCTACTCTCCCTCTCCCATCCTCTCATCCCCCTCTATCCCCTCCCCAATTCGCTTCCCCCTCCCTCTCTCCCTCTGCCATCCTCTCTCTCCCTTCACCGCCTCACTTCCCCTCTCCTCCCTCCCTCTCTCCCCATCTCCCGTCTCTCTCCCTCTTCCTTCTCCTTCCCTCCTCCCTTATTCTTCCTTCTCTCCCCTCCTCTTCTCTCCCCCCCTTCCCCCCCCTCCCTCTCTTCCCCATCCCCCCTCTTCTACCTCTCCCTCTCCCTCTCTTCCCTCCCCCTCTTACCTCCTACTCCTCTCCACTCTCTTTCCTATCCTCTTCCTCTCAACCTCCCCCCTCGCCACCTCCTTCCCTCCCAGACTTCCTCCTCCCGTTTTCCTTTTGATCCTTTTCCATAACCCTTCATCACGACCCTCGGAAATCGAAGCGGAAAAAATCAACACGAGTCACGCAAACACCGTGATCGATGAAGCCTCGTTTATATACCACACCACACTCTCAATGACGATACTATGTAACAGTAATGCTAAGAGATACGTGCTGCGAAGCTGATAAATTAACACCATGTATCACAATCATCTCTACAACCACATCAGATCTACCGTATTACCTCTCTAGTACAACAGTAATATCATTCTTATTATCCAAAAACTTATCACTTCTCCTATAATTTCATAATCAGACACAGTTAATATACTTATACATTATAACATACAACATGAATATACACTCATACATACATACATAACATGTACATACATGCATATATACATACATACATATATACATCACATACATAACAATATACATAACATACATACATACATACATACCTATATAATACATACATACATTTATATACATATATATTTGTTTGTGTGTGTGTGGTGGTGTGTGCGTGTGTGTGTGTGTGTGTGGTGTGGGGTGTGTGTGTGTGTGTGTGTGTGTGTGTGTGGGCTGTGTGCGTGTGCGTGTGCGTGTGCGTGTGTGTGTGTCGTGTGCGTGTGCCGGGCGTGTGCCGTGTGCGTGTGCGTGTGCGTGTGCGCGTGCGTGTGTGTGGTGTGTGTGTGGGTGCGTGCGTGCGTGCGTGCGTGGCGTGCGTGCTGTGCATACATACATACATACATATATATATATATATTAATAGATATATATCATTATAATATAATATATATTACATATATACATATATACTTAACATATATACACATACACATACACAAAATCCCCGAGCTCAACGCATTTGTCTCCAGCCGAGTCCCGGACGCCAATGTTTGCTCCGCCTTAGAGACCCCGCGCCTTTCGGAGCGAGGAAGATGGCAAAGGAGATAAATCCGCTAATAGACGATGAAATATGCATGGCCGCCTTTGGAGTGAAATACAGCTGGTCTGAAAATTCATTCCCTTTGATGATTTTTTTTTTTTTTTTTTCTATTCATTACGGATTATATATTTGCTTTCTATAATCGGACGAAAAATAATCGGACAAAAAGACTAATTCATTTTCTAGAGAGACTACAAATAATCAAAATTACAACAACAAGAAAACACAGAAAAAAAAAAAAATAAATATATCAAGAAACAACACACACACACACATACAAATAAAATATAAAAAAAAAAAAAAAGAAAAAAATAATGACAAAAATACAAAAAAAAAAAACAACAAAAACGCAAAAAAAGAGACAAACAAAAAAAGAAGAAGAAAAAGAAAACACGCACACACACCACACACACAAAAAAAGAAAAATGGCCCCGGGCTTATCTCGAATGCAAAATGAAAAACCCGTTTGAGCCTCGAGATCCACCGCGCTGTCACATCTCTCGCAGACGGGAGACTCGTCCGGCCGGAGAGGGAGAGGAGGGAGGGTAGATTGATGGAGAGAGAGGGAGGGATAGGAGAGGAGAGAGGGAGAGGAGAGGGTAGAGAGAGAGAGAGGAGAGAGGAGAAGAGAGGAGAGAGGTGAAGGAGGAGAGAGGGAGGGAGAGGAGAGGAAAGAGAGGGAGAGAGAGAGAGAGGAGGAGAAAGGAGAGGGGAAAAGAGAGAAGAGTGCGGACGAGAAGAGAAGAGAGAAGGAAGGAGAGGGAGAAGGAAAGGAGGGAAGGAGGAGTGAGAGAGAGAAAAGATAGAGGACGAGAGAGACGACGAGAGAAGAAGACGAGAAGGAAAAGAAGAATTCTGTTTATTTTAAAGTATGTTCGTTTCATTATTATCACATCGATTCCTTTGCTTTTCATATTCCAAATGTAGGGGCAAGGCCGGGCGACCGTTGGCTATTATGTTTTTTATTTTTATGTTTTTTTTAATCTTATGTCTTTAGATGTTACTTTTTTTTTTTTTTTATTTTTTTTTTGGGGGTAGCTCTCCTTCTGTTCGCAGCTTCTTTTCTCTTGACCTCTCTCTCCTGGTCAATGCGAGGTTGAATATTTCATGCTGATCTTCCCCGCCTTGGCTTAGTTATAGTTAGACTCAGCAAGGACATTGGTAAACCTCTTGTGGAAACCACCTTCTCGCGCTCTATGTGTCTGTCTGTCTTCTTTTCTCTCCCTCTCTTTCTCTCTTATCTCCCCTCTCTCCCCTCTCCTCCCTTTCTCCACCTCTCTCTCTCTCTCTCTTCTCTCTCTCTCTCGTCGTCCCTCTCCCCCCATTCCTCTTCCTCCCCCTCCCTTCTCCTTTCTCTCTCCTTCTCCTTCCCTCTCCCCTTCTCTCTCCCCTCCACCCTCTCTCTCGTCTTCTCCCCCTCCCCCTCTCTCCCTTCCCTCTTCTCTCTCTCTTCTCCCTCTCCAGGCCCACTCACTTTATGGTTACCATACCTAATATTGTAACAGTAATTATATATAATACTGTATAAAAAAACCACATTTCCCAGCAAAAAGAAAACAACCGGAGAAAGAAAAAAAGAAAAGATAAAAAACATATCCCAGCAAAAGAAACAAGCAACGGAAGGAAAGAAAAATAGCAAAAAAAAGAAACAATCCATCAATCTACACAAAAAAATAACGAAGTACAAATATCCAAAAAAAACGAAAGTTTATTCTTCTCTAGAAAAAAAAAATCTAAAAAAATACTAATAAAAAAATTAAGACGAAAGTTTAACCATCTCTAGAAAAATAAAATATATATAATTTGAAGAGGAAATGCACTACTTGTGCTTGAGAAATAACAATATAGAATTATATTTTAGCCTTAAATACATACAAAGTTGTCTAAATAACATGTGACACAATAAGGTTAAACGGTATTGCTTTCGGGGTTAATTTATCCTACAAATCCTGTTAGCATTTAACCCATTGACGTGATTGAGGTTAAAGAGGATTAAATACCAGTCAAGAGATGTGCTCGGGATAATAGTTTCAGATATATTTATTTGAAAGACTAAGTTCCCCCTAAAAAAGAAAAAGAAAATGGGAAAATGTGAGTAAATCGTGTCGTGTTTTATGAAGAGAAAACGAGACCTAATCTCCGTTTTCTTTGCATTCCAACTCTCACCTCAATTACGATTTTCTACGAGAGAAAACGGGAAACTTTCACCCAAATCTTGAATTCCCACATTTTCAAAGATTACGAAAACAAAATCAAATATGGTACCACCTCCTCCCCCCCCCCAAAAAAAAAAGAGAACAATCTGGAGTATATTTTCCTTTTCTTCCTCCCTGCCCTTCAAAATCTTTAAATAATTTTTGCCTCCCCCCCCCCCCCCAAAAAAAAAAATATATCCATACATACATCCTTTTTTTCCTAGCTGTCCCCCCACAAAAAAAAAAACGCAATCAAAAAGTACATTTCTCTTTTTTCTCATCAAACTCCGAGTCGCCTTTTCCCCTCGCGATGAAACTAGTAAAGCCACATTTTTCTCCCTTCGATCCCAGGCCGAGGCGAAGGGGGAGCTCGAGGTACAGGAATCTTAATCACCTGTAAACACGATCGGACGTTAATTGCAAATCTCGTTCTTCACACCTGCAACTATGTCATTAGCTAATAATTACCTTATTATTCACGGGTTATTGAGGTTAGACTGTGGGTTCCCATTTAAATTCATAATTTAGCTTCCCCTTCCCTTACTCTCTCCCCCCTCCCCCCCCCCCCACCCTCTCTCTCCCAGCCGATACCCTGTCTCCACCTCCCCCCCCCATCCCCGTGCTACTGCGTTTCTGTCTCCCCCTCCCCTACCTACCCTTTCCCCCCCCCGCGTGCCCCCTGCCTTCCACTACCCATACCTCCCTACCCTCCCCTTCCTCTTGTCTTTTCCCCTACTTCCTACCTCAATCTCCTTACCTTCTCCTTACCTCTACCTCTACCCTCCCCCTCCCTCCTTCCCTTTGCCTCTCCCCCCTCCTCATCCCCACCCCCTTCGTGCAGAGCGTCACCATGCAGGTCAATCGTTCTATTTACCTATCTATCTATCTTTCTCTCTTTCTTTCTTTTTTCCACACACCCACACGCACAAACAAACAAACAAAACAAAAACAAACACCAACTTACATTTCAAAAAAAGGCGCGAGTTCAACATACATAGAACAGACACAACGAGCCTATATTTCCGTTTCTGAAGCCTCGCCTATAAGTCGTGCTACGTCGCGTAACCCCCGTATGCCGTACTTTCAACTTTCTAAATGGAGATAAAATAAAAAATAATAATCAAAAAAACAAAAAACAAACCCGATATATGAAGCGGAAAAATAAATATGTGAAGAAAAAAAAAATAAAATCCATCTGTACGAAAGAAAAAAAAAAAATAACTATTCTACTTACTTTTCTACTTCGGAGACTTTCATGGAAGGGAGGAAGGAGAAAAGGAGAGGAAGATAGAAGGAAGGAAGAAGAAAAGAGAGAGAAAGAAAGAGAAGAGAGAAGAAGAGAAGAGAGAGAGAAGAGAAGAAGAAAGAGAAAGAGAGAGTGAGAGAGAGAGAAGGAGAAGAGAGAGAGAGAGAGAGGAGAGAGAGAGAGAGAGAGAAAAGAGAGAGAGAGAGAGAGAGAGAAGAAGAAGAGAAAGAGACAAGAAGAAGAAGAAAAGAGAGAGAAAAAAGGAGAGAGATGGAGAAAAAAAAAAAAACAGAAAAGGAAGAAAAGAGAAGAAAAAATAGAAAACAGAGAGAACAGACACAGACAGACAGACAAGTGTGGGAAAGCGGGACAACCGCTCCCTTCTAACGGGGTTTCCCCGCATATATCAAAAGAAGATTTGCATTCCGCCGCATTTTTCTTCCGCCTGTGAAAATAACGCGCCGATATCGCAAAGGGGGATGCAGGTGAGGCAGGAGGAAGGGAGGGAAAGAAGAGAAAGGGAGGGAAGGGAAGGAAGAGAAAAGGAGGAAGAGGGAGGGAGGGAGGAGAGGAAAGGATGGAAGGGAGAGAAAGGGAATGAAGGGAAGAGGAAAAGGAGGAAGGAGGGAAGAGAAACGAGAGGGAGGAGGGGCGGTCGGTGGAGGTTGAAGGGAATGAGAGACTATGGAGAGAGGGAAAGGAGAGGGAGGGGAAAGAGAGTTGGGAAAGGGAGAGAGGAAAAGGCGAAAAAAGGATAAAGAGAGTGAAAAGAAGAATGCGAGAGAAAGAAAGACGAAGACAAGGAAAAAGAAGAAGAAAGCGGAGAGAGAAAGTGAGGAGAAAGGGGAAAAGGATAAAGAGAGTGAAACCAAAGAGAAAAGGGGAGAGAGCAAGAAGGAAGAGGAAGAGAAGGAAAGAACAAAAAGAAAAGAATAGAGAGGAAGAATTAAAAAAAAGAAAATACGGAGGGAGAGAGAGAAGAAAGAAACAAACAGATGGACAGAAGGAGAGAAATAAAAGGGGAAGAGGGGAAAACCAAGAAGAAAAGGGCTTCCCGTAGTGGCTGCGCATTAGAGAATTTTCGTGTTTGTCTGTTTGCGTCTCCTGTGTTCCCGCTACGAGGGTTTCCAGCNTCTCCTCTCCTCTCACTCCGTCACTCTCTCCGTCTCTCTCTCTCTCTTCTCTCTCTCATCTCTCTTCTCTCTCTTCTTCTCCTCCTTTCTCCTCCTCTCTCTCTCGTCTCTCTATCTCTCTCTCTCTCTCTCTCTCTCTCTCTCTCTCTCCTCTTCTTCTCTCTCTCTCTCTCTCCTCCTCTGCCCCATCTCTCTCTCTCTCTCTCTCTCTCTTCTCATCTCCTCTCCTCGTCTCTCTCTTCTCTTCTGCTCTCTCGCTCTGCCTCTGCTCTCTCTCTCTCTCTCATCTCCTCTTATACTCTATTAATGACAGGACAAATTCCCTTGGCAATACTGCCTTTCCAAAAAAAAACAAAGAAAAAAAAAAAAATCCAGTTAAGCATGTGAGAAACGAGAACTCATTCTGAAAAGGATGGCTTTACACAACCTGATTGAGTCGTAGAGTAAAACAATAGACCAAGCATAGGGCTTGGAGTCAGTCGAGACAAGAAGTTAGACAGATCTTACACTTCAGTTACTGACATCACAAAAATCAGCGAAGATGAGGAGACGGTGATTGGACAATGTTCTCTCTGATCCTTCTGCAGCCGACAGTGTTATTATTTTTCTTCTTAATTGCCACATTAGATTACGATGACAGCACATTAAGTTTTTGTTTATTTGATCATGTGAAGTGCACGTGTGAGGGAGCATAGGATGTTTGAGTGATATCATCATCGACATCTTCAGTGTTCAGACTTGGTCTGACACCCAAGCATATAATGGCGACCTGACTGCTTTAGCAAATCGCAAGACCAGCCAAACATCACGGTGTATGGCAGCATAGATGAGCTTACGCTGCTTTTGACTGCATTAGCTCGAAAGGGAAGATACCTTTATATCACATGCTCTCCTCTGTCCACACGCCAGGGCTTTCGACACCATGAGTGGTTCGTACGGCCGGGTTCACTTCCTGGCCAAGTCAGCCCTGAAGGAAGCCCAGCAGGCACCATGACAAAGCTAGACATCGAGCGAGGATAGTCAGAGAAGCATCGTCGTGCCGGTCCCACAGCACGACTCTCTTGCGCCTTCGCGACAGAAGAGGTTGAACAAAGGTCAGTATTTCTTTCTTTTTCCAAGTTGTTTTGATTTCTTTGGTGCTTCTTTCATCTCGCTTTGTGGATGTCCTTTTTATGTCCATCGTGTTTTCCTTTTTTCGTCTGTTAGCTATTCAGCATCCATTCAAACGAAGTGTACGCTACGTACTAATAGGAAATAATTACGAGAAAAGAAGATTACAGTCCTTAAATGTTGATCCTGGGTTGGAGGAAGATCGAATCTAAGAGTGCGTCTGAGAAAAAGCGGGGACGGACTCAGGGCAAGGGATAAGAGCGAAGAATAGAGAAGGGGGGAAAAGGGAAGCAATAAAGAGACAGCACCAGAGAAGCCGAGGACGGAGAGGCGAAGAGGCAATAATAAGAAAAAATAGGGAAACCATAAAGGAGAAGAATTGAACAGAGCAAAGACAGAGAAGAAGGAGGAGGAACAAAGTAGTTAGGACAAAAAAAGGGGAGAGAAATAAAGGATACACGACAACGCAGAGGAGGAGGAGTAGAGCAAGACGGAGGCAGGAGGACTTAGAGGAGGAGGAGGAGGAAGGATGTGAGACGAGACGGAGCAGGAGGAGGAGGATGGAGGAGGAGGAGGAGGAGGAGTCAGTTAGTAGTATAGTAGTATATAGTAGTAGTAGTCAAGATAGGTAGTACGTGTCAAGTAGTAGTAGTAGTCAGTAATAGTAGTAGGCTACAGTAGTAGTAGAAGGAGTTGAGAGAGGTAGCACTGACGCACGGTGGAAATTCCGAGTCAGTTGAGCAACGAAGGGGATAAGCGTGGTTAGACAAAATGTGACACACCCCCAAATAAATGCCCTCTAGAGCAAAGGATGGGACGTGAGGAAAAGGACGACCGACGTTCGGAATGAGGTTAAGGTGAGAAGAAAAGGAGAAGAAGAAGCACAAAGAGAAAGACGAAGAGAACGTACGAACGACCAAGACCGAAGAAGAGAAGTAGAAGAAGTAGAGAAGAAGAAGTAGAAGTAGGATATAGAAGAAAAAGCGGAAGAAGAAAGAAAATGGGGATGGAGTGCAGATGGAAGAGAATAGTATGGAAGCAGACGGAGGACGGGGGCATAGAAGGGAGAGGGAGGAGGAGGAGTGACAGAATAAAGAGGAGGGGAAGAAGAAAAAGGAAGAAGAAGAAGAGAAGAAGACGAAAGAGAAGAAGAAGAAAGAAGAAGAAGAAGAGAAGAAGAAGAAGAAGAAGGAAAGAAGAAGGAGTGGGAAGAGGAAAAGAAGTGAAGCAGAAGGAGGAGGAGGAGAGGAGTTAAAAGATAGGAGAGAGCACATGACGCTTAAGGAAGACATGATGGCAAAGGCTGATTGAGCCATCGCGTGCTACTATTCTATTTTTATGAATTTTTTACATTAATTGAGGTGATGTATGTGCAGCCAGCGTTAACTTTTCAGCTTAACTTTAAAAGTTTTTAAAAGTGGACAATGCAGACAAGACTTAATCAAAACCTACTCATTGGAAATCTTGTAAATATTTTTATTATTATTATTTTATATTATTATATTGACTTATTATTATATTATTGATTATTGTATTCAATCATCATCATGTCATTATTATTAATCATAAACAGCTCTAGTAATAGTTAGTGCTAATATTTTTTTCTTTAGAATTTTCATTATTTATTGCTTATTATAGTATTAATACTTTTATTATTAATTATTATTACTGATGTATTGTTTTACTTGATTGTTTTGTATTATTGTTGTTTATTAATGTTTATAGTATTTCATTTAATGTATTGCTTATTATCATCATTCATTAGCATCATTCATTCTTATTAATAAGTTGGGTATACTTGTTTTTTTTTACTTTTTTAACACGGATATTATATTGAATTAGCATCATCTCTGATTATGACAATTAATGTTTGTGTGCCTGTGTGGTGTGTGAGAGAGAGAGAGAGAGAGAAAGATCCGGCTAAGCTCCCTTGAAGAAGATGAGAGAAGACGAGAGAAACGCGTGTCGAGAGCCCCATTCCCCATCCTGCCTTGCTCCCCTCTCCATCGTCTCCGGTTGACTCTCTTTCCGTCGTCTGTCTCCGACGCCTCTCAACCATCTCGACATTCCAATCGGGGAGAGTGCAAACAGGAGACTCTTTGATCTCACATACAGTAGCGATGATGATAACAAGAATAATTAAATATTATGAGAATTTACATACACACACTAGGCCAACAACACACGCCGCCACACACGCAGCACGAACGAACAACACACACACACACAGACACGACAACACAGCACACACCACAAGCAACACAGAAGCACAGCAAACACACGACAACAACCGACACCACTACACGCATCAGAAAAGAATGAAAGGAACAGAACATGACCCAAAAAATAAGCGCGATCTGAATGAAGTCACACTTGCGAGCAAATTCAATGACATAAGAGCCGTTTGAGTTTCACTCTGCACTGATACTTATGGAAGAAAGAGGCTGTACTCACCAATCAATTCCACTGATTTTAAAGAACAATCATACACAATAGAATAATTATGAGCTATACAGCGTGTATCATTCTAGTCCCTTGAGTTTGTTATTGTTCTACTGCTAATTTCAGAAATTATCATCCACTTATTGCCAATAACTTAATGCACCATAATATAAGACACCTTAAGAAATACATTCTACTGAGTAACTTTCTACATAAAGCTGGCTTAATGTATGCATATCTTAAGATTTTTCGAGGACAAAATGGATACAGCGTATCAAGGAAAAGAAAGAAATAAACCGATAACACCCAAAAAAAGACACAAAACACACCAACGGGGAAGGAACCACGGGGAGCCAAACAAGAGTCAAACCAACCGACCCCGCACAAAACCCAACAGCCAAGCCGAAGAGACCGAACAGACGGGAGGAACGACGATGATGCCATTCGGACGGAGGACAATATAGAATAAAGAGCGGGGTAACTCCGGAGCGTCCCCGGGGGAAATGAACCGGAAGCAGATAAGAGAGAAAGACGACAGATAAAACTAACACTGCACGAACCATGTGTTCAACAACATAACTACGATTACATGCCCAGCCTAAGATGAGACACCTCCTCTCGCCCCAAAAGATACACCCATTGCAATATTTATGATCTGTTGACTTCGATCTTCCAGACGATTCCTCCGACAACATGCATTTGTTAAATATTTCAAGGATTATCAAGAGAAGACTCAAGGAAGCAATCGGACGAAACTCCTTCGCTGTCTCCTCACTTCGGGTGGAAACAGAAAATCCACACCTCACGCCGCCAACTCGCTGTAGACTCGTCAGCCGGAACAACGCCTGTTGCAAGGTAGGCCTGGGGTACAGATGTATGCGCCTCTTCCTTTCGGGTTTTGGCAGGCTTGCTTGTGTCCTCTCTGCGCTATTTGCGCCGCATCTGCCATAATCTTATCTCTTATTTCCTTTACCCAAGACGCTGTTTTTTTTTTTTTTTTTTTATTTTATTTCCCTTCCTCACTATCTCTTCTATCTATCCTCTGTTGCTACTTTTTCTCATCTCCTCCTCCCTGCCCTGTCCTGCCTCCCTCCCCCGCCCTGTCCTTCCTCCTCCTGCCCTCCTTACCTCCTACTCCTCTTGCCTCCTCGTCCCCTCATTCCCCTCCCTCCTAGACTCCTTCTGCCTCCTCCCTTACCTCAGCACGCTCCTCCTCCTGAACTCCTTCCTAACACTCACCGTCGCCTACCTCTTCCTCCTCTGCCTCCCCATTCTCTCTCCTCCTCCTTCTCCTCCTCTTCCCCCTCCCCCGCCGCCACCCTCCTCCTCTCCTCCTTCCTCCTCCTCCTCCTCCTCCTCCCCCTCCACTACTCTCAAACATTCCATCACACCTGCTCATTTCGGTGTCCTCCTCACTCCGATCCTGGAGCGCACTCCTGACGTCCTAGCTTTGCAGCTCCTCTGTTAACGGCTCACTCTGCACTTCCCCATGGATCTCCCCTCCTTCTCCTCGCTTCTGCCTGCCTCCGGTCCTCCTGCCTCCTCCCCCTCGCTAGTGCTACGCCAGCCTGGCGAGGCTTCCGTGGCGCTGATCCTCATCGTGATTGCTCGCATCGCTACCCGCGTCTCCTACTCTCCCCCTCCTACTCCTTCATAGCCGTCCTAGCAGTCCTTCCCTCCTACTCCGTCTCCTCTCCTTCCTTACTCCTCCTCGGCGATGACATGCCTAGCATCTCCCCCCCCAGCAGCAGGCCCCTCCTCCTCACTGCTTTCCACCCTCCTCATACTGCACTCCTCCGTGCCGAAAAAATGCTGAGCACTTCCCCATTCTCCTCCTCCGAGGTGGCCCTGAATCTCTTTACTCTAAAAAGCCGTTATCTTGGCACATAGCAAAATCGCCATAACACCCAATACCGTGATTGAAAAAGCTAGTGCCCATATACATGCCGTTCTCCGGCAGAGCGCTTTCGTCCTCACTCCTCCTCCTCCTGACCTCCGAGGAGGTAGGGAGAGAAAGAGAAGAGGAGAAAAAGAAGAAGAAAGAAACAAAAAGAGAAGAGAGAAGGAGAGAAGCAGGAAGAAGAGGAGAAAAAAAGGGAGAAGGGGCAGATGAATAGAGAAGATATTAGGCAAGAGAAAATAAAGAGACTCGCTCGCATCCCCATCCTCCCTCCTTCGACCTCCTTTCCGCTCCTTCTCCCCTCCTGACAGCTATGACCCGTGATCCCAGTGACCTCCTTCTATGAGCGCAGTCCTCCCGCCTTAGCCTACTCCTTCATCGTTCCTCCTCCTTCCTCTTACGCTCCTCTCCGATCAGCTCTAAACCTCCTTCCGATGCAGCCTTAAATCCACTATCCACAACTAAATCTGCCTATTTATGTCAAACAAACCAGGCTAGATCATAAATTGTGACCCTATGATCCTAAGACCTGCCTCTCTCTCCCTCTCTACATTCAATCACCTACCGGAGTTCAACCATCCGTCACAGACATAACTTTAGGCTCCATAGCATAGCACTTCTTCGTACGTACATCCATCACTCTACTCTCTGCTACTACGTTTGCATTCCTCTCGTCGTGCCATTGCACCACTTGTGGTGTCATACTCACTCCCATAACTTATTTGCGCCTCCTCATATTTGTAATTAAACGTGTGGATTATATATTATAAATGTAACTATGAGTATTATTATTGATTATGTTATTATAATTGCATAAATCATAATTATTGTTGTTATTGTTATTTTGCTGTCATTATGTTTATCGCGTGTGATGTATATTAGGGTTGAGTAATACTGGTAGGTTCAGAAACGTTTGGCGCACTGTGCAAAAAGGTTGACAGTTACTGGCAGGGATGTTATATAATGTACGGTAAGGATAAGCTCCAGCATACGTAATGACGCTCAAAGAGCACTTCATGAAACAGTAATCAACGTACTGCAATATTGTTTTACGCACAATATGCAAGAAGGAGTTAACATTAAGAGACTATTTTGAGCATATATGAGAGGACCTGGAAATGAGCAAATAAAATTAAGAAAGACAAGGCAAATTAAATTGACCTGACGGATCAATTGTGGAAAATTCGTCCCAAGAACATGCACGTTCACAAATAAGTGTTTTATAACCTCCACTCATGGAATAATACGCTCAAAGTGAGACCTATAACTGTCATCATATACTTACACAAGATAGCTCATAATAATAAACTGTCGATATCATTGAATAGCTATCACGCTTCTACCCAATTTAGAGCCACAATTGAGCATACCGATCTAAGAAAAATAGCCTACCACACATCTACATTAAGCTTGAAAATGTTCCTGCGCGATATCCAAGTTCACCTACAGCTTTTTCAAGCTTGATGTGAGAAATATTGATAGAGAGAAATGGTAAGGCTGAACCACAATATATTATTTTGCTTGCCTCTACCAATGCTACACCATTACATTCAGATGGAAGGACTCGAATATCACTCGACAGTCATTGTTCGTTATTCCATTAAACTACTAATATTTTATTCAGGTTCTATTTGTAATGTTTAAAGGAAGTAAGGTCCTTTTTCTTTATTATTATTGTTATTCTGGAAGAATTGGTAGATGGAAGACAGATGTTAGATAAAAATTTAACTATCGATTGTGTTTGAAAATTGATAATAGTATTATTATAGGATAACATTGCAATACAGACATAAAGCTTATGATACTGGTTGATAATACAAGTTGTAAAAAGAAAGGTTGAAACACTTTGTCAGCTGTGCATTCCATTTTTTTCTTTCTTCTTTTCTTCTTCTTCTTCTTCGACTTCTGTATCCTATGTAATAAATAATTCACTTGGCGTGGAAAGTGTTGGGGAAAAGCAGTGTCTTTCTCTCTTACGCTTTTCCCATACAGTTCCAATACAGAGATTCTAAAACGCACACATCAAAGGTGATATTCAGGGGGATGTTTCGTACATTGTCTTAACAAATTCTTACACTTACACACACACACAACACACACACACACACACACACACACACACACACACACACACAACACACACACACAACACACACACACAACACACACACACACACATACATACATACACACACACACACACACACACACACACACACACACACACACACACACACACACACACACACACACACACACACACACACACACACACACACACACATACACACACACACAAACACACACACCCACACATACATACAATCACACGAAAATCACACACACACACAACACACAATCACACAATCACACACACACACACACACAAATCACAAAATCACACACACACACACCACACACACACACACACACACACACACACACACACACACACACACACACACACACACACACACACACACACACACATCACAATCACAATCACACAATCACACGAAAATCACACACACACACGATCACAAACTCATCTCCTGCTATGCAGTCTTGAGCCAGTCTTGAGCATATTTTTCCCCCAGTAGAATTTGATGGCTTGGAAACTCAAGAGTCACCCACCACAGTAAGCGAGGGTGAGTAACGCGAGGACCTGGCAGCGTGTGTAACCTCCTCTTTTCGCGTGCATTCGTTCCGTTTAATCGCACTTGTGTTTCGATGTTTTGCCACTTTTGGGTTACTGGATTTTGTGTATCTTTTCCCTTTTTTCTTAATTTTGTTTTCCAGGCTCTATATTCTTTTACTTTCTTTGCATATTTTCCTTGCTCTGTATTCTCATCCTTTTGCGTTTTTTCCGTAGCCTATACATTTTCTTTCCTTTTCGTCTCCACCTTTGCCATTACCCTTGATTTTGTTTCATTCCAAGATATTTCCCGTTTTCTGCCATATTTTGGTATTCAAGTAATACCAAGGTCACTATATACAGTGATGCAAGAATCCATCATATGTTTATAGTATTATATACCCTGTGTACTTCAATTTTATTTTGTCTCTTCCTCCTCCTCCTCATGCTGATCCTCATCTTCATCTTCCTTCTCTTCTTTCTCTTGCTAATCTCCTATCATCCTCCTTCTCCTTTTTTCTCCTCTTCTTCCTGCTTCTCCTCCTCTTCTTTTTGTTCTTCTTCCTCTTTCTCCTCCTCTGCCTCCTTTTGCTAGCTTATCCTCTACTTATGCATTTGCTTTCCTCCTTCTCTTCCTTTTCCTCTTCCTCTCTCTCCTGTCCCCATCCTGCTCCTCCTCCTCCTCCTCCTCCTCCTCCTCCTCCTCCTCCTCCTCCTCCTCCTCCTCCTCCTCTAGTGGAACCATCATTTGTTTTGTAGTTTTGACAAATAAGAGAAGTACAAACTTATAACCATAGAAAGCCAGAAAATATTATGAATAAGCCTTGAGTTTGTTATTTTTATGGAATTTTTTTCTTTTTCCGTTTGCAAAGGCTTTGTATAACTGCTTTAGGAAGTAGCTGTAGAAATTACGTTTGTCAAGATAGACACTGAAAGGGTGTTGAATATGACAAAGAAAAGTTTGATATCCTATAGTCAATATAGATTGATTATATCCATTCAAATTTTGTGTAGAACCCCCCCCCCCCCCAAAAGGCCATATTAGATTTTTTATCAGATATGTCGTGTTCAGTGGAGCTGAACGTTTGTACATGACCATCATTATACCAATGTCTTACCATATTTTTTACAAGTTGTTGCTAAGTTTCATGTATTTTCTCAAAGACGTCAGCACATTCAAATGATGTATTAAAGACAATACTTTGGCTTCTTCCTTTTCTTCTTCCTCTTGGTGTCTTGGCTCCCCTGCCTCTTGGCCTCCGTTCATATACAAATTCCGAACCCATATCAGACCGACATTGTTTGGCTATGGCTGCACATGACCACAAGAATGGATATCTCTGTAAATGTGTTTCTTGGAAATTTTAAGGAGACCCTGTGTGTTTTCTAATCTGAATGCTCAGGTATCAGGTAAAGTTTCGGGGGATTTGCAGTTTGTTTTTGCTCGGCGTGGATGAGGTTTGCTTTGTGTCGTCAATCACCCGTGATTTGTAGAGTGACTGCACGTACCGCGTCCTCTTTTTTACAGATGGGCGCAAAACTTCATCTGCCATGGTTGGGAGTCTTTGGGGGTCATTCACTGGTTCCTTCTTTGAAAATACGCTTATTGGTAAACAGCAATCAGAGGGTGAGTATGGAAAGTTGACGTAGCATTTTGTATTGCTGAAACGTTTACTTTACATTAGATTGAAGAGGAGAAAAAATTAGATCTGTAGAAAGTATGTATAATGTGCATTCCATTTACCATCATCAATTAGGGAAATCCAGTTGTTAATTTTTTTCCCTTTTTTTTTCTCTCTCTCATTTTTTCTTGTTTTGACCAGTAAGTAAAGGTTAAAATATGCACATCTTTAATTTTTACAGAGGTACGAAGATAACCGACGCGGAAGTCCAGTTACCAAACAGCCAATTTTCTTCTAATTAGTATCTGTCGCCCCCACAGACATCCCAGGAAGCACATCGGAAAAAGATGTCGTTGCCACCCAGCCTCCTCGCAGTAGTACCAGTTTACCATCACTGAAGTTAGCAAAGAGTCCCGTGTCAACTCAGCCTCGGACTTCTAGCCTCGAAGAGCAGAGAGGAGCTCAGGTTGGTTTATGACGCATTTCTTGGTTACGTCATTAGAACCTAATGCATTGTGAGATTTCAAAGTTTCGTGCCTATATGTTCTATTTGTCATGCTAAATTCTTTTTGAAAAATGGTTACTTAGGGATATTTATTTTAATTCATTGCTTTTCTCCTTGTCACAATGTACCCTGGTTCATTTTGTCCTCGAAAATCTAAGTCATACATTAAGAGCTTTATGTAGGAAAGTTACGTAGAAATGATTTCTTAAGGTGTTATATTGTGGTGAATTAGTTTGGCATAAGTGGTTATTAAATTAAGACATACAAATCAAGAATATAAAACAGCTTTCCATATTATTTATTGTAAATGTTTTAAATCAGTGAATTGATTGGAACAGCCTTCTCCCAATACAGAGTGAATCAAGTGATTGATTGTTTGATTGAATTCTTCGATTTATTTTTGTATGTTTTCCTTATTTCTTCTGATGCGTGTGTGTGTGTGTGTGTGTGTGTGTGTGTGTGTGTGTGTGTGTGTGTGTGGTGTGTTGTGTGTATGTGTGTGTGGTGTGCTGTGTATGTAATTCTAATTATTATTATTTTTTTAAATTCATCTACTGCAGTGAGCTCAAAGTCCCTTTCTCTCCCCAAAGCAGAGTGAAGTCGGAGACAGCGACGAACAGAAGTCAACGGACGATGGAGAGGGCAGCAGGCAGGAGTGGGGATGGGGCTGGGAAAGTAGTATAATGGTGATGTCCGGTGAACAGCAGCAGTTGGAAGGTACAGTCTAGGGTGGAATTTGTGTGTCTTGAATGAAGCCTAAGATTTGTTGCAGCCTATACAAAAAGGGTTGTATTTTTTGGCTGGCTGAGACAGAATTCAAAGCATGTTGTGGTGTTGTTGTTCTTGATTCCACATTTTTTTTTTTTTTTTTTTCCCCTCTTTCTTTCTTTTTAGAATCTTACATAAAGGCCTGATTTTAGATAGTTTGAGAGTCTTCATGAATAATATCTATAGTTTACAGATCATTTGTTTCTGTAAAGGTGAAAAGAAATATTCATTTTGTTTATCAGATTTTACGTTCTGTTTGATGGCAAGAGCGGTGCTAAAACTAGATCACGAAGAGTCAGGGCAGTTAGTTAATCTCATTTAATTTAATTTAATTAATACAGTTAATGAGGAAGTTGGTTATATGATTAGCTTTTTTAAATTGCATTTATTTTGTGCAAGTGTATTATATTATTACTCCATAAGTACAGTCGAACATGCTCACATCACATAAACTTGAAAATAAACTTTTATCCCAAAAATGAATTAATAACAGCATTTTTACACTGTGTGCTAAGTCTGATAAGTTCGATCTCTATTTCAGGGGAATTTGGCACATCCCAGGCTGAGCTGGAAGCCAGAGAGGACAGTTTGGCCGATGACTCCATAGATGTAGAGGGTTTTGCCAGGAGCCGCTTGGTCGTGGGCAGCGTAGACAGCGACAGCGGAGGCTTGATGCGCCAGGAAAGTCAGGGGTCTCTGTGCGGGAGATCTGTCGACCTGGACGTTCCATCCTCTATATCGGAAGACGTGTTTGATGGCAGCACGGAGAGCCACAGAAGCAGCGGACTAGAGAGAGGCTGTGACCAAGGGAGTGAATGTTCCGAAGCTCCTAGAAGGAGTAGTTTGAGTCATATCATAAGGCCAGAAAACTGTGATCAGAAGGCGTCAATGTCGCGTGGTAATTCCGAAGTCGACACACCAGACAGTATAGTGGTACTTACGTCAGATGGTAGCTCACCAGAGGGCGATTCTTCGAGACTCAGCACAGGTAGTACCGACAGATCGAAGCTGACGGTAAGCCTGCATCCCGAGAAAATCACCAGCCCTATTAGCTCCCCCGAGTCAATAGAAGTTCTTGGATCATCTAGTCTGGTCACGTCACCTTCTTCTATAGAGGTAAGTACTCCATCAATCTTCATCTTTTTCTTCTTTCTTGTCTATTATCTTCTTTTATCTTCTTGATTCTTTGTCTCCTCTTCTTCCTTCCACCTATCATTGCTCTTTTTTCTCTTCTACTTCGTCTTCTTCTTTCTCTTCCTCTTCCTCTTTCTCTTTTTTATCCTTCTCCACCTTCTCTGTATTCATCATTCTTGCCTATATATATAGAATTTAACATAGTCTAGATCTAGATAGTCTTTTTTATACCTTTTTTTTTTTTTTTTTTTAAGAAATCAATATCTAGAAACATGTTTTTTCTCACAGAATTTCTCCTCCATCTCTCAGGTTTTAAGTGGTGTATCATCTAGCGACTCATCTCCCACACATCAAGATTCATGTAGCAATACCCTAACCCAAGACCTAAGTCCGACTCCCAGTCACATTGTCAGCACACAGCCGACGCTACAGACATCGAATAAACACGCCGTAGAGGCCCCTGCACTCAGCTCTGCCTTGATTCAGGAAAAAGTCCAGCAGGAAATCAGAGGAACTGATAAGTCTTCCATAGATAGAAAGGAGTGGGAGTCTAAGGGGAGTGCGGAAGAGTCCACTACTAGTCAGGGACAGGCTGTGGTGAAGCAGCCCACCCACAGAGAGACGGAGGAACCTGTCTGTTCCTCGAAAGAGGCAGCGAGTCCAAAAGTGCTGGCAGAGAGCAGTCCTGGCATCAGGGAGGCAGACAGTAATTCCCGAGCCAGCAGTAGTCTGACTGAGGACACGTCTGCCAGTGAGAGCATCCACAGCACATCCACCTCCAGCACCCACACAGTTCTTGATGCCAGCTTGATTGCCCATGATGCTCAAGTACCCTCAGAGTCAGGGGAATCAGCACCACCTGAAGGAGGAAACCTGTCTGCAGTGCTTGATGGAAACATTGCTGCTGATGAAACCACCAAGTGTGACAGTGAGGCATCAGCTGAAGAAAGGAAGGGGGTTGTCGCTGCAACATCTGGGGCTGTCAGTACTGCAGATGTCGTTGCAGAAGGAATGGAAGGAAATATTGGAGGGGCATCTCTTGACATGTCCGTGGAAAGTGGGGGCAGTTCCGATACCATCACAGCCTCTGTGGATTCAACGCAGATGTTATGGTATGTCATTTACCTTTGATTTCCTAATATTAATTTATCACTCTCAGTTTATCATCATCTCCCTTGAACCATAATCCCATCCACTCTAGTCTACTTCATGGACTGTATTCAATTTTTCTTTCTTTCCCTTTCATTTCTTTCATTTCTTTTTAATAGGTCCAGTAGATCCCATATCAGTGGAAGCGAACAAGAACAAATAGAGAGCAGTGTAATACAAGATAGTGGAATGACGGGCTCAGGTGGATCAGTCGTGAGGTGTCTCCTTGAGGAAGCCATGGGGGACGAAGAAGCCACTAGCGGTGCATCATCCCCCCCGGAGAGGGAGCATTCTCCATCATCCTCTGAAAGGTGAGGGAGTAGAAGGGAGTGGGAGAGGGAGAGGGAGAGGGAGAATGCAAGTAGATGGCAAGGAGAGGGAGATAGATGAAGAGATGGAGGAAGAGAGAGAGAGAGAGAGAGAAAGTAAGAGTGAGTAAGAGAAGAGGGAGGGAGAATGAGGGCAAGAGATGGAGAAGACAGAGGGAGAGAAATGAAAAATAAGGTGGTGAGACTGAAATTGAGTGGGAGAATAAGAAGGGAAAGGAGGGAGAGGGGGGAGGTAAAGGGAAAAGGGGGAAGAAGACTGGGAGATAAGAAAAAGGGAAGGGAATGTGAGAGAGAAATGGAAAGATGGGAGTGTGAAGAAAATGAACAAAAAGAGAGGATGAGAGTGAGAGAGATCAAAAGAGAGGGAGGAAAGAAAGAAAGGGAGTAGGAAGGAAGGAGGAAAGGAGGGAAGAGAGAGAAAAAAAGGAAGGAAGGGGGTGAGAAAGACAGAGAGAAAGATGTAGGGAGGAGAAGGGAGGAGAGAGAGAAATAGGTGGAAGAGAAAGATGAGAGAGGGAAAGAAAGAGAGAGAGAGAGAGAGATAAAATATTAAACAAAAGATGTCAATTTTGTGACGTGAAATACATTATTTGATATACCTATAGCAGTTTGATATTCCTTGCCTTACAAACAGCAGTCTGAGCATTTGAGAACAATATGTTTTCAGATTAATTTGCAAAGGAGTAGGATTTCATCTTCATTTCACTATTTATCCTTTGAAATGACAGGTCTGAGGCACTGAAAGTCGGATCGGGCCACACATCAGGACACAGCTCAGGCGATGAGATTGAAACCACGACATCGTCTGATATTGAAGTTATTTCCAGGTGAGTATCGGTTCCTTATTATTTCAGTTCTATTGTCTATTCTTGTTTGAGAGTAGTCTGATAGTTAAATTTGGACTTATGAGAGATTTTCTCTCTCTCTCTCTCTCTCTCTCTCTCTCTCTCTCTCTCTCTCTCTCTCTCTCTCTCTCTCTCTCTCTCTCTCTCTCTCTCTCTCTCTCTCTCTCTCTCTCTCTCTCTCTCTCTCTCTCTCTCTCTCAATGATAATTGTAATAATGATAAAACATTTCTTTCTAAAAATTCAAGAAATAGGGGGAAAAGGCAACTTCATAATGGAATGTGTCAATAGATTGCATCAGTTGATTTAGTTGGTAGGTGAGGAAGATTACACATTATATTAAGATAAAAACATAATGCTCTGTTTCTGTGGTTCCAGCCCAAGCTTGGATGGAAGCACGGTCGCACGAGGATCGGCAGCAGCATCAAGAGTTTGGGCGTCCGCACAAAGAGGACTCCGAAGTTTCCTCAACGACAGATCTGAATCACCTGCATCAGATTCTTCTTCCAACAACAAGAAGAACAACACAGAGAAAGGTAATTGTCATCGTTTTTTGTCACCTAACATCGGATCACCATCTCATAGCGACGTTAAATATGCCATTTGTGCATGAGCATAGATAGCCGCAGTTTGATTTGTTCCTTAACCCGTAATGCTTTTATCCCAGCGGGACTCAGGAGACGGCAGATTTATCAATAACGATACTTAAGCTAACGGATCATGTTTGTTTATCGGCTTTTTCAGTATATGAACCTTTTATCATGTCAAGTTAAGTTCAGAAAATGTATTAGGATATTCATTGGCATTGTATAGCAATATAAGAGAAGAAGTTAAAGCCTTTTATCAGTACTCATGAAAAATGGTTTTGTAAAATTTAAAATGAACTAGTCCATTTGTCTTGCTACGTTCATTGTAATGTGTGATTGATGAAATGAAATAAAAATTGAACCTAACTTCTGTCCCATTTAGACTGTACTAATGTTTACTACAGCCAGCCCCAGACCTCCTGTTACAAGTTCCAGAGTAAACACGAAACTTGTTCCATTAACACGGTTCAGAGGTATTGTACCACCGACCAGTCTAAGCAGCTTCCGTTCATTTGCAGGACCCCTAAATTTTTGTTTTGATTAGAGAAGGAACACACAATGCATCATGGAATATCCCAGTCCAAACCAAAATAGAAAATAAGAGAACTTATCTCTCTTTTTTCCATTTTTCATTTTGATTTTTGTATCAGTAGTTAGATTGTTGTTCACTGATTTAGTAATGCAATGTATTGTGTTATCCATTGAGACCAAGAACATATTTTAAGTTTTTAAAACACTTATAGTTTTGCTTTTTTTGTTCTTCCTCTCCTTTTATTTTTATTTGTATGTTTATTTTCATTCTGAATATGTGTGGAAGAGTGTGTTTCTAGAGTTTAAGCCACGTCACCCCTCAAGACCTGAATCTCACGTTAATACACACCATTCTCCTTTGTCAAGCGGAGACGGTCCCTTCATCCATGACCACTAGCTTCACCAGCATCAGCGAATCCGAAGGAGAGCCCTATACCCCTCTGGTCCTGGGCGACCTCAATAGTCTCGATCATTCGCGCATCTCTCAGGTGCTCCACGACTTGCAGCACTTTGAGAAAGGTAGCTGAAAGCTTTGCGAGGCCAAAGGTGGAGGGAGAGGGATTTTGTTTTTGTTTTTTTCTTTCTTTCTTCTTCTCCTGTTTTTATATATATTTTTTTTGTTATTCTCCCTGTAGTGACAAAATTTGCAACTCTTGCCATCAGTTTGCATCTCTTTTCGAAGGTTGGGGCACTGGTTTCACCTTCTGGGGTGTTGTGATCTCTCGGTGTAACTTGTAGTGCCTCTTAGTTTGAAAGACGCCCGTAGTTCTTCCTCAAAAAATTATCTAATGAATTAAGACTAAACCCAAGAGCTCTTTAATTTTGTACCTTGAACCAAGAAGTAATATGGAAATAGTTTTTGGTGAATACGAACGGTAATTATTCCCGTAAAGTTGCATTTTGTGTGGGGGTGCATGCTCTTTTGTGATTGGTGACGGACCTCTAGAAGCTATCCTTTGACACTATCATGAGTTGTATGCCTTGTTTTGTTTTTGTTTTATGTTGTTCCTTTAAGAAGAAAAAAGGATTGTGTTTGCTATTAAAAGACCCGACCCCCCCCCCCTTCCCTGTTTTCTTTATTTGCACATTGTATTTGCTTTATTCTCAAGTGGGTAAAGAAATGTTCGATGTTAAGTGTCTTGTTTTACAGTCCATGCTCGTGTTTTTTGTGGTGTAGCAGGATGACGCAATTATTCATGGGGTTTAGCTTTTTCCTCTTTACTGTGACGTGTAGCTGCATGAGTTCTTCGTTCTCCCAAAGGACTGATGTAAAGCTGTATTTTGAACGTTGTGAAATTTTTGTTCCATGTTATTTCCTTTGATATTTAGTTAGAAAGAGAGGATTGTGAATACGATGTAGTAAAATTGAAAGACTTATAGTAAACCTTTCTTTGTATTGTGAGTGATTTAGCGAAGATACAGAACTTCTTAATTTCTTCAAAAACATTAATAGATATGGAACGCTCCCATATTTCAGATGGTCAGGACTTTCTGCAGTCAGTAAAAAACAAAAGAGTTTTCTTCTTGAATAAAAACTTTTTTCTTCTTGAATAAAAACTTTTTTTACTTCCTTTTCCATTTGGTGCACAGAGACAAAAACACATAATTTACTTGTCATATACTCTTTTCCTTTCTCTCTCCTTTTTTTTTCCAGTCATAATACCATCATCACCACTACCATCATCAGTCATCACCATTATCACCATCATAATCTTCATCATTATCATCACCATCAGTCATCATCATTATTAACATCACATTGAAGATACACAGAAATTTGGTGATGATTGCCAATAGGTAACACACCTGAATAACCTTCTATTTCAAATGATTATATATATAGCCAACCAGTTTGTCAGGTGTCCTATAATTATAATCGCTGTTGCGTCAACCTGTCATCAGTTGTCAGCTCCATGCCACAACAAAGACGCGTGTAGAATGTCTCTATCCTAATTTGGCCCTTGGTGCGACTTCATATCTCACTCCTTATGTGCTCTGTTTACTTCTACAAGTAATTTGTATTTATCAGAATGCGTAAATTCCTCGTCTTTGTATACTTGTTCTTATTATGTTTTCGGATATCGTAAGTAGCATCTGATTCTTACTCAGATTGATCAAAGCTTTAAAGAAGTTCCTAATACAAAGAAATTTTAAGGAGACAGATCAAAGGTTAAATCTGGTACATTTCTGTGAATGGCTTGTTCAGGCAGATACTAACAAAGGAAGACTGTAACTTCACTTTTTTCTGTTCAGTTCTCTATCTTCAAAGCACCGCATCTTCAAGATTTTTTTTTTTTTTTTTTCTATCCCCCATTTTTTGCTTTCTGTCTGTGTTTGACCTGTGGTGAAAAGTGTAAACATGTAAATGCAGTGTCTGCTGGATTAATGGTTCATAATTATATGCATTAGCCTAACCATGCTCTTAGCTTCCTCATTATTTTTTTTTTTTTTTTTTTTTTTTTTTTTGTCTTCTTTTCTTCTATATACTGCATAGAATCCACAAGCCTTTCATTCCTCTCTCTTGTGGTATTTATCATGTCTTCAACGTGTCCCTTGACTCGCCTCTTGACTCATTTCTTAACTCCATCATGTTCAGATAGTATGATACATGTGAGTCCAGTTTTTATTTGATTTACGTCTTTATCTTCAGAAGGATCAATTTTTTCCTGGTTTATTTAGATGTATATAGATATAGAGTGATAGATATAGATAGAGTATACGAATTTGGGTTCATAATGGCATACACACTGGCAAACACACATACATTTATTTGTTTTTCCAAATTCGTGGTTAGACATTCACATCTTTCGTTTTTTGAAAGCCTTGTTTAACCTTCACTGCACATGTAACCAGAAAGGCGCGTTGCTTTCAGGCCATCGTCGTAACCAGTCAAATCTCTCAGAAACAAGCGAGAGTTCCTCAGAGCCACATTCCCCGGAGGTTGAAAAACTCCTCAAGGTTAGTACCCTACGATATTTCTCTCTCTCTTAGTTACCTTTGTTGAGGAGATTTTATAAGGAAAAAAGATTAACTACCGTCTTATATTTGCCAGACTGCTACTTTGATATCAGTATTTTTTGTTTTTCAGAAAATCTCGCAGTTATCCGAGATACTGGAAGCTCGAGAGACAAAATTGATGGAGTTGAGTCAAGTCAATGCGGCATTACAAGATACAAATTTACGCTTAAAAACGTAAGCAAATGTGTATGTGCGTGTGTGTGTGTTTGTTTGTTTGTTTGTTTGTGTGTGTAGTACTTATGAAATCAGATACACCACAATATTTCCCTTTTTTTTTCTCACACTCTATTTATGTTTAGTAACATCGAGGAACTGGAAGGAGGAGGAGGCACAGACGCAACTGAGTCCCTGCGAGAGGAGTACACACAGCGCTTGGTCACCATGGAGAGGAAGTTCCAACAGGCACTGCGAGAAAAGGAGGCCATCAAGAAACAGCTTGAGGTAAGAGTGAGCTGTAGATCAATCAGTTGATGTGCTGGTTGTTGTTTGAAGTTTGTTAACCACTTCCTGGCATTTACGTACATGCCATGGCTGTAGCGGGTGGCACCAAACACAATTCTTCCCATGCCATTGGCTCATCAGACGGAGCTTATTTTTCTCCAAAAGTAGTGGCATCATTTCTATGGTAAAACTTTTAGGTAGTAGCACTTAAAGTAAAGGTAAATCTTCAAAAAAATAATATTCTTAAAAATTTCAACAAAATACAAGTTTTCAGATGCCTAATGTTGCACCCAAACTGCTGAATGAGCAGGGTGCAAACAGGCTAAACTGTAGATGCGTGCCAATAAACATGAGAGCATGTCCACTTGCCAAATTTGTTACCCAGTGTTATTGGGTGAAGAAATGGTTAAACTTTTAAATGATCATGATGCATGTTGTAATTCTGATCTTTTTTATTGTTGTTATTGTTGCAGGTGTTTTTTATAGTCAGCATTATTGTTATTA
>NW_020870938.1:566182-576182 GCF_003789085.1 Penaeus vannamei
AGCTGCCGCTCTGCAGACACAGGTAAGAATTTGGAATTATATTCATCGGCAGTGAAATTCATAGACTCTCGGAAGGGCAGGAGCTCAGTTGAAGGAAAAAGGGCATTTCACACTCCATGATTTTGAGTAGAAGGGCAAGGGTGCAAGCATAGCCCTCCCCCCTTGCATGGCCCTGGCATACTCTGAAGGCAACCCCTAAACTGCACAACCACACGCATGGTTAATTTGCATTTGACTTAGAAAATTCCTCTCTTTTGAGTGTAAGTATTTTGTATGATAGAGGTGTTGAGATTCTTTTTGCCTGGAATGGTCAAGGTTCTGGAAAATATGAATAAAAGTATAGATAGAACTAGGGATTTCAGGATTATCTTTGAAAGATGCTGAACATTCTCTCCTTCTCTTTTTTTCCTCCTATTCCTCTTCCATCTCATTCTTCCCATCTGCTTACCTCTCTTGTCCATCATTCTCCCTTTTCCTTCCACTCTTCATTCCCATCCTATGCATGTGAATTTACAGTTGTTACCGGACGATTCTTTATTTCACTTTTTCTCATTCCATTCCTTTTTTCTCTCTTTACTTTTTTTTTCCTTGTTCTTTTATCTTGCTTGCCTGCCATTAGCAATCAGTATGCACACCACATACTTTTACATGGCCAATTTTTCTTCAGAATTATTTGTACTTCGTGGTAGGTATGTCTGTCTGTCTGCGAATATTATTCATTGCATCATCTCTAAAATTGGCACCTATGGATTATAGAATGGAAAAATCTTTGTAACCAGACACCTTAATCACAAAAATCTGTAATTTTGTAAGTTGTATATTCTAAGTATAAATTGATAACATCTAATTTTATATGTTATAAATTACTAAGTAAAGGGATTTTGCTTGTAAGACATGTAATCACAATTCATTTATATTGGTAAAGAACTGTGAAACTCATCTGAGCCTAATCTTAAACAGAAAATTGTGAAGTGGTAAATCAACTGGGAATAATGCTACAAGAGAGAGTAGAGAGAGAGAGGAAAGAAAGAGAGGAGAGTAGAGAGAGAGAGAGAGAGAGGAGAGAGAGAGAGAGAGAGAGAGAGAGAGAGAGAGAGAGAGAGTGAGAGAGAGAGAGAGAGAGAGAGAGTGTGTGTGTGTGTGTGTGTGGGTAGTTTGTGTATGTATGTATGTGTGTGTGTGATCTGTATTGCTTTAGGGTCTACAAAATGTGCTATATATAGAGGTTTATCTTTCTAAGTTTGAGAGGATCTATAAATCCACAGCACATGTCAAAATATTGGAGAAAATATCAAGGTTTTGTCAAAGTAATATCTCCTCACTAATGAACTTCATGCCAGACTGTCATTTACAGACCCAATTAACGTGTGCAAATTCTCATATCAATAATTTTAAAGATTTAATTGAATATGCATGCGCTGCGAGACACAGCATACGCTTAATCAGGGAATGCTCACGTCTTTAGGAGCAAGGTTGGCCTGTGAGTTGACCTAGATAGGTTGTTTAAAGGTCTGTGGAGTTTGTGAAATACTTTGCGCTAGTTTTCAGTCGATTAACTCCTTATGTGATCAAGTTCTTGTGAAACCGGCATCAGTGTAATTATGTGAAAGTTGTGGAAAAATGTAATTGAGATTTTTCAGCCAAATACAGATTATTAAGCCTTTGAATGATACGAAGTTCAGGATGGAAAAAAAATTATTCGTCTTCTACCTCTTTTTCTTCTCTCTCTCTCTCTCTCTCTCTCTCTCTCTCTCTCTCTCTCTCTCTCTCTCTCTCTCTCTCTCTCTCTCTCTCTCTCTCTCTCTCTCTCTCTCTCTCTCTCTCAACAGCATTTATATATGCATACCAGAGGCATCATTACCACTGAAACTGATCATGTGTTTATTTAATATAAGTTTCTTCAAGGGTTCAAAATCATTTAATCCTTCTGTCCCGTTTAAGTAGCCACCACTTATCCCCATTGTTCCCGCCAGAGTGATGTTGGATTGGAACTTGCACTCCGATTCCGTTATTTCAATTTGAATTGTTTTATTCACATTATTTATGGAGTGGATGATTTTGACTTTGTTCCACGACTCTGTCACATTTCAATCTGCGTGTGACTGATGCTTCATGACAAAAATTGCCTCATTTCGTCCTTCAGTGGTTAAAGCCAACCACTGAAATAACGTGAGTTGATAGGGTCAAGAAGAGAAGGCTGGGAAACGTAAGCTTCATCTTAAGAGCTGGAATTCTTCTTTTTCGTCAACTACTTTTCCTCCTCTTCCTTCTTCTTCTTCTGTGTCTTCTTCTTTTTCTGTTTCTTCAGCTACCTTCCTTCTTCTTCTTCTTTTTTCTTTCTTCAACTTTTCCTTCTCTTCTTCTTCTTCTTGTCTTCTTTCTTTTCTGTTTCTTCAACTGCTTTTCCTTCTATTTCTTCTTCTTTTGTGTCTTCTTCTTTTTCTATTTCTTTAATTGCTTTTCCTTCTCTTCCTCTTTCTCTCTTCTCTTCTTCTTCTTCTTCCTTCTTCTTCTTCTTCTGTGTCTCTTCTTTTTCTATTTCTTCAACTACTTTTCCTCCTCTTTCTTCTTCTTCTGTGTCTTCTTCTTTTTCCCATTATGATTTTGTTTCTCTTCCGGCAGGTGGCCAACTTACAAGCGGAAAACACAAAGCTCTCTTCCGAGCTGGAAATCCTCACTTCTAAAATGAACTCACTGGCGGAAACGCGATCAAAGTAAGTGGTAATTTTGTTCACTTCTCAGATCTCTGTGGCTCACTTGTAATTAAAGATTGCGAAAAATGAGCTTTGGATTGTGATAGCAGGCATGTCCATGACTCTTCATGTTCTCCATAGCCTATTGAGGATGAGATATGTGTGTATATATACGGAGTATTTTTTTTATAGCATTTTCTTCTCATAGGCTTTGTTTTGCACAGACACACATACAGACAAAGATGCATTGACAATGCAGATGCACAGACATGGACTCAGATTTACACACAAACACAGATGCACACAGGCACAGATGTACACAAGAACTCAGACATAAGCGTACACAGACATACATTTGTTTCTGCACACACTCACACACTCTCATTTTTCACTTTTAGCCGAAAGGAAGATTGAAAGGAAAAAAGAGACATAGAAATGATATAGCTATAAGTATAGAAGTGTATTGCATTAAAGAGTATTGGACAGTCGGTACATCCTTCACTGATTTGAAATTACTTTACAGAGAGAGCACTCAAATACTAGCCCTCAAGACATCCTTCGCTGATGAAATAAGGGAAGTAAAACGCGAGAGGGACAGCCTGGAACAGCAACTTGAGATAGAGAAGACCGCGTTAACGGCAGAGAAAAAGAAGACATCAGCCCTTCAAGAGCAGGTGAAAGAACGCGACCGCAAGCTAATTCAGGCCACAAGCGGTGCAGGGGAGAGCCACACGAGCACCCCACGCTCTTCACCCACACCGTCTCTGTCTCGTCTCTCCATGACCGGGTCCCTGAACGAGTCTTTCTCTGGATCTCAATGGGGGGTGAGTTGCTGTGGGAATGGACTTCTTTCTGTTTATTTTGATCTTGTTAATCTTTGTTTTTTGTGTATGTATTGCCATCATCTGACTGCATCTGTGTCTGTTTCTTTGTGTCAAACATATTTACTTCTTCTCTTTTCAAAGTTATTGTTGCTTTTTCTTCTCTTTTCTAACTTTATATCTCTTAATCTCTTTTCTTCTATTTCTTTCTTTCATTCTTTCTTTTTTTCTTATTCATCTCTTTGTCTTCTCCCTCTCTCTCAGTTTAGTTATAGAATGTGTAAGTGATGAGGATTACTTGCATATCAAAGACTGCCTGTAATATTCATTTGTTGTGTTACAGGATGAAGTGTTCGAGTCAGGTTGGTCTCGAGGAACATCCCTCTATGAATCCATGAGAGGAAATGCGACTGCCACAGTTGAGGCTCTTACCTCACAGCTACGACAGAGAGAAGGTGCGATGTTCGTCAGATTTTGTTACTTTGCAGACTCCATGTCTTTGTTCCTGTGTTGTAAGATTATTGTTAGTTATGTCACATATTCATATTTCAGCCAACTCGTGCAAAAAAGAGATGTTTTGTTTAATTCCAAATAATTGTATTTCCAACGACGTACTAAACAATTTAAAACTTTCAGGAGAAGTCCACCACCTTCACAGTGAAGTAACAAGGTACGAGGCTCAGCGTGAGTCCCTAGCGCAAGAGCTTGTCTCAATGACGAGGCAGATTGAAACACTTCAGACCAAAGTGCAGGACTTTGAGAGACTCAAGGCACAATATACAGACATGGAGCAAAAATACAATGCTCTGCTACAGGTAGGTCCTCAAGAAGTTGAAAAGAAGTAGGTGAAGTTCCTATCGTATGTGAGAATTACGCTTTAAAGTGACGCCACTTTTATGGATTTGCAAATTGCATATTGTTATAGATCAAGACCAAGAGACAGATTTTTCACCATTAAGCAGTGCACTGAGAAAGCGACTACACACAAGAATCAGTTTTGTTTTCCTGACACAGATAGAGTAGTATGAGGATTATTAATAATGATTTCTATAACAGATGCATGGAGAGAAGGTAGAGGAGGTGGAAGAATTACGTCTTGACTTGGCAGATGTGAAGGAGATGTATAAGGCGCAGGTAAGGCTTCGGTTGACAAATAAGAGAGTTCTCCCTGATTATTTCTTTGTCTAATAGCATAGGGATATTTTTGAAGAATGACTTTGCAAATGAAGCTTCCGCAGCTGCATCGAAAGTACGTGACAAAAAAAGACATTAGAGTGTTATTCATTTTGCTAAAACCTTTTCTGCTTCTTCGTTTCAGATTGATGCCCTCCTCAGACAATAAAACAGACTAGTTGAAAAAGCTAACGAAGCCGCGAAGGGAGTGGCCGATATCATTCAGTTTCTCAGTGCAATATAACACATACCATCTTTCCACCTTGTAAAAAAAAAAAAAATAATTATGCTGTTTAGCTTGGTCTTTTGATCAGTCAGTTGAAGACACATAACTGGTTGTGTACGCACGTTGATTTCATATTGACTGTGTGCCATAATTCACCATGAGAGTTTACACCAATTTTTTGTCTTTTTTTCTTTTTTCTTTTCTTTATTTTTTTTCTATTGTTGTTTAATTTGTTTTCTGTTGTTTTTTCCCTGTATATACTTTAATGCCCTAGAGAACACAGTTGTGCACAGTTTGATTGTATATTTTGATACTATGTATATAATGAAATATTTATTTGTTTTTTTTATAGTTATGTATGACGTTGTTCTATTATCAGCAACAAAAGAATCGGCTGTCCTCATATATTGGTAGACTTTAAGATACTCTTTAGCATGTTTTTTAGATATATATATTTTTTTTTTTCCTTCATCCTTTTTTTCTTCCTTCCTTTTTCTTTTTCTTATTCTTAAAAGTTTCTTATTAGTTGGAAGTGTATTGTTAATTCTCATGTAATATGGGTAGCCATTTTGATTTTATTAATTTACGAGATTTTGCCAAAAAGAAAAAAAAAAAAAGTTAAGTACACATGAACTATCATACCAGAGTCTGAAATTTAAACAGTTCCTCCTTTTTTTTCTAATACAAAAAGTGCTTATGTAACAAGTGCTGCTTTGATATTGGAGCGTATACTTTATCAGTATCACTTTTATATCTATGATATTTTTTTTCAAGACTTTTAGTTGTTAAAAGTCATGGCTGGCTGTATGATTTCTTAAGAATTGTATAATATATCAGGTAAAGAGGAGTGTTAGCAATCACACAGAAAAAAGTTTGAGCTGTTATCGTTCTCTTCTTTCTCAGTCCATGGAAGTCACATTGGTTCTTACGGGATCTAGATGGTTTTGGCAGACCAGACCATTCTCTCTCTATCTATATATCTATTTATCTATCTATCTACCTCTATCTTTCCCTCTCTCCCTCTCTTTCTCCTCTCTTTCCCCTCTCCCTCTCTCCTTCTCCCCCTCACCCCCTCTCTCCCTCTCTCCCTCTCTCTCTCTCTCTCTCTCTCTCTCTCTCTCTCTCTCTCTCTCTCTCTCTCTCTCTCTCTCTCTCTCTCTCTCTCTCTCTCTCTCTCTCTCTCTCTCTCTCTCTCTCTCTCTCTCTCTCTCTCTACTCTCTCTCTCTCTGCTCTCTCTCTACTCTCTCTGCTCTCTCTCTACTCTCCATTCTCTCTCTCTTTCTCTCGAGTAAGCATAATGATATTACTACAGACACCAACACTGGTCTATTACTTATTTATTTTAAGCCATATTTATGGGAACATTCCTCTGGTTCAAAGGAGTCATTGTATGGTGTTATTGTCTTCATTTTATCTCTGTTTAATATGAAAATTCATGTGATAAGATCCTGCGAAGACTGTTTGCGATCTTTGGTTTTCTTCCGATTGGTAATTCTTTTGCACGAAAATAATGTCAGGGTATAACATAGATTAGTAAGTTCGTCAGATGGAGCTTGTCTTCAGCTTGATATTGGCTAGAAGTTTGATTATTTTATTACATTTGTCTGATGAGCAGACTTACAGTTAATGGTACATTTTGAGCAATCCAAAATTATGATATTGAGATAGCACAAATGTTGTATGATATTGCAGATATAGTTTTTTATATGCAGTATTTCCTTATCTCCATCCATATAGTGGTGTTTAAGGGCTAAGGTAATGTACTTCACATTTCTTCCTGCCAGCTATGTAGTTGAATATCCACTTCTATAATTCCGTATATTAATTGAAGAACTCTTTCAAGATGTGATGCAAATTGTATTGAACATATTGACTTATAAGATATATTTATTTTCTCTTTAAGAATTGTGTAGAGTGTTTCAAAGGAAAATTATATTGTTTTAGAGCATATATTAATTTTTTTGTATGAAAATGAGAACACGAAATTAGTGTGAATTTTAAAGGCGTATTTAGTAAAGGAATTTCCACACCTCTTGTTTTATTTGCGATGATTAATCCTCCTTTCGTTTGTCCGTATTTATAACATTTCCCATAACATACTTTTCATGAAATTACCTTTCAACAAAGCCTGTTCAAGATTGACAAATCGTCTTTCAGCATGGCTCTTTAGGAAATGGACAGGAGGGGATAAAGAAGAGAAGGAAAAGGAAAGGGGGAGAAGAAGACCATGCAAAATTAGTCAATGAAAGGGCAGAGGTCCAAGGAAGGGGTCATCCCCAGCATTGGGTCCCAGTCCATCTCCTAAGTACCCCCCCCCTCCCCCGCATTACTACAACAGGCATGGGATGGGAGTATTTGGAATAGTTTTGCTGTTTCTTAAACAATTGAGTTTTATTCCCAATGACATTCCCATTCATATCAAGATATTCAAGTACAAATTTTACTCGTGTTACCCCATACATATTGGGTTACTTTTACTTCGCCACTTACTTGACATATCTTCCAAATTACTTACCTGTCTCCAGTACCATTTTTTAACTTTACACTACAAGTGGCTTTGACGACGACTTTTGAAATCCAATATTAAAACATCTATTAATGCTGGTTTTTAAAGGGCAGCTGAAAAGACTAGTCTAATAAATGAATTTTATTTTCAAACATTAAGGTTATTGACAAGACAAATAAATAGATGACGCACAACCAGGTTGTCAAGACAAATGGTTTCATAAGTGGACATTTAATTTCAGATAAACGAACTTTTTTTCTGTATGTTATACCACACAGTAATTGATATTGAAAATTCAATCCAAATTTATGCTTTTTCGTACTGGTTATATTTTAAGGAAAGTAAATATGAAACAAGTGTTTACACATGTATATAGAGATTATATAAAGTGTAATAAAAGAAATAAATTACAAAAATTGTTTATTTATCAAAGTTTTACAACTTTGACCCTCACTCCATACACTCATCCAGCTCATTCACACAGCTGTATCACCCAAAAAGCTTGAAGGGCTTTAAAATTCTGCAGGACACCAATTACTAGACATCCATTGCCACTGACTATTATTTCAAGACCCCTTAAGCTGAACTGGACCATTTTTAAATTAATTCCAATTTGAGGAAAAAGGACTAGCATACACCAAATTTACAAATCACCAGGCTTTGGGCTTTACAACAGAATTGTACTCTGGAAATTTAATAACGATAATGCTCTGGCTTGAAGGGTCCTTCTGCAGGTAGTCCCAGGTATTCAGCCTGGTTTGTCGACAGCTTGGTCAGCTTGACGCCAAGGTGGTCGAGGTGGAGACGGGCTACTTCCTCGTCAAGCTTCTTGGGCAGGAAGTGCACACCAATAGGATATTGACCAGGCTTGGTCCACAGCTCAATCTGGGCCAGGACCTGGTTGGTGAAGGAGTTGGACATCACGAAGGAAGGATGTCCCATGGCACAGCCAAGGTTAACCAGGCGACCCTCGGCCAGAAGGATGACGTGGTTTCCATTCTTGAGCAGGTACCGGTCGACCTGGGGCTTGATGTTCACCTTCTCGACACAGTTCTCGTCGAGCCATTTCACATCAATCTCAATGTCGAAGTGGCCAATGTTGCAAACAATAGAGTCATCCTTCATGGAGTTGAAGTGCTCGGCAGTGATGATGTCACGGCAACCAGTGGTGGTCACGAAAATGGATGCACCTTGCTTGATGGCCTCCTCCATGGTGGTTACCTGCAAGAATAACAATGAAAAATTAAGGTCGTCGGAATAATGAAACATTAAGGACATCCAATCTAAAAAGGTACTCTCAACACTTCCCAAATGCCTTTGAGGTCAAACTTCAAAAATACTTCTTAAGGGCAAGGCACACTTTACCTGGTAACCCTCACAAGCAGCCTGAAGGGCATTGATGGGGTCAATCTCTGTGATGATGACACGGGAACCAAAAGCCCTGAGGGACTGTGCGGAGCCCTTGCCTACGTCACCATAGCCAGCCACGACACAGGTCTTGCCAGACAGCATAATATCTGTAGCACGCTTGATTCCGTCAGTGAGAGATTCACGGCAACCATACAAATTGTCGAATTTGCTCTGAAAATATAAAACAAAAAATTAATTTCATTCATGCAGCCAATTGTTGAAATATATATTACAGTAGCATATAGAATTTGGGCTACATCCAATATACAAAAAATAAATAAATAAAATATATATACACATCATGGCATACGAGCATAGGATACGCATACATACATAGGTACATAGGAGGCATACATAGGGCACTATATACACATACATACCACTATAAAAAAAATTGCATTGTGATAAATTTTCATTCCAGAGTATGCTCTGGCATTATAAGGCATTCTGAATGGTCTGCACTTTATCCCAAAGATTGCAATATTTTGCAATAGCTATTGTCGACAGGTATAATGGCTAACTCTCCATACTTGTAAATATCAAGTCACTCAAGATACTTCGTATCAACAATTTACTCCTGTACCTCTACTACACGTTTCATTCTTGAGAGGTAATTTAACCCCTAAATGGGAATATCTGGCAACCCCTACAGGATAATATTCCGCAACTTTTGGACTTCAGGAAAAGGTAGTACATGAAGACAGCAAATTTAATTTCACTTGCCAATATCTTTTTTTTTTCTTTTTTTTTTTTTTTTTCAATGACAGTTCATCACTTGGTTAGCAGAGATTCCTGATAAACTGCCATAAGCCCTTGCACAGTTGTCAAGGCCTCTAAATATCAAGGCAAGAGGTGTAGAAGTTTTGGCTGGCAAGACAATTAGTAAACTTCCGGTAGAGCAAATAGTGCGAGGAAGAAATAGATCCGACCAATGACGTGTAAATGCCTTGTGCGTCCCCCAGGTAGTGGTCAGGGGGACCCAAGATACCAGTTCTGTGAAGCAGACTACAGAAACAAACTATACAAAATTCAATTGTATATCCCAAAAAGTACAAGTAAATACTGTACAATGCTTCCTAACCCAAGAACAGAAAATTTTTAAAAGTGACCGTCCTCATAGTACCCCTCCCCCTCCCCCTAATGAAAAATACAAATACATTTCTGGACAAT
>NW_020870938.1:593682-595462 GCF_003789085.1 Penaeus vannamei
TGGATGAGGTGATGTGGATGTGGTGGAGTAATTGATGTGGATGTGATGGATAAGGTGGATGCGGATGTGGTGGAGCAAGTGATGTGGATAGAAAGAATGCTGGAGAAATTAGTGTGGATGTGGTGGAGCAACTGAGGTGGATGAAAAGCAGGCTGGAAAGATCAATGTGGAAAAGGTGGACACTGGAGACGTGGATGTGGATGAGGTGGATGTAAGAGAGGTGGATGGTGGAGAAACTGACGTGGTATGAACCGGGCAAATTAAAGTGGATGCTGGATAGATTAACGAAGAAATGGTGGATGTTATAGAGATGGATGTGGACGAGGTGGATGCCAGACATACTCATGTGGATGTGGATATAATCATACATGTGGATGATGAATTTCATCTGTAAACTATCTCGCTTTTTTAAAGAATTTTTGAAAACGTTTTTGTAAGTAACTGAAGTAATGTGTATCAAGAATTGACAATAAATGACAGTTAAATATGTCTTTCAACATCCAGACCTTTTCTCGATGTTTTATTGTTTATTCTTAAAGTCATGAAAAACGGTAAATCTTTCAATTTGGCATATTAAAGTTCTTTTATATTTACTCGTACGCCTGGCAGGAATGCGCCACGCAGTGACAGCATATTCAGTTGTCACCTATTATTTTCCAGGGATAATTTGATGCAATATAAGCATCGTTCATTTCATTTCTTGGCGCAGAGAATGCAGGAAACATGAGCGTATTAATCTTATTATGTTGTAGCCTCATGTTATGCATAAAATAATGAACAAGATATTACGTATCTGGCATTTCCACACTGTAGCTGTCAGGGGAATATCTGAAGACAAGGGGAATTTGCCAACGTCAAACACACACTCTACATGAAACTCCAAAGTCTAATTCAAGCTATCGATAAACAAAAAAACAATAAATATCTAAAAGAACAAATTTCAAGCTAAATCCACATCTTAATAGCCCAATAATTTAAAGGTAACCGTACATATTATCGTACATCTAGGGGGGAAACGGGTTCCCTTTTCCCCCACCGACTGACCTGCGCTGCTGTTGTCTTGCGGCAAGTCAGTCCAGCCAGAACCATGCAGGTGGTCTTACCGTCGGGTAGGATGCTGCCCAGGTGGTCGTGTGTGGCTCTTCTTTACACACTAGCTACTCTCAATGGCATCCACGGAGAGGAAAAATGCGAGAAGAGAAGCAGAGCCGTGTGGTACAATGCCAGGGTGAGTACACGTTGCGTCTCTCAGCGATATAGGGCAAGATATTTCTCGTATGGCTGATATTTTTTTTCTCTCTTTAATTTACAAGGGAAAATATTTGCTACCGTATCTTATTTAAGGGAGAAGATAAAAGAGAAATCCTGCGTCTTATTTCAGCCCATGCACTTTCACCTTTACGAAACTGTCCATTGTGTCAAGGCAGCGTGGTAATATTTATATTCCGAAACAATAGTAAGGGATGAGACACGCACGATGTCGCATGAATGAGAAAGTTTATCAATGAAAGTGATAACAAACCATACTTTCCAATGCATTTACACCAAATACGTTTCAAATAAGACAAAAAGAAAAAAATAACGAGCCATAATATATATATACAATCAAGACATGAAGTTTGGAAGACCAGTTGTCCTTGTATATATATTTTTTCTGAGAATTAAGAGGGGGGCAACACCCCTGCCAAACGTACGATATTTTCGACAGACTCGTATATATAATTCAAGATTAATTTAGATATTCGCAAAGTAGACAAAAGAAAGTAGACAAAAACCTTTT
>NW_020870938.1:611415-613915 GCF_003789085.1 Penaeus vannamei
GGAGAGGAGAGAAGTACCACATTATTTTATTTATTTTTTTTTCTTTTTTTTTAGTGGAATTTTAAAATCATCGGTGTCATTAGCATTATTATCTTAACTATTGCAGTTTACCATTATCGTTATCATTATTTTTTTTATCATTACTATTATTATTGATATTACCACAATTATTACGATTACTGTTGCCATAATTATTATTATTATTATCATTACTTTTATTAGTAATATCATTGCTGTCATATTCCTATCATCATTTCCACATCATCATTTTTCTAATTATCATTTTTATCAATGATCATTATCAATATCATCATTATCATAGTACATCATCACGAAAATAGAATAATAATAATAATAATAATAATAATAATAATAATAATAAATGATGATAATGAATATAATATAATAATAATAATAATAATAAATAATTAATAATAATAATGATATAATAATGATAGATAATAATAATGATAATAATAATATAATAATAATAATAATAATAATGATAATAATAATAATATAATAATAATAATATAATAATAATATAATATATAATATAATACAACAACAACAACAACAACAACATAAAAAATCCAACAACTTCTACTCTATCATACCCCAAAAACTCCAAGGATCATATTCCACCTTCTAAGGATATATAACCCTATTTTCAACGGCCTATTTTGCATTCCCAATATAACGGTCGATACAGCGTGTTTTTAAAGGAGAAATATTTCTAAATGACTAAATATCGGAGTATGTGCGGTGGAGTTTCGACCTTAAAGTATTGGATATCATATTACATTTATATCTTTATTTATCTGTGTCTATCTATCTGTCTTTCTATCTGTCTATATCTGTCTGAAGTATCTATTTATTTTTTTTTAACTATATCTGTCAGTCTGTATCTATATAGCATACTAATATATATATATATATATATATATTATATATATATATATATATATATATATATATATAATATATATATTATTATTATTGTATTATGTAATAATATTATACACTACGATATAGTTATATATTACCACACACACCACACACATAACACACACATTTAGATATATATATATTATATATATATTACTATATTATATACTATAATAATATACATATACATATACATACACATATGTATATTAATAATATGATGCGTATATTATATACATATAATATATATATATATAGATTATATACATATATATATATATATATATAACTATATATATATATTATAATATAGAAATAAATAAGATAGATGTAAATAGACAAAGAGATAGAATATAGAGAGATAGATATAATATATACATGTATATGTATAGATAGAGATAGATAGTATTGATAGATAGGTAGATAGATAATTTATATAGATAAAAGTAGATTGTAAATAGATAGATATATGTAGACAAGATATATACCTTATATACATACATATATGTAGATATGGCAATATATAAATAATATATATATAGATATAAATAGATGGACAGGGAAATATTACTCATAATTTCATATGAATTTATAGCGAAGAAATAAACCCAGCTCAGATTCCTCAACATAGTTAAGTTCTACACACTTTGACTCAAATATTCCTTTTATTTCCCGTAAGTTAACGGAATCAAAGATCGCGCACGCAGCCTCCACTTCCCTGTTTGAAGATCTGGATTTTTTTTTTTTTTTTTTTTTTTTTTTAAGATACTTGTAGAATATTTGGTTTTAATATTTTTTTCTTTTGTATTATTTTGTTAGTCTTGTTTTTGTTGTTGTTTTGTTAGACTTGTAGAACAATTGTTTTTTTTTTTTTTTTTTTTCTTTTCTTTTTTTTTTTTTGAAGAAACTTGTTTTACACTTTTTCTTTGTATTATTTTGTTAGTTGTTTTTTGTGTTGTTTTGTTGTAGAGCTTGAACGAGTTTAATCATTTTTTTCTTTGTATTTTGTTAGGCTTTGTTTTTGTTGTTATTATGGCTATTTTAGTAATTTTTGTCTCTTTTTCTTGTTTGGTATCATTCCTATCATTATCTTTACCTTTGTGATAAAAATAAGTAGTGATTAATGATAATAATGATATTTTATATGATGATTATTATTATGTATCATTATTATCCTTATCACTATTAACTATTTTGAATTAACTATATCATATGTAAGCACTATTTTATTTTTGTTTAATATTATAATGTTCATTACTGTCTTAAATGTTACTAGTTATCATTATTACATTATTGTTGTTTTATTATTATATTATTATATTATCAATTATTGTAAACATAATTATCATTTATTTATTAATATATATTACTATTTTTCTTATCACTATATTTAATTAGGCCTTCATTTTATCATTATCACTAATTTTTTAATCTATATTATTACTTATCATTATCACATTATATTAGTAGCCAATTAATACTATTTTCCATATTTTATTTATATCATCATCATTCAATCATTATATTATTATTGTCATTAATTATTATTAAT
>NW_020870938.1:618915-628915 GCF_003789085.1 Penaeus vannamei
TACTACTAGCACTACATCTACACTACTACATATATTAACATTGTTCAGATCGATTATGCACTGAAGCTATTCTAAAATGTATCGGTTATCATTAATAATGTATTAACGTATATAATTGATCACAGAGCAAATGAAGACAATCATCTGGCAACTCTGTGAATTATTAGGTTGCATAATTAGTTTCATTATTAAACGTGTGGAAGAAGTTATCGAAGTGAAGATCGCCTGTCATCATATTCTTCTTCAGACTGGTAATACTAAAATGATAATGATAATAATGATAATAATAATAAAAAAAATAATAATTGATAATGATAAATAATGATAATGAAAATGATAATGATAATGATAATAATGATAATGATAATAATAATAATAATAATAATAATAATAATAATAATAATAATAATAATAATAATAATAATAATAATAATAATAATGATAATAATAATAATAATAATAATAATAATAATAATAATGAATAAATAATAATTAATAAAATGATATAAATAGGAAATAATATTAATAATCCAAATAAACGTTAAAATAAGAGGGATAAGATTGTTCATGTCACTGAGTCATGCAAATCATTGACAGCTCATCTCCCACAAAGGATGACAATGATAATGCTTTTAGCAGTAATAATGTTTAGTCAATAGTTTAATGTTGTCATAAAAATAAGATTGATAATGATAATATAATGATCATGTTGATCAAGATAATGATGATAATAATGATAATGATGATAACAACTGATAATGATGATAATAATGATCAATGATGATAACATGATAATGAAATAATATAATGATAATGATAATGATAATGATAAAACTATAACAATGATAATACTGATAATGATAAAACTATAACAATGATAATAATGATAATAATAACAACAACAGTAATAAAAATTAACAACAGTTTATGAATAATAATAAAAAAAAGGATATCAATAAACAATAATAGATACCTCTCCATCGACAGACCTAACACTCAAGCCGAAATGAACCACAATACGCTTAAAGAACAGGTTAGCGGAAGCCACTGCAGGAGTAGCGGTGAAGTGAGAGCCCTCAATAGACTTAAAAGAACAGGGTTAGCGCAAGCCAGCAGGAGTAGCGGTGAAGTGAGAACAGTTCAATACACTTAAAGAAAGCAGGTTAGTGGAGGCCAGCAGGAGTAGCGGGGAAGTGTAGACCCTTAGCTTAAAAGAACAGGGGTTAGCAGGCAGAGTAGGCGGAAGTGAGAACAGTTCAATACACTTAAGAGAACAGGGTTAGCGGAAGCCAGCAGGAGTAGCGGGGAAGTGAGAACAGTTCAATAGACTAAAGAACAGGGTTAAGGAGAACAGGATAGCATGGAAACAGAAGCCACAGGAAGTAGCTCGTTATAAGTCTCCTCAATAGACTATAAAAAGGAACGGGTTAGCGAAGCCAGAGGAGTACGCGGGATATGAGATGCCCCTTCAAATACTTAAAAAGAACAGGTTTAGCTTAAGCCGGCCCAGGAAGTAGCGTGGAGAAGCAAGAAGCTCCTCCAAATACACTTAAAAGAACATGGGTTAGCGGGGGCCATGCCAGCGACGGAAAAAGTAGCGGGGAAGTGAGACAGTTCAATAACACTTAAGAGAACAGGGTCTAGCGTGAGAACCCAAGCAGGAGTGACGGGAAGTGAGAGCCTACAAGTACAACTCAAAAGAAACAAGGGTAGCTAGGAACTAGGTATAAGCGTGAGCTCGAAAATTCACTCAACCTAGGACTCAAAACAGAACAGGCCGTTAAGCCAGGAACAGGAGTACGCGGGCGGAAAGCGAGACTCCTCCTGTTATGGTAGAGAATTATATCCTAGTAATCGAATACCTCAGAAGCGAAAGTATATATCGGAACGGTGGGTATTCGTTGTTTTAAGGATAACTTTGAGGATACGACGAACGCGCCTCAGAGACCGTACACAGAGGAGTCTGTGGCGTGGAGATACGTTCCCGTGGACATGTAGATGAACTGTAAATCGTGGGGGAATCGAGAGACCAGGAGCGAATTAGGATGCCGAAGGAGTCTCTCTCCATAGATCTCCCCTAGCACAGAGGGAGAGGGAGCATGGTGGATGTTGTGAGAGGGCGGGGCTTGGTGGCGTGTGCGAGGTGGGGTGGAGAGGGGTGGAGGCAGGTGGGGGGTGGGAGGGGGGGGTCTTTGATGGGTCGTTTTTTCTTTTTTCTTTTTTTGTGTGGGTCGTTTTCTTTTTTCTTTGTTTCTTTTTTTGGTGGGTTCGTTTTCTTTTTTCTTTTTTCTTTTTTGTTCTGGTTTTAATCTCTTTCTCCTTGTCATCTGTCGTTTCTCTGTCTGTTTGTCTGTTTCTCTCTCTCCATATATAAATATGTGGTGTGTGTGTGTGTGTGTGTGTGTGTGTGTGTGTGTGTGTGTTGGCATGTGTATGTATATCTCTCTCTCTCTCTCTCTCTCTCTCTCTCTTTCTCTCTCTCTCTCTCTCTCTCTCTCTCTCTCTCTCTCTCTCTCTCTCTCTACCGAAACGAGAGGAAGGTATCTTTATTACAGACATACCTGTTTTATTTGATGGCTAAAGATTAGTAGCTCCGTCGAAGGATTTACAGCCACGGATTCCTTTCACGAATCGTACCGAAGAAGCATTTTTTTTCCCCGAGTATTTTATCACTCCAACAACATAGACATAGATTAAATTCACGCGCGCGAGGCGAGTATCAACGTTGCCAATTTATGCGCTGCAATTATTGAGGATTGATAGTCAGGGCACTTTGCTAGACGGCTAATTACCAATTTTGGGAACTTCCGAGCGAAAAGGGTGTTTCTGACTCAATAAGATTCTTTTCAAAACCGGCTGTTGATGTCCACTGCGACGTCAGCGATGTCGATGTTGAAGGTTTTCCTCAAATCGTATTTCGTATGGAGGAGATAAGCGTTAGAAATAGTTGTTATATATACAATTTATACCTAATACATGCAGAAGTTATTTATCATTATAAATTTATACCTAATACATGCAGAAGTTATTTATTATTATAAATTTATACCTAATAGATGCAGGCGATATGATCTGTCTGGTACATAGTAACACATATTATTTTCCTGATATTCCATTCAAAATATTTCACTGATTTTAAAGCATACTTAGAAATAGTTGTTATATATACATTCTATACCTAATACATGCAGGCGATATGATCTGTCTGGGACATAGTAACATATATTATTTTCCTGATATTCCATTCAAAATATTTCACTGATTTTTAAAGCATACTTAGAATTACTTGTTATATATACATTCTATATCTAATACATGCAGGCGATATGATCTGTCTGGTACATAGTAACACATATTATTTTCCTGATATTCCATTCAAATATTTCACTGATTTTAAAGCATACTTAGAATTACTTGTTATATATACATTCATTCTATATCTAATACATGCAGGCGATATAATCTGTTTGGTACATAGTAACATATATTATTTTCCTGATATTCCATTCAAAATATTTCACTGATTTTAAAGCATACATACAAAGTGCTTCTCTACGTTTTCTGTTTTCAGACTCTACCCTTTTAGAAGAAAATAAAATAACTCCCATGATATATTTATTTTCTTTGGTAATATTTCATGTTATTCCATTTAAAATATTTCACTGATTTTAAAGTATACATATAAAGGTGTTTTTTCTATTTTTTTCAGACTCTCAAGGTGCTTCTCTACGTTCGCTGTCTTCACGCCCTCTACCCTTTTAGAAGAAGATAAATAACTCCCATGATATATTTATTTTCTTTGGTAATCTTGACGTCCGACCTTCGCATCATTATTGACTATTCTTGACATGTTGCAAACTTTCCCGGCTTGCAGTACCTCGCTCCCGGTGTTGCCAATGAAGATATATGGAGCGTACGAAGCACCGAACAGAAAACTTTTCCCAAACATCGAACATTGGAAATATTCACGTTCCAATAATGTTCGGCGAGGAGGAAAAATATGTGGTACTTTTTTATTGTTTTGGAATTTGTTCGCTTTTCTCTCTCTCCCTCTCTCTCAGCTCTCTCTCACTCTTTCTTCTCTTCACTCTATCACTCACTCTTTATATATTTAATGTCTCTCTCTCTCTCTCTCTCTCTCTCTCTCTCTCTCTCTCTCTCTCTCTCTCTCTCTCTCTCTCTTTCACTCTCTCTCTCTTTCTCTTTCTCTTTCGTTATCTTTCCTATCCCATTCTTTGGTCACCCTGGAAAATATATGTACATTCTTTTTCTCTCTGTCACCAATTCATTTTTCTCACTTTTTGTTACCCCCCCCACCCTCTCTCTCTCCTCTCTCTCTCTTCTTTCTCTCCCTTCTCTCCTCTTTCTCTCCCTCTCTCTTCTCTCATATCCCTCCCATCCCTCCCTCTCACTCTCTCTCTCTTATCTCCTATCTGCCTCTGCTGTCTGTCTCTCTTCTCTCTCTCTCTTTCGCTCTCTCTCTCTCTCTCTCTCTCTCTCTCTTCTCTCTCTCTCTCTCTCTCTCTCTCTCTCTCTCTTCTCTCTCTCCTCTCTCTCTCTCTTCTCCTCTCACCTCTCTCCTCTTTCCTCCCTCTCTCCTCTCTTTCGGTTCCCTCCCCCTCCCTCTCTCTCTTTTTTTCTCTCTCTCTCTCCCACTCCTTCCTTCCCTCCCTGCCTCACTCTGTCTCTCTCACTCCGTTTCTCTCCCATTCTCTCCCTTTCTCCCACACTCTTTTCATTTTTCTCTCTCCCTTCCCTTCCTTTCTGTTCACATACACACTAACCCGTAAGTGCTGAGTCAACACCAGTAACACAATTACAAGAGTGTTTCTGAATTCTAACTTCCCCTTCTGTTCCTAGCCTCTCCGGTCTCTCTCTGCTCTCCGCTTTCTTTTGTCTTCGTCTTTCTCCTTTCTCTTTATTGTTCTCTTTATTGTTGTTCTTTCTCTCGTTTCTTTTCGCTGTCTCTGCGTCTCCTCTCCGTTTCTGTCGCTGTCTTTCTCTTTACTGTTGGCTACCTGTGTCATCCATCTCACTCTCTCTGTCTGTCTGTCTTCTGTCTGTCTGTCTGTCTCTCTCTTTCTCTCCTCTCTCTCTCGCTCACTCCCTCTCACTCTGTCTGCCTGTCTGTCTGTCTCTCGCTCTTTCTCTCCCTCTCTCTCGCTCTCTCTCTCTCTCTCTCTCTCTCTCTCTCTCTCTCTCTCTCTCTCTCTCTCTCTCTCTCTCTCTCTCTCTCTCTCTCTCTCCTCTCTTCTCTCTCTCCTCCCTCAATCCTCCCTCTCTCTCTCTCTCTCTCTCTCTCTCTCTCTCTCTCTCTCTCTCTCTCTCTCTCTCTCTCTCTCTTCTCTCTCTCTCTCTCTCTCTCTCTCTCTTCCCAAACGCATACACACTCTCATGCCCGACCCGCCGCTTGCAACTTCAGTTTGTTTATATCTCCTGTATTCTTTATGACCTTTATTCAGCACCATAGAGAGTATCTCTTTGGGCCGTTTAGTAAGTGTACACAAGGGAGAGAGAGAAAGAAAAGTTAAGAGGATGTAATCATTAAATATTTGTTTCGTTTTCTTTAGGTGCGTAATTTTACAGAAATTGAAGGGGAAGTACGAACTGAAGGGAGGATGGGAAGAGGGTTATACGCGAGGGAGGGGAGGAAAAGTTAAAAAAAAAAAAAGAAAAAAGAAAGAGAGAAAAAAAAAGTAGTGTTTGCGCAAGGAAGGAGATTTGCACAGGGGGATTTTATTTTCCGGAGGGGAGGGGCCTGTTCGAAAGAATGGCTAGCTATATATGCATCGACTTCCCTTTAAGATTTCGAGAATTTGGAAATTATTTGTTCAGTATTTTAAAGATATATAGGTGAATAAACTAAACAAAGGACTAATATATATCCCTTTTAAAGATATATAGGTGAATAAACTAAACAAAGGACTAACATGCTTTTAAAGATATATAGGTGAATAAACTAAACAAAGGACTAATATATATCCTCTGCTGATCTGAAAAGAGAAAAATAACCAAATATCCTTCGAGAAAAAATAAAAAAGAAGTAAAGAAATGTACCGTTATCATCATCGCCATTACGATCACCAATGGCGCCCAGTATCTTCATCTTCAGAGCCATTTCACTCAACATCATCGCCGTCGCCGACCTTATCGCTTCCTTTCAACACCACTCACACCATCCTCATCACCATCTCCACTCTCTATTGATTTCCTAAGACGCCTAGCTATCCTCAGCTAACCAAGCCACATACTCACCTAATGATGGAGTCATACTCGCAACGTCGAACCCGAGCCGACGATTGCTACAAAAGCAGAGACATAAGCAGCAGGAGGATTAAATGATAGAAGAAGCAGTAAGTACGTCCTACTCCCTGTGAACATAATTTTCAGACGAGCTCATGAAAGCGGTTCCTTCACCTGTCAAGACGGTTGACGATAGAAGTCGATCGTATTAAACAACGGCATATAACGATAATGCAAATATTCCGGTGTTCCTTTTTTCATACTTATTGGGCGTTCTTCATCTCTCACACAGAGAGTGAGACTGTAGAGAATATGTATATAATATGGAATACAAATATAGTTTAAGTGTATGTTATAGTATATGAATGAATGATGATAGATATGGATTCATCGTGAATCGACGGACACGGACACGACACGGACACCGGATCACGGACCGGTCACCGATCACGGATAGCGGGGTATTAAACGGATACGGATACGGATATGTGACTAATTAGGGAAATATGAACTTAAGCATGAGAAATATGAATATGATATAGATAATTATAGAGATAGAGAATGATATATGAACTATGATGTAAGTGAGGAAAGATGATGAAGATGACGAGATATGAGACTGAGATCTGATGAATATCTTACTTTCTATCTATCTATCTATCTAATCTATATATATATTGAATATATATAATATATATATATATATATATATAATTTTTATCTATCCTATCATAAGATAAGGATATGAATATGAGAGAGTAAGAGAGAAGTGAGAGAATAGTACATATGAGATATAATAGATTGAGAAAGATAGAGATAAGGTGATATAGATCTAATATTCGAGAGAGAGAGAGATATAGAATATAGAGATGGTAGTGGTGAGAGATAGAGAAGCAGATGAGAGGTTAGGGAGAGAGACATACAAACAGAAGAGGTAGAGAGAAGGGACAGACAGACAGACAGACAGACACGGACAGACAGACAGAAAGATGCGAGAGGAGTGAGGAAAGACATTAAGACAAGACGACAGGAAAGAGTAGGGAGAGATTGATGGCTGTGGGATAGGTGAGAGAGAGACAAGTAGAGACAGATAGCAGAGAAAGGAAGAAATGAATAGTATTATTATATCCCTCAAGATAGGTAAAGAGTTTTGTAATTTTCAATCGTAATAATAAATATCGATGATGTATGAAAGCACTCGGAAATAAGACGTTATTTGAATTCGAAAGTCGAAAAGTTAAAGGCAGTGCGAAATAAAAAAAAAAAAAAGTTATCAAGGAAATATAAATTTCTTTTGCTATTTTTTGAATAGTTATTGACTCTCATTCAAGATGAATAATTATTGAACAGATTTAGAAACAGTTATCTAAGAAGTATCGGATCATTTCATTTAATAAAAAAAATATGGGAAAAGGAAGAGGATTAAAGAATATTGAAAACAGATATCAGTTATATTACCAAAATTACCTTGACCTTTGATAAGATAGATAGACAACACCCATGATCAAGAACAAGGTGAAAATTACTTGCACAATAATACGAAATCGAGCCCCAGTACCTGACTAATGCATCGAGGTGTTCCGTGTGTCGCCTGTGACTGTGCTGTTTCGGCGTTGCAAAATGACAATGTACCACACACAACACAACCACACACACAGACATGCACACCCACAACCACACACACACAGAGACACGCACACACTACACACACACACATCGCCAGCACTGACTGTGTGGAGGGGGAGGCGAGAGGAGGAAAAGAGAGAGAGAGAACAGATATGATAGATAAGATATGATAGAGATAGTGGAGAGAGATGTGATGATGATTATGAAGAGAGAAGAGAGATGAAGACATCACACACAACGTAGTGCCTTGTGTGAATAAGATAGAAACGAGATCTAGATAGATTAATACGAATATATTATATAGATAAATAGATATAGAGAGAGAGAGGATACAGTTATGAGAGAGAGAGGAGGAGATGAGAGAGAGAGATAGGAGAGATAGAGAGAGAGAAGATAGATAGATAGATAGATGAGATGGTAATATGAATTATAAATATAGAGAGTGAAGAATCGAGGAAAGACTAGAGAACGCAGAAGGAGACGAAAGAGAGGGAAGAGAAGAGAGGAGAGAAGAAGAAGATTTAAGTATTTTACAAATAATGGCAATATTTAGTTATAAAAGATACAGCTGATACCAAAGTGAGATTGTAATAAGCTGGAGAATGGTTGCAGTCGTGCGTGTGTATGGCAATAGATCTGACAATGAAATAGTTGGCCAAAGACTATTAAGATTTCAGAGCAACAATATATGACACAGAATCAGTACAGTAAAGAACTACATCAGTAACGCTGAATCTATGACCAGGAAAGAATGATAGATATTGACAGGTAGACAAAAGATGACAAGGAGATGCTGGACGAAATGGGAGTTACAAAATCCTGAAAATAGCCGATAAAGGGAATTACGAAGAATAATCAGATTTGATCTCTAAACTTGCTTCAGATTTTTCGCGATTCAGGAAGGAGGTTTAGCGCAGCATTTTGTGCCCACTTTTTTATTGTTGACATCATTTGGACGTATGTTATGTGCGAGTTGCGAATGTGAGTTGTGGATGTACAGATGTATAACATGTTTGTGTGGTTTATGCTGTATATGTAGATGTCCCATAGGATCTGGTTGGTGAAATGCTAGTGCATTAGTAAAGAGCTTAAAATGCGATAAAAGCATCTAAAAACCCTAAGATATACAAAATCAAGAAGAGATATAAACAGAAGAAGAATAAAAGAAAAAAGATATAACCCACATAAATGATAAAAAGCAGAAAAGAAAACAACAAAGGAAAAAAAAACAGAATGCAAATGCATATATAAAACCCAGCCCTCCCATCATGCAATAAGAGAATCGACTGACGCACTGCCATGGAAACTTTCCACCGAAATAGATAGTACTTTTCGAGAGTATTTCGCTCTTGTTTGTACTGTTTATTGTTACTTGTGTTTACTTTTTCTGGACTGTGAGGTAGTTATTTACTTCAACTTGTATAGGTTAGTGCATGTAAGTGTAGTGATGCAATTATGTTGTTGATTGTTGTTGCTGTTGTTTGTTGTTAGTTGTTAATTGAGATACATTATTTACGCAATTGAATCATTTATTTATCGTATTGGTTTGTAATTATTTTACTACCTCATTGTTATCATTATTATTATATCATTTTTAATAATTATTGTTATTATCATCATTGTTGTCATCCTTATTATCATCATTACTTCCGATTATTTAAGATTTCTTGACTATTATAATCTCGATTATGTGTATTCCTATAGTTGCTGTTTTATTGTTGTTGATGTTATTTCGTGTGTCATTATAGATATATGGATTACGTATTTATTACTATCATCATTGATTTACTATATATTATTGATACTTATTATTACTTATCTCATTATTACTAATTATTACATTAATACTTATTATTACTGATCTATCTATTCAGTACTATATATTATTGATACTGATTTAATTTACTATCATCCATTATTACTATATTATTATACTTTTTTACTATTCATCATTACTTACTAATATTTATTGGATACTATATTACTATCATTCATATTTACTATATTATTGATACTACTTATAACTATCATTCATTCATTACTAATATATTACTATTATTAGCTATAATCATTAATTGACTTTAATATTATTGATACTATTATTACTCATCACCATCATTACTTAATATTT
>NW_020870938.1:651415-656415 GCF_003789085.1 Penaeus vannamei
TATTTAGGCGAATTACCATGTTTTCTATCATTTGGTACTATTTTAAAAAATTATTTTCTCCAGTTAGCATATCCCATATTTGGAATTAGAGTAGTTGCCTAAAAATGATAATGATAAATAAAAGATATGAGTGAACGAAATCAAATAGAATCACCAAATAAAAACTTAAACATTACGAAAAAAGCGAGAGCAACTTGAACCTTCAATACGAACAAACAAGACGATACATAATGATAATAAATGAAGCATTCAGAGACAAAGAATATATTCAAATGCCTCATTTCTTTTTTTCGGATAACATGATCTAGTCTTGTTTAGGCTCATCAGTGAAAGATGTTAAATGTTTTGGAATATGACATGATATTAATTTGATGCTAGTGTGTTGTGTTAAATGTTTTGGAAAGTTTTGATGCACGTGTGTTGTCTCCGTAGATTTTCTTTCATAATTTCATCTTGCAGCATCTGGTTTGGGGACTATTGGTTTATTAATTTGCACATCTGTCTAATTTACTTTGAATAATGGAGCGTTATTGAACTCTGTCTACTCGTTGGTTGTTTTTTTTTTCTGTCCCTGCCCAAGTCTCTCTCTCTCTCTCTCTCTCTCTCTCTCTCTCTCTCTTCTCTCTATCTATCTCTCTTGTATATATAATATATAATATATATATATATATATATATAATTATATATGTAAAAAAAAACCCTATTCAATGATAATAATAATAATAATAATAATAATAATAACAATAATAACAATAATAAATCATTATCATCATTGTTATCATACAGTATATTACAATGATGGAAACCTTACAAGGAAGAACAAGTGAAGAAAAAAAGAATAAGAAAGTCTCGATAGTAAAACAGCATTCATATGTTTGAACAAACCTCCGTCACACTGATTGCAGATAGCGTGCAAGCTGATAACTATAATCGTACACAAATGAGCTTATAGCGTGATAATAGTTCGTCTTCGGCTTATTTGGTATAAAAAAAAAAATCACACAAACATTTATAGATGAGGGTAGCACATACAGCTTGGTTATGATGATTAGGATAATGATGATGATGAATAGTATGTTGGTAATTGCAATGATGAAACTAGAAATAATGATGAAAATTATGTTTGTGATGTTTATGATAATACTAATGATACTGGCTGTGAAATTAGTGATAATGATAATAATGACAATAGTAATTACAGCATCAATGAAAATATAATAATTAAAAAATTAATTATAATAATAAAAATAACAATAATATATTGATAGGAATGAAATATTATTATAGAATAAATAGTAGTAATAATAATAATAATAATAAAATGATAATGATATTGATACGAATGAAAAGGAGAATAAAAATGATTGTCATATTGATAACAATAATATAAATAGTAGGTGGCAGTTAGTATTGTTATCATAAGTAGTATTAATATTATCATTATATTTAGTAGTAATAATAAATATTAGGATTAGTTGTAGTAGTAGTAGAGTAGTAGTAGTAGTAGTAGTAGTAGTAATAGAGTAGTAGTAATAGTAGTAGAAGTAGCAACTGTTGAAGTAGAGTGATAGCAGTGGCAGTAGCAGTAGGTGGTAGTATTATAAATAATAGTAATAGTAGAAATAGTAGTGATAGCAACTATAGTAGTAGTAGTAGGTAATATTAGAAGTAGCAGTAACATTATTTGATATCAACATTATTAATAATAGCAGTAGAAGCCGCACGTATTATAGAAGTAGTAGCAATAGTAGTAGTAGCAACTGTTGTAGATGTTTTTGTAGCACCAGTAACAGAGCTATAGCAGCAGCAGCAACAGTAGAAGCAGCACCAGTAGTAGTAGTAGTAGTTGCTGCTGTTGTGCTGTTGCTGTTGAGTTAATAATGATAATGAGGATGATATCAATAACAATGATCATAAAAATAATAACAATAGTAATGATGATAATAATAAAAACTAGTAATATTAATGATGATACCGTAGTAATAATTATAATAATAACAATAATAACAATACTAATAATAACAATAATGATACTCAGAATCATAACAATAATAATAATGATTACACAATAAAAAAATGAAATAGCAGTAACGAAAAAAATAAAAAATAAAAAGAAAAAAATGGACAATGACCGTAAAACAATTATCCAAAAAGAGGAACTTTGATTTCTCCACAAATATTCAGTATTGAAAATTCCTTTTCTTCTATATCAATAATATTTACCTTCAGTATTCCATTATCTTTTACTTTCTAGCTTCAGTTTTCAATTCTTATATAACTCTCCAAATGAATGTTATAGTATACAGTAGTAGTAATTATAATAATAACAATAATAACAATACTAATAATAACAGTAATGATACTCAGAATCATAACAATAATGATAATGGTTATTTTGGCCATTCAGTGTGATACATTTCGTGCTGTCTTTCTGTTTGTCTTCCATACGTAATCTGCTGTTTCTTGTCTGTTCTAATGTAACGTTTGTTTGATCACAAGGTTAGGCGAAGCTTCTCTTGTAAAGTGCTACCGTAAACAACACTAAGTGCATATCTTCAATTCTACTGTTTATATTTCTTTGAAAATAAATGTAGTTTATTTTTACTTCGATATACTTCATTTACTCCAGTTATTATTATAAGCGTCTTTCCCAATTTCATTCGTACCATGTGTATTATATTAACTATTCCTGGACAATGGGACCATATCAGATCCATATTTTCACAGGATTATAAACCACAAAGGATTTTAAGGTCATTCACTCCTGGATAAACACATTAGTCTGGACACAAAGGGAGTTCCAACGATAGAAACAAAGAGAGGAATATATGAAATTCCTTTATATTTGACTTTTTCTATTCTTAAACTGTTATTTTTCGACCTTTATTAGAAATTTCGTGATGATTACATCCTTGTGAATCAGGGTCATACATAATTCATAAATTACATGCATTTTTGGGGCCATTTCTTGCCGGGATAAACAAATTAGTCGAGAAAAGGTAAGTAAAGACAGTATAAATCCAATGCCTTTCTTTTTAATTATTTTTTATTATTCTTTACCTGTATTTTATTATTACTTAAAAAAAAAAAAATATTGATCACAAAATGCGTCCCGTCCGAGGATTGTTGACATTCTTATAGATTAAAATGCGTGTTTGTTAATTGTTTAATTTCGTCAGTGGAAAGCCTGACTTCAACCAATTAGGGAAAAAACTATAATATTTCTTCCCTTATTTTTTTTTATTTCACACAGTAGTACTACCACTGTTCATGTATAGAGGGAAGAGGGAAGAAACATAAGAAAAGGGGGGATAAAAGGGAAAGGAAAGGGGAAGAGTAAAAAAAAAGGGAATAAAGGGGAAAGGGAAAGTAAAAAATAAGAAAAGGGAAGAGGAAGGGGAAAGGGGAAAGGAGAAAAGAAAGAGAAAGAAGAATAAAAAGAGTTCATGTATAGACGCTTCTGTTTCACTAATCCTAACCCTTCAAGCGATTGTCTCGTTGCCGTAAGGATTATGGAGCCAAGGATAATACTTGGGCATGGGCTTGGCGCAGGAGGCCATCGTCATGGTGCTAATGCTGTCGGGAAGATTGTGCGACGCATCGAACTGATAATTGTTCACATCAGGGCAGTCGGTTTCCGGATCGAAGACGTTGCAAGAGAAGGCCGCTGCGGAATCGAGTTGGGTGACGGGGACGGGGTTCTTCATCCACTCCAGCACGCGGCTCATGGACACCACGTAGACGTCGGGTTTGGTTGCCAGGTACTGGAGGAATCTGTCGGGAGGCGGAGGAGGTGAGTGGGTCGCCGTCTGAAGCAGCGCGTGGGAGCGAAAGAGCGCATATACAGGCACACACACACACACACACACACACACACACACACACAAAGACAAACACACACACACACACACACACACACACACACACACACACACACACACACACACAACACACACACACACACAACACACACACAAACACACACACACACACACACACAACACACACACACACTATATACTTACACACATACATCGGTATGCACTCGGGCAAACCCAAGGCCTCACCTCAAGTAGCCGTCCATCCGGGCAGTGGACCCGTCGATCTCATTCTCGTAGAACCAGGCGTGGTGAGCGTAGAGGCCGAACGGTGCCCGATTCTTCTTGTAGTTGAGGTCGAAGTTGCGCTTGAGGAAGTACTCGATCGCATCGGCGTTGTTCAAGAGCTCGTCGTCCATGCTGGGGAGAAATGAATGAAGAAAGTGAAGATTTTAAGAGATAACTAACTGATAACGAATAAATCATTAGAATTTAATGAGGTATTTGATCAGCAGAGGATTCTCTAAACAGTGAATTCCACAGGGAGAGAGTAGTCACGTTCCCCCCTTACCATCCCTGGCTGCCCCAATTCCCTATTTTGAATGAGAACCTCATATTCACTCTAATGTAATGGTATTCATATATATACTATACTCTCCGATCACTATACTAATCATTTATTCGACCGGAAAGCCTACTTTTTTCAACTTTTGTTTTGAATGAGAAAACACTGTCCAATTCCTCGCGGCTGATTAACACAATTAACCTACCTTACCTGAGATTCGCAACAAACTACACAACTTGTAATTATTCTCTCGTGGATAACCTACCTCCTGCAGGTGTCCAACATAGCACAGGCTTCTCCCACGTTGTCGTTCAGATCAACCATTGGAGCGACCCAGAGCCCCTTATAGGAACTCTCGGGGCATCGGCCCAGCTGGCAGTCCTGGAAGAGATGCACGTCTTCTCTGTAAATGTTCCTGTGTTTATTGGGGAAGGAATGTTTACATGCTCTCTCTCTTTCGCTTGCACTCTTTCTTTCTTTCTCTCTTTCGCTTTCTCTTTCTTTCTCTCTCTCTCTCTCTCTCTCTCTCTCTCTCTTCTCTCTCTCTCTCTCTCTCTCTCTCTCTCTCTCTCTCTCTCTCTCTCTCTCTCTCTCTCTCTCTCTCTCTCTCTTCTCTC
>NW_020870938.1:665160-695160 GCF_003789085.1 Penaeus vannamei
CACACGACATTCACACACACACAGAGAGAGAGAGAGAGAGAGAGAGAGAGAGAGTAGATAGACAGAGGGAGAGAAATAGTAGAGAGATGGAGATAGAAAAAGATATAGATAGATAGAGAGAGAGAGAGAGAGAGAGAGAGAGAGAGAGAGAGAGAGAGAGAGAGAGAAGAGAGAGAGAAGAGAGAGAGAGAATCGATTTGAATATATCAGTACTTCCGAATAAGAAGTAGTTTCGGGTAAAATATTAGCTGTCTAGACAATTATCAAAAAAAAAAAAAAAAAAAAAGAAAGAAAAAAAGAAAAAGAAAAAAAGAAAAAAAAAAAAAAAAAAAAAAAAAAAAAAAAAAAAAAGATATATATATATATATATATTATATATATTATATATACTCCTCCGAAAGTACTTTCAGGAAAGCTGTTTTGAAAAAGAGTATATTACGGGATACTCGAAACTTCAAGCGTACTTAATATTTTTATTTTTATTTATTTTATTTATTTATTTATTTTTTTTTTTTTTTTTTTTTAGGTCACATAGCGTTCAGAACTGTTTGCTCTTGCTCGTCCAGACAACTTGTCAGGGCCAGCAGGACAAGGAGGCGCGTTCGCGACCTCCGAGGCCTTCATTGACCACAGTGCAAATACTCGTAGCTCGTAAGTAAACATTCATTGTTTTATCATACCTCTGTCTTCATTTTACAAGCTGCATAGTTTTTTTATTATTATTATTATTCTGATACATGGTTAACTTACCTGCAACTGACAAACACAAAAATTTACTTTGATAACAACAACAAAGGGTCATGGATTTACCTACTAATATCTTGTGGTTACCTGCAACTGCCATTGTTTACATACAAATGCTATTGTGGCGTCATTTCGTCTGCTCGCCCGGCTGCCAAGGAGGGCGAGATGGACGAGAAGGACCACTTCAGGACGCCAAAGTTGGGCTTCCGAACGGTCAAAACTTTTTGTCTATATTTTCCACTTGGACGAGGAGTTCTGAACGTAAACATCAGTAATTATGAACGACTTTTGGGTGTGTTTGGTATTCAGGTAAAGAGAGTTTTTTTCGTATAGCACAAGTGGTTTGTTCTTGTTTGTTGTGGATAGCTGCAGTAAAATAGTTATGATTAAAAAAAAATCCATTGCCAGGTAGTAGAAAAAGAATCGATTCTTCAAGCTGTTATCGGAGAAGAACGTATAATAAGAAACATAGAAAAGGAAAATAAGAAAAGTCAGGAAAAGGAATATTAAAATCAACAACAACGAAAAAATCGAGAAAGTGAGGGAAAGCGAGAAAATATCTTGCACGCACTGGGAATTCCTTCTCGTTCACATACTGCTGGAGTCGGATCCGCTACATTTTGCAAACTACGCATACAGTTTGTTTGCCTTTGTTCTTTTTCCTTCTTTTCTCCTCCTTCTTCTTCCATGCATGAGGAAGAACGGAAAGGCGAAGAAGCAAACAGATTGCCATAGTAATCCAAGAAATAACAAAGAGATAACAGACATAAGAAGGAACATTGTCCAAAATACATGAATGTCAGTAAAATGTGCTGGATATGATCGTCATACGTCACTTTCTCGAGGGAAATTTTACGAGCAAACTTATTTCTTTTCTTTACTGTTGTTCTGGTATGAATCAAAGGTACATGCAGGAGTGTACACAAAGGAGAATACAAATTAAGTACCGCACATGCACACAGAGGCCTAGAAAAAGCAATGTGAACATAAACTACGCACTGTGGATATAAAGAATATTCGTCGACAAGTGTATGTTGGACAAACATGAAGACAAAAAAAATATATATATATTCCTTTCACACGTGTGGATTTAAAGAATAACGTCAAACTCCAAAGGCAAATAACATAAAAGGAAATATCCTTTCTTAATACCATGCACAAAAGCAATGGTATTCTACAGTTAGGAAAAAAAATGCTTGTGTAGCTAGAGGTTGATAGATAGATTTATAGATGGGAGCATACAACGATGAAAGGATAGATAGATATATAGATAAATAGAAGGATGGAAGGATACATGCATGAATGGATAGATAGAAGGATAGATAGACAAATAGGTAGACATGTAGTCCGAAAAATAATAGATAAATAAGTAGATAGACAGACATACAGGCAGGGTCAGGTAGATAGCAAAACAGACAGATAGATAATGTTCATCTAAGACAATGAGCCCACATAGCATAGCCCTCATACCTCATACGTAGTTACTACACGGTCATAATTACATAAAGATTACTATATAAACTGATGTACAAACGTATTCTAAACTTGTATGTCGTAATGTCACATGATATATTTTCTACAAAAAAGAATGAAGGTAGACCAAACATGAATATCAAAATTGTTTGAGAAATATACAATAGCGTATGTAAATTTCCTAAACTCGTGGAAAAGCGAGGTAAATTGTCCAACAAGAATAATGTCAACAAGCTTTATGTTCGAACACACAAAAGAAAGCAAACAAAATGGTTTAAACGCTCAAGCAGCTAGATAATTCATTATTGGTTCAGAAATGCGACTTTCGGCTTTATTAATGTTGCATAATTGCAATTAACTGTACTGTGGGCAGGCGGGTTTAATTACTGAAACCTCTTAAAAAGCTATTTTGTTGAAAAGTAGTATGGCATTTCAATCTGTGTGATACTTAGTCGGGTTCCCCATCCATATGTAATTATGTAAACAAACGTACAATATATATATATATATATATATATATATATATATATATATATATAGAGAGAGAGAGAGAGAGAGAGAGAGAGAGAGAGAGAGAGAGAGAGAGAGAGAGAGATACATACATACATACATACATACATACATACATATATGTATGTGTGTGTGTGTACACATACGCACACACACACAAACACAGACACACACAAACACGCGCACAGACACACAAACACGCGCACCACACACACACACACACACACACACACACACACCACACACACACACACACACACACACAACACACATATATATATATTTTTTTTTTTTTTTTTTTTTTTGTGTGTGTGTGTGTGTGTGTGTGTATGGACGTGTGTAGTCATGGGCCCCACTTACCAAGAAGGGTATTTCAAGAGCCAAGGTCCCTCCCCTGAAAGTCAAAGGGCATCTGTAGGGAAAGTCTTGCCCTTATTGTATATGCTAAACAGTTACTGAAAATTTGACCTTGTGGAATGTCACAATAGGATCGGTCCTAATGTTTTAGAACGTAATTATGGAGATTAATTGAATACATAAAACATCTTATAAAAGCTGAAAAGGAAAGGAGAGGAGAGGCAAGCATAGAACAGCACAAGGTGATTATAGTTATGTAAGTATATCGTCAGCATCCCAAAGGAAACAAACATACTTATGCACACACACGCACCGCACCACTTACGCAGATATTGGAGTGTAGTGTGTTCCACTATACATACATTAATACTTTATACGTAATTATATATGTATTATATGAATATGTATTACATATTATATGCATATATATATATATATATATATATATATATATATATATATATATATATATATATATATATATAAAGCGTGTGTGTGTGTGTGTGTGTGTGTGTGTGTGTGTGTGTGTGTGTGTGTGTGTGTGTGTGTGTGTGTGTGTGTGTGTGTGTGGTGTGTGTGTGTGTGTGTGTGTGTGTGCAAATGTGTGTGTGTGTGTGATTACGCTTCCTGTCTTAACGATAAGAAGCGTAATCATGTAAACTGAATTACGTGCAGCGATTAAACCTCTTCCCAGTGGTATACAAGAAGATCAAATAATTCACGATCGAATCCAATTATGCCTGCAGACGTCAGCATATGTCGTTTGGCGGTTATACAAATCATATGAAATGTTCGACTTGCGCAGATTATTAATCAACTTGCAAATTTCATCTCGGGGGAGAGATATCAGCTCTGTATTCTTCGCAACCGTTTTGACATATAAATAAAAATCTATGACATTATGTTTATGACTCTGTGTTTTAACATTAAATATAATGGGTTGTTAGGAACCCATAACTGGCCGTCAGCTTGTTGTTCGTCTCCTTTTGGAAAATAAGTGACCTGTTTTTATTGATTATTCTTTTATTGTCTTCCTTTTTCTTCCTTTTACTATTTTTCTCCGGTATTTTGTTAGAGCGACTTGGCTCTCTCTCTCTCTCTCTCTCTCTCTCTCTCTCTCTCTCTCTCTCTCTCTCTCTCTCTCTCTCTCTCTCTCTCTCTCTCTCTCTCTCTCTCTCTCTCTCTCTCTCTTAAGTTCACAGACAAGTCAAGGTCAAAATCAACAACTTGGATACAGTAATCAAGCGACGTGAAGGAACAAAAATATTTACAACAATAAAAGCTGTATCAAAGCCAAAGTATTAAAGTGAGGAACTAAATCTTAGAAAGTGGTCAGTAGGACGGGAGGGCGAACATAACGCAGAAGTTATTATAACTCCATCGATCAATCGTGCATCTGTGACATATCTAGGGATCAGGGCTGGATGACATCTGTGGATTAGACGATAGTGGGGAAGGAAGTACACCTCATAAAGTAGACAGATGAGATTATTAGTATCCCATTAATGTTCTCCTTCCAGCCTGTACGGTTTTTATTTCCTCTAATACCGAAAAAGGATCTCGTTTAGGTAGATTTTAGGTCCTCTAGAATGCTTCCCTGGGTCACCTCTATTCAGTGCCAGACGGGGTCACCCGCCATGACCTTTTGTTGCATGTGCTGGGTAGGTCAGTGTTGTATATACTGCATTGCATCCTAGATTAGTGTTACCGTATTGAAGGATTTCGTCTGCCAGCGATGATGATGAACAACACATGGGGACTACTGTGTGTTTTAGGGGATCCATCGCCTCTCCTCTCTCTCTCTCTCTCTCTCTCCTCCTCTCTCTCCTCTCTCTCTCCCCTCTCTCTCTTTCTCTCTCTCCTCCCTCCCCCCTCTTCCCCCCCCTACCCCTCCCCCTCCTCTCTCACTCTCTCTCCTCCTCATAGCCCCCCAATGCCATTGTCCTCCCCCCCACCCCGACACCCCTTCTCAGGCATTCCCCGGCTCATTTCACCTCCTCCCGCCCACGTTCTGATTTCTGCACTCTGATCTAGGTTTGTCGCGCACCCAACTATAACTTGGTTCACGTCCGTACCTCCTCTCCTCCGCTTTGATCCGGCCGCAGCTCATCCCCCAGCCGCTCAGACGCGCCGCAACCGCACTCCCACTATCCTGTCTCTCTCTTTCCTCTCTCCTTCTCCTCTCCCCTCTCTCTCCTCCCTCCCTCTCTCTCTCTCCTCTCTCTCTCTCTCTCCCCTCTCCTCTCTCTCCCCCACCACCCCGCCCCCCCCCGCGCGCCTCCCTCCTCTCTCGTGCCCTCCCACTCCCCCCCTCCCTCTCTCTCCCTCTTGCCTGTCTCTCTCTCCCCTCTCATCTTCTCCCTCCTCTCTCTCATATCTATCCCTATCCTACATTCTATTTCCTCTCCCTATACCTACCTCACTCCTCCCAGCTCCTTTTCCCCCCACACCCCACCCCAAAGCATCAAAAACCAAAAAGAAAGAAACGAAAGGAAAAAAACAAAACAAAACAACTTGAACAGAAACAAGGTCTACGCAAACAGACTCGGCCAAACAAAGGGGAAAGTTCTCGGCGAACACCTTTGTTTCTATACCTCCCAGGCCAGAAGGATCCTCCAAAGGGGTGACACAAACAGTTCTAGATAAAACCTCTCTATGCTTTTATACGTTTTTTATTGCGTTTATGATCGCTTATTATTATACGCAAAGTGTGGAGTGACGTCTCCTCATATCCATCCCAAAACGAAAATCAATTTGTGGAATTGATGATTTGTACGCTAGCCATTGTGGAAACAATTGAATTGCAAGTAAGTTAAAAAGTTGGATTGGAGTGAAAAAAAAAATCGTTATCAAAAAAAAAAAATAATTAATCAGTCGAGAAAAGTAATATGACACGATCAGCTTCATATGAATTTTTAAAAATTACAAAGTAAAAAAGATTACCCTGTTAAAGCTCCAGGGAAAAAATAATTATGTTAAAAATGGTAAAATATTTTTTAAAACTATGATATAAAGAAACAGCTTTGAAATAAAATCACAAACTCAATATTAACAAAATATATCGCGTATTTAAGCAAATGTTATCCGACAGGAATTTCAGAAAGGTGGAAGGAATAACTAAAGTAAAATGGGCGGGGGGACTTACTAAAAGTGAACAGGGGTAACTTAATTACATCGGTGCTGCCCGAACCGATATCTCTGGCCGTCCCCTCTGGGTGCTGTAGCTCCGATACCAACATTTGATAACACCTTCGCGTTATATAAAAGCTGTGATCAAAGCCACAAGTATTAAAGTGGAGGACACTAAATCTTTAGAAAGTGGTCAGTAGGAAAACGGCGAGGGCGAACAGTACGAGAAAGTTATTAAACTCCATTGCGATCACGTATGCATCTGTGACATATTAGGTCGGGCTGGAGACATCTGTGGATTTAGACGATAGTGGGGAGGAGTACACCTCAGAAAGTAGACAGATGGATTATTTAGTATCCCATTAATGTCTACCTTCCACCTGTCGGTTTATCTCCTCTAATACCGAAAAGGTCTCGGTTTAGGTGATTTCTAGGTCCTCTAGAATGCTTCCCTGGTACCCTATTCAGTGCCAGGAGGGGTCCCCGCCATGACCTTTTTTGCATGTGTTGGTAGGTCCAGTGTTGTATATACTGCATTGCATCCCTAGATTAGTGTTTTACCGTATTTGAAGGATTTCGTCTAGCCAGCGATGTGATGACAAACATGGGGACTTACTGTCGTGTTTTAGGGATCCCTCGGCTCTCTCTCTCTCTCTTCCTCTCTCTCTCATCTCTCTTCTCTCTCCTCTCTCTCCTCTCTCTCTCTCTCTCTCTCTCTCTCTCTCTCTCTCTCTCTCTCTGCAGATGAATTGTGTGAGGATTAGCATGGTTATTTTCGCACGTCTGTTTCGACTCTGATCCTTGTTTTTTGGCAAAAGTATACTTGGTTACCGTCGTAATATTCTTGACTTTTGATGGCGCAGTATCCAGTAGACGAGAAGACTCACTATTCACTGTCTCTCTCTCGTCTCTCTGCTCTCTCCCCTCTCTCTCTCCTTCCTCTCTCTCTCTCTCTTCTCCTTCTCTTCTCTCTCCCTCTCCTCTTCTCTCTCTCGTGTCCCTCCCTATCCCCCCCTCTCTCGCTCGCTTCCTTGCCTGTTCTCTTCCCTCTATCTGTATCTTCTTCTCTCTCTATCTATCTATCTTATTTATCTTCCTCTTCCGCTACTTACCTACCTGACCTCCCACCTCTTTTCCCAAAACACCACCAAATCAAAAACAAAAGACAAGAAGAACGAAAGGAAAGAAAAAAAAACAAAACAAAACTTTGAACAGAAGACAAAGGGTCTAGCAAAAGACTCGGGCAAACAAAGGGGCAAAGTTTTTCTCGCGAAAACCTTTGTTTCTAATACTCCCCAGGCAGAGGATCTCCAAAGGAGTGACACAAACATTCTAGATAAACCTCCTTTTGCTTTTATACGTTTTTATGCGTTTATGATCGCTTATATTTTCATTACGCCAAAGTGTGAGTGACGTCTTCATATCATCCAAAACGAAATAATTTGTGAAATGATGATTTTGAATACGGGCTAGCCATTGTGGTAACAATGTTGAGCCTAAAAGTACTAAGTATAAAGTTGATTTCATGAAGGGTAGAAAAAAAAAATCAGCTTATTCAAAAAAAAAAAATAATAAATTCAGTCGAGAAAAAGTAATATTGACCGATCAGCTTCATATGAATTTTTTAAAAAAAAAAAAATTACCAACAACACGTAACAAAGCTACCCTGTTCAAGCTCCAGGAAAAAAATATTAATCTGTAAAAATGGTTAAAAGTATTTTTTCCTAAACTAATGATAATAAAAGAAAACAGCCCCTTTGAAAAAACTCACAACACCTCCAATTATTAACACAAATACTAATCGCCAGTAATTAGCACAATTCGTACTATCCAGGATTTCACCAGAAAAGGTGGAACGGAATAACTAAAATGTTAACCATGGGGCGGGCGGGGACTAACTAAAAAGTGCAAACGGGTAAACTTAATCTAAACATCGGTGCTGCCCCGGAAACCCGAATATCTCTGGGCCCGTCCCATCTCGGGTGGCTGTAGCCTCCCGATACAACCATTTGATAAACCTTCCGCGTATATCAATAAAAGCTGTTCAACAGCCAACAGTACTTAAAGTGGGAACTCAAATCTTAGAACCGTGTCCCCAGGAGGACACGGGCAGGCGAACATAACGCTCAGACAGTTCCTCTACTAACCTCCCTCGATCCAATCGTTGCATCACTCTGTTTTTTCTGCATTATCTAGGCATCAGCGCGCTGGATGACCATCTGTGGATGTAGACGGAGTAGTGGGGAAGCGAAGCTACACCTCATTAAAGTAGACAGATGAGTTTTAGTTATCCCCCATTTAATGTTACTCTTCCTTCCAGCTGTGGTTCTTTTATTCTTCCTCTATTAGCCGAAAAAGGATCTCGTCCTTAGGTAGCATTTTAGCGTCCTCTACGAATGCTTCCCTGGTCACCTGCTATCTCTCAGTGCCCAGACGAGGTCACCCGCCATGACCTTTTTTCTTGGCGAGTGGTGGGGCTGGTAGGTCAGTGTCTGATCAATACTCGCACCTGCACTCCCTAGACTTAGTGTTACCGATTGGATTGACAGCATTTCGTCTGCCAGCGATGATGGATGAACAAACAATGCGGGACTACTTGTGTGTTTCTAGGGGATCCACTTCGCCGTCTCTCCTCTCCTCTCTCTCTCTCTCTCTTCTCCCTGCTGGCGTCCCGTGCCTGCGGCTTCCGTGCGGCTCTTCTCTCTCGGCTCTCTCTCCTCTTCTCCTCTCTCTCTCTCTCTCTCTCTCTCTCTCAGATGTGAGCGTGTGGAGATATAGCTGGTACTTTTCAGCACGGTCTGTTTTCGCAACTCGCTGGATCTAGCTATCTTTGGCGCAAATATACTTGGTCTACCGTCGTCATATTCCTTTTGACTCTTGATGGGCGCAGTATCCAGTAGACCGAGAAGACCTCACTCACTGTCCTCTCTCTCTCTCTCTCTTCCTCTCTCCCTCTCTCTCTCTCTCTCTCCTCTCTCCTCTCTCTCTTCTCTCCTCTCGCTCTCTCTCTCTCTCCGCGTGTCCTCCTATCCCCCCTCTCTCTCTCTCCCCTGCCTGTCTCCTCTCCTCCTCTATCTTCTCTCTCTCTATCTATCTACTTATTTATTCCTTCCCTACGTACTCTACCTCCCATCTTTTCCCAAACACACCAGAATCAAAAACAAGAAAGAAAGAAGACGAAAGGAAACGAAAACAAAACACAACCCAAACTTGAACAGAAAAGATCAAGTCTAGCAAACAGACTTCGGCCAACAAAGGGAAAGTTTTGTCCAGCGAAACCTTTCAGTTCAATAACCTCCCCAGTCAGAAGGATCTCCCAAAGGGTGACCACAACGAGTCTCTAGATAACTTCTCGGTAGGCTTTTAACGTTTTTATTGGCGTTTATTGATCTTAATATTCATACCCAAAGTGTGAGTGACGTCATATGCATGCCCAAGAGAACAACGAAATCAATTTGTGAATTCTTGATGATATTGAATGTACGCTGCCATTGTAGTAAACAATTGAATGCCTTAAAAGTACAGTAAAAGTTGCATCTGAAGGGTGAAAAAAAATCAGGTTCTATCAAAAAAAAAAAAAAAATAACTTAAATCAGTCGCAGAAAAGTAAATTACTGACCACGATCAGCTTCATCATGATTTTAAAATTACCACAGTAACAAAGATTCACCCTGATCTCCGCTCCGCCGGCCAAAAAATAGATTATGTGTTAAAAATTGGGTTATCAACTTTAAAATATTTTTTAAACTATGATATTAAAAGACAACAGCTTCTGAAATAAAATTCACAACTCAATATTAACAAATATATCGCAGTACTAAGCAAATGTTAATCCAAGGAATTTCAGAAAAGGTGGAACGGGCAATAACTAAAATGTAAAATGGGCGGGGGGACTTAACTAAAAGTGAAACAGGGTGGTATTAATTAACCATCGGTGGCCTGCCGGAAACCCCGATATCTCTTGGGGCGGTCCCCTCTGAGGGTGCGGTAGCCCTCCGATAACAACATTTGAAAACCCTTTCGCTTAATAATAAAACCGCTTATTCAAAGCCAACAGTATTATTAAATTTAAAGTGAGGAACCTAAATCCTTAGAAGTGGGTCTTAAGGACGGTGATGGGCGAAATAACGCCAGAAAGTTATTTATAACTCCATACGCATCAATCGTGACATCTGTGACATATTCTAGGATCAGGGCTGGCATTGACATACGCTGTGGATAGGACGATAGTGGGAGGACAGGTACCACCGGGTCAGTAATGTAGACAGATGGATTATTAGTATCCCAATAACCTGTTTTCTCCTTTCCAGCCTGTTACCAAGGTTTTTATTTCCGTCTAATACCGAAAGATCTCGGATTTAGGTAGATTTTTGGTCCTCCCTAGATGCTTCCCTGGGTCACCTCTATATTCAGTGCCCAGACGGGTCACCCCGCCCATTTGACCTTTTGTTTGCATTGTGCTTGGGCTAGTCAGTGTGGTCGTTATTACTGATTGCATCCTAGTTAGTGTTACCGTAACTTTTGAAGGCATTTCGTTCCCTGCCAGCGATGAATTGTGAACAACCATCGGACTACTGTGTGTTTAGGGGATCCCTCCCTCTCTCTCTCTCTCTCTCTCTCCTCCTCTCTCTCTCTCTCTCCCCCTCTCTCTTCTCTCTCTCTCCCCTCTCTCTCTCTCCCTCTCTCTCTCTCTCTCTCTCTCTCAGATTGAATTGTTAGATTCAGCAATGGTATTTTTCAGCACGGTCTGTTTCGCCACTCTGATCTTAGTTTTTTGGCAAACTATACTTGGTTACGTCGTATATTTCTTGGACTTTGAGGCGCTATCAGTTAGACAGAGAAGACTCACTCCACTGGTCTCTCTCTCTCTCTCTCTCCTCTCTCTCTTCTCTCCTCTCATCTCTTCTCTCTCTCTCTCTCTCCCCTCTCTTATCTCTTCTCTCTCTCTCTCTCTCTTCTGCTTGTCCCTCCCTATTCCCCCCTCTTCTCTCTCCCTTCTGCCTGGTTCTCTCTCCCTCTATCTATCTCTCTCTTTCTCTATCTATCTATCTATTTATTCTTCCTCTCCTACTTACCTAGCCTACCTCCACCCTTCTTTTTTCCCAACACCCCCCCGCTAAAACAAAAAGAAAGAAACGAAGGAAAGAAAACAAACAAAACAAAACTTGAACAGAAGACAAGGTCTAGCAAAGGGACTCGGCCAAACAAGGGGAAAGTTTTTTTCTTTCAGCGAACTTGTTCTAATACCTCCCAGCCAGAGGATATCCAAAGGCGGCTGACACAACAGTTCTTAGATAAACCCTCTCTACTTGCTTTATATTACGTTTTTATTGCCCGTTTATGATTTCGCTTTATATTCATACGCCCAAAAGTAGTGAGTACGTTTCCATATCATCCAAAACCCCCGAAATAATTGGTGAATTTGATGATTTGAAATTACGCTTAGCCATTTGTGGTAAAACAATTAATGCCTACAATACAGTAAAAGTTGGAATTGAGGGAAAAAACAAAAATCAGTTATCAAAAAAAAAAAAATAATAAATTTCAGTCGAGAAAAGTAATATGACCCCGATCATTCATATGAATTTTTTAAAAATTAACAAAGTAAAAAAGATTACCCGTTAAGCTCCAGGGAAAAAAATCATTATGTAAAAATGCGAAAATATTTTTTAAACTTATAGATATCGATGCAACTGTGTGTGTCACCAAAACTCAATATTAAACAAATATTATCGCCACGTATTAAGCCAAAATGTTATCCAAGGAATTTTCCAAGAAAAGGTTGGAACGGAATAATCTAAAATAGTAAATGGGCGGGGGGAACTTAACTAAAAGTAGAACAAGCGGGTTTTTTTTAACTTACTCATTAACATCGTGCTGCCGGAAACCGATATCTCTTGGCCGTCCCTTTCTGGACGTGCTGATAAGAACAACATACACAGAATATAATATGGATAAACTTCGCGTTTATAATTAAAAGGCTGTATCAAAGCCCAAAAGTATTAAAGTGAGGAACTAAATCTTAGAAAGTGGTCAGTAGGACGGAAGGCAACATAAACCCGCGCAGAAAGTATTATAACTTCCATCATCATCGTTGCATCTGTGACAATATCTTAGGGATCAGGGCTGGTACACTGTGGATTAGACGATAGTGGGGAAGAGTTACACCTCATAAAGTAGACAGATGCAGATTATTAGTATCCATTAAGTTTCTCCTTCCAGCCTGTACGGTTTATTTCCTCCTATAGCCGAAAAAGGATCTCGTGTTTAGGTAGATTCTTAGGTACCTCATAGAAATCTTGTCCCCTGGTTGTCACCTCATAATTCAGTAGGCCAGACGGGGTCACCCGCCATGACCTTTTGATTGCCATTGTTGCTGGGTTAGGTCAGTTTTTGTATTACTGCATGGCATCCCTAGATTAGTTGTTACCGTATTGACAGGATTTCGTCTGCCCAAGCCCCCGATTTTGAATGATGGAACAAACACAGGACTACTGTTGTGTTTTAGGGGATCCATCGCCTCTCTTTGAGAGCCTGCATTGGCCTTCTTCCTCTCCTCTCCTCTTTCCAACTCCTCCTTCCTCGCTCCTCCTTCCTCTCCAATCTCCTCTCCTCTTCCCCTCCCAAAACCACCCCCAGGCTGCAATCCAACCCACTCCCCCCCCCCCCATACTAGTCCTTCAACCTCTTCCTATCCTCCTTCTTTCCTCTCCCGTTCTACCTCTTCCCTCTTCCCCCCAACTTTCCTCCTCCCCCTCCTCCTCCGCCCTCATCCTCTCCACAATTCCTTCCCCTCCTCTTCCTCTCCCAATTACCTTCTCCTCCTCCTCCTCCACGGCCCCCCTCCTCCCCCCCAACCCCTCCTCTCCCCTGCCCCTCCCACTCCCCTCCCTTCCTTTCGACCCCCCACTGCTTCCTCCTCACTCTCCTCCTCTCCCTCCTCCCTCCTTCTTTTTCCTCCCCTCCTCCCCCTCCTCCTCTCCCAATTCCCTCTCCTCCTTCCTCTCCCAATTCCTCCTCCTCCTCCTCTTCCCTCCTCTTCTCAATTCCTCCTCCTCCTCCTCCTCTCCAATTTCCTCCTCCTCCCTCCTCTTCCTCCTCCTCTCTCAATTCCTCCTCCCTCTCCTCCATCTCCCAATTTCACTCCTTCCTCCTACTCCTCCTCCTCCTCTTCTTCCTCCTCCTCCTTTCTCCTCCTTCTTCTCCCAATCCTTCTCCTCCTCCTCCTCTTACCCAATTCCTTCTCCTCCTCCTCCTCCTCCTCCTCCTCTTCCCTCTTCCTCTTCCTCTTCCTCTTCCTCTTCCTCTTCCTCCCTCCTCCTCCTCCTCCCTCCCTCCCCTCCAATTCCTTCTCCCTCTCCAACTTCCATATGTGCCCATTTAGAGCGTCATTCCACATATCCTTGAGTGAGGCAAAATCACCGTTCACAGCAAAAGCCAAAATACTTTCAGAAGTCTTACGTTGGATGGCAATATAGAATAAATACCTGTGCAAAGTTCAGCTCTTCCGCACATGAATCTAACATTTACTCTTTGCTTTGTTGCAAAGTTTCAGTTCTTCCGCCACAATTATCTAATTTTCACTTCTTGTTTGTGCAAAGCTTCAGTCTTTCCACGCACATGATCTGAATATTACCTATTTTTGTTTAGTCGGAATTTCTTTCAAAAAGACCCAGTTTTAAATTTGAACATAAAGGGGCCCTCCACGAACTCTGTGGACCTAGTGCATTTTATTTCATGTATAGCCACAGACTAGACGTACTCATTCTAAAAAGGAATTCTTACATTGAGGTGGTACTTTCTTTATGCCACACACACACACACACACATGCACACACACACACACACACACACACACACACACCACACACACACACACACACACACACACACACACACACACACACACACACACACACACACACACACAGAAGGGAATAAAAATTAAAGTTGCAATTCTCTTCCAGCACCTGATAAACACGATGCAGAACCTGGGCTGGGCGATCGAGGAGGACCAGTTTGCCAACAACACCCCCATTGGAAGAAAAAACTTCACGAATGTGGTGGCGACCCTGGACCCCGAAGCCCCCCGTCGCCTAGTCCTGGCATGTCACTACGACTCAAAGCTGGACCGCGAGGGTGTCTTTGTGGGCGCCACCGACTCAGCAGTGCCTTGTGCCATGATGCTGCACCTTGCAAAGGTCTTGGGCAAGAGTCTGGATGACTTTCGGCAGACGGTAGGCAGGTGTTCTTTCCGTCTTTCTTGCCTTTTCTTTATTTGCTTCATAAGATACTTTTGTCTTCTTTTATTCCATTTCTTAATCATTTTCCATTATTTTTATTTTTTATATTTTTTTCCCCTGTGCTGCATCAGAGTGGAGAACCAAGCATGCTCTTGCCGGGCGCAGGTCCCCCTTTTCTCTTGTGATTTTTCCTGCTCTGGGAACAAAAATGCTTTCTTTCACCTGTAGTAGCTGTGTCAAAGCATTACCAACACTTTCAGATTTTCCTTTTGTTTCTGAGCGGTAGAAATGTGATACTGAAGGAAATGCTTTTAGTCATGGAAACGCTCTGAACAATCGTGGTAATGCTGTGGATCATGTTAGAAAAAGTCACAGGAAATGTTACTTGTAAAAATATGTTTTATGTCCTGTTCTGGCATATACGGATGTTGCAATTATTTAACAAATGATATGATTTATAGATTCAGTTTGGAAACCATATGAGTAGATTTTATATAGGTATGAAGGAAGCAGATTTCTATAAATTTTATTGAGGATTTGAAGACATTGTTTCATGATTATGAAAGTGAAATAGCATCCTTTGCTACATTATGCAGTTTATTTTAGTATTCATTGCAATAAATGTAGAGAAGGTGCAAATGAAAATGAATATCTCTTTATTGTGAAGATATTCATTCTCATTCAAACCTTTTCTATAGTTAATTTTAGGTTGATTAATGCTACACTGTACTTGGAACTTTAATTGTAATCCTTTAGCCTCTTAAATGCAATACAGAAACAATGCATACGGTATCCTGTGAAAACTTTTCTTGAAAATGCAATAGACACAAGTATGATATACAGCACCGCCTTTGGAATTATGATGCACCGTCAATCCATTGTTTGTAATTAACATTTTACCTTAGTCTTGGGGATGACTAGTATTTTCTTTGTGTTTGTCTGCTTGTCTTTCTTTAAACCTCTAACAGATGAGGTAGCTCCACAGATACAAAGGCCAGAAGAAAGGAATATGCCAAAGAACTTTATAATTCAGAAATGGAAGTATAAGCAATTAAAAGGACTTAGTCTTTTGTCCTTTTTACCACACAGACCTATGTACAGCCGTGCTATATAACATGAGGCTACAGAGAGCAAAGAAAAAAAACTCAAGAAATTGTGATAGATTGATAGGGAGAAACTATTGTAAAATGCCTGTGTTAAAGATCATATGTAATTGTGACACTTTGGTGTGTAGTGTCATTTAGGGGTTAAGGAAGAAGTAAAAACAGGAGAGATTCTGATTTAACATATTTTCATAACAAAATTGATAGACTGATTAGTAAAGGAGATACACAGGGTACTATCATTGACACTAGTACGCTGAAACCCATTTGAAATATACACTGAGACCTATTTGCAATATACGCTGAAGAAATGTTAAGACACTTTTGCTCTGTTTGTAGTGCAAGAAGAAGAGGGGAAAGCCAGGAAAAAAATGTCGTAAATCGGTGCTCAAGAAAAAACTCAGAAAACTCAAAAGCTTTACAAAAGGCATTGAAAACACTGAAGCCTCCAATATGACCACGGAACCACAGGTGCCAAGAAAGTGTTTATGGCAAATTAGATGTTGTGCAATGCCAATGAAAAATTTCAAGCTTTCTTTTGTCCCATTGGTAGTGAGTATGTCTTCCCTCTGACGTTGTTTTTTAATGAGTGGTGTACAGTTCGGCCCTTGGTGGGTGCGTACATGTGTTCCCAAGCACCTATGTTCTCTGGCTCCTAATTCTAAACGAGCTTAACCTATTCTAACTCAACCCAACTCAACTCAACCGCAACTCGGCTCAACTCAACCCAGTCCAACTCATCTCAATTCAACTCAACTCAACTCAACACAACACAACACAACACAACCAGATAACCCAACCCAACCCAACCCAGGGTACGATCACTTGTGTGACATGGCTCACACTCTGAACATTTAACACTGAATGTTGATTATGCTTTGCTTTTCACTGAGAGTTCCTCCACATGAAATTAGAATGCATGATATTAAGAAGAAAATGTTCTATTTTCTACCATGAATGTTACAGTGATCATGTTGTTCAGTGAAATTATTTCATACATAAAACAGCTCACCTGAACCAACAGAATAAAACGTAAGTCACCCAGTCATTTAATCTTGAGAAGATACAATCTGTCAACTAGCCCCTGTACTTTGTAGGCCTGCAATTTGCCTTTTCTTTTAGTATTCTAATCAACTGACACTTAATACTAGTGTTAACATATGTCTGTGATTTTTAAGTCATGTACAATATATGTATTTATAGAACTCTCCCTCACCCTCCCTCCCAAGAGAGAATTTGTGAATTGTATTCTAGTCTCAGATGAGTTATCAATTTTTTTCTTTTCTGAGACTGTAAGAAGTATAGTTCTCATTTAGGCTATTATATGAAAATAGGAAATGATTGGTAATCCCAGCTTATTGAGCTCCATTTTGACATATTTTCACACATTCTGATGTGTACTTATATCAATGGCGGGTCCATGGTGTGCAATGCATGAAGAGGATATGTATAGTAGAAATTGCTTGATCTCTACAAATATCAGAGACACCACCTCCAACTGCGTGAATCCATAAGACTTGAATGACAATAGCAGCTAAAGGGTAGTAGAAAGCTGCAACAGGCTTCAAGGCATGACAGCAATCTGATCTGAAGAATTGTGATGGCTGGATCCGTCACCTCAGCTCTATTAAGAATGAGAACTAAGAGCTCCTGAAAAATGTCTTTTCCATTGTCAGTATTATTCTTTCTTTCTTTCTTTTAGTTTGTAGATGCACTCCTATTTCTAGGAGAGATGTAGTTCACACCTAGTTTAGCCTTCTTAATGGAGTTTTCATGCCTAGACATACACTAGACATATGTAATGCATTCACTGAGCTCCAGATCGCGATGATATTTGTGTCTGAGAATAGTGCAGGAATCCCAATTTCAGGGACAGCCGCTGTATGTGGCCTTATTTCTGGCAGTGAGTTTGTCTTTTGTCAAGCATTTTACGATGAATGGTGCGAAAGTTGGTCCATGCCTCTTGGCTTTCATTCTGCATGGCTGACACTGAATTATATATCTCTTATTGCTTTTGACTGTATATTGGTTTTGCCTTTTGAGTGTAAACGGTCTTTCAGATGTTTTACAGTGAAAGGCATAAAAGTAGTTCTCCAGGCAACTGTAGAAGATGGCATACATTTTGAACGTGTGTGTGTGTGTGTGTGTGTGTGTGTGTGTGTGTGTGTGTGTGTGTGTTGTGTGTGTGGTGTGTGTGTGTGTGGTGTGTGTGGTGTGTGTGTGTGTGTGTGTGTGTGTTATGTGTTCATGTATGTATGTATATGTATATACATGCATACCTACAGACAGATAGACATGCACACATATATGTTAATTTATATCTCTTTTTTTAGAGAGAGTGAGAATGTGAGTGAGTTAGTGAATTGAATGGGGAGAGAGGAGAGGAGTGAGAGTGAGTGAGAGAGTGAGTGAGAGTGAGAGAGAGTGAGAGAGAGGAGAGAGAGAGAGAGAAAAAGTAGTAGTAGAGGAGGGACTGCAAAGGGTTTACTTCTGTGCAAGTTTTTCATGCAAGGAAACCTCCAAGAAAATAAGGAAGGCTGGTAATGATGGACTCTGATGTCTCTATAATTTTCGATTGGCACAAAGAGCTTTCGGTAGCTTCAAGAAGAAATAAAAAAGAACTTGTGGGAAGTAGAGGAAGGCTGCTTCTGAGGAATATAGGAAAATGTTGAAAGGAGAAGATGCGTAATTTGAGAAAGAATTTTTTTCTTCTAAAGAATGTAGAGGTAAAGTTGTATTTAAAGAAATCCTTTACCGCTGTGTTCTAGTGATGTTTAAATCATTCTCATATTTAAACCATCTTGGCTGCTAGAATGACATCTGGCGTACTTACCCACTGCTCATGTCTTCATTACATGCCTGCGTAGTTAGTTAAGCAGTGTATGTGCTTCATTTGTTTAATAGGATGTAGCACAGGGGTATAGGAACCTCAGGTAACTGCACCTCGGAAAACATTATGAAGGCTATAGGTAGATTATTCTGATTCGGATGTAACATAAATGCTCATCGTTGTGTCTCATGAATGCCATGTAATGTTTTTTTTTTTTCTTCTTTCTTCTCTTCATTTTTCTTTTCTATTTCATATATATATAATTTCATCATGTAGTTACCGCTAGTCATTTTTTTTTCTGTTTTTTTTTTTTTTTCAGCAATCAGACTTGACCTTGCAGTTTCTCTTCTTTGACGGAGAGGAAGCTTTCCGAAGGTGGTCCAAGACAGACTCCCTTTATGGTGCTAGGAATTTAGCGGCTAAGTGGCAGCAAAGCCTGTATCCAGAAGGGAACCGTGATGGAACAAATCATTTGCATAGGATTGTAAGTACTGTATAAACATTTATTGATATATATGTTCTCTCTCACTCTCCACTCTCTCACTCTCTCATCCTTCCTCTTCCTCTCCTTCTCCCTCCTCCCTTTCTCCCTTCTTCTTTCCCTCTCCTCACGTTCACTGTCCTCCTCTCCCTCCTCCCCCCCTCCCCCTGTCTCTCTCTCTCTCTCTCCCTCTCCCTTCTCCCCTTCTCCTTCTCCCTCCCTCTTTCCCTCCCTCCTTTCTCCCATTGTTAATTCCCTCCTCCTCACCTTACTGTCCTCGCTCCCCTTCCCCCACCTTTCTCTCTCCTCTCCCTCTCCCTCTCCCTCTCCCTCTCCTCTCCCCCTCCCCTGTCTTCTCTCTTCTCTCTCCTCCTCCCTTCCTCCCCTTCTCCTTCTCCTCCTCCCCTTTCTCCCATTGTTAATTCCCTCCTCCTCACCTTACTGTCCTCCTCCCTCCTCCCCCCACCTTTCTCTCTCCCTCTCCCTCTCCCCTCTCCCTCCCTCTCTCCCTCTCTCCCTCTCCTCTCCCCTCTCCCCCTCCCTTCTCTCTCCTTCTCCTTCTCCATCTCCATCTCCTGCTTCACTCTCTCCTTCTCTCTCTTTCCTTCCCTCCTTTTCTCCCATCCCCCTTCCTTCCTTCATATTTGTTCATGTGTAAGTATGTGTATGCCTGTGATTTGAATTTTTTTCTTCTCTTTTGATACTAGATATTTTTTTATTCACAGGACCTGTTTGTTCTCCTAGACCTCATTGGGACAGAAGATGTCCGGTTCTTTAGCTACTTCCCTGAGACGGATTCTTGGTATACTAGACTTGTGTCCTATGAACAGAGGCTGAACGACTTGGGAATCCTGAACAGGCGTCGGTTCATGTTCGAGCAGCAGAGGCTGTACAACTCGCACATTGAAGATGATCACATTCCCTTCTTGGAGAGAGGTGAGTTCGCATTGGAATTTAATGAGGTATTTGATCTGCGGAGGATTCTCTAAACAGTGAATTCCACAGGGAGAGAATAGTCACGTTCCCCCCTTACCATCCCTGGCTGCCCCAATTCCCTATTTTGAATGAGAACCTAATATTCACTCTAATGTAATGGTATTTATATATATACTATATATGAGTCCACAAAGTATAGTCCTTTCCTAGTCCCTTCCTTGGTGATAATGCCTTAATATAAATGTTAATCATTTCAAGCAACATCTGATTAAATTTTTTGGAAAGGACCCTATGATGGTTGGAGTAGTGTACATTACGAATATTTATTAGAGTATATAGTAACAATAACATACATACAAGTAAATAAGGATTGTTCTTATTTTTTACACAATAGTACATCAAAATGGCTATTACAACAGACAGTCCTTTATTTATTCATGGTTTTGAAGACGGACACAGTCATTCTTCTTCTTCTTCTTCTTCTTCTTCATTAAATAAAACTTCAAATGTAAGGCCAGAGATATTCCTCATGATATCAGATATCATGCATGATTTTTATGACAGTGATGTACATTTCTTTGTCCGTTCTTGCAGGTGTGCCTATTGTTCACGTCATTCCAGTCCCCTTCCCGTCCGTGTGGCATAAAAATACGGACAACGAATCGGCTCTTCACTACCCGACCATTAAGAATTTCAACACGATTATCTCCGCTTTCGTGGCAGATTACTTGCACCTGGTCCTATAGGGGTACGCCCAGGATGCAGCATTACATGATGACCTTTGATGATAAGACAGACCTTAAGTCTTGCTCAGTTTTATCTTTGCAAAAGAAAAACAAGACAACAAACAAAGAGGTGATAAATGAAAGTTATTATTATTTTTTTTTTTTTTTCTTGGGGGTGTCTTTGTGATGAAGATTACTATATTTTTGATATTTAGCTTTTATTAAGTTTGTTACTTGATATTTAATATACAAATTTCAGCCTCTATGTATAAGCTGAACAGTTGCACAAATATTCTGTTAGATATAATCTTAATGCTATTAACTTTGAAGATTTATATTACTAATACTAGTTTTTTTTGGTAAAGGAAGTTTGTGTTTATTTTATTTTATTATTATTTTTTTTTTTGCTGGATATGATCTGAAATGAATAATGCTGTATTCCTGAAAAAATAAAAAATCAGCACTTTGTTTGCCTAACAAAGTTTGAAAAAATGGACTTGCTCGAGGACAGGTACCCAGATTTCTTTCCGTTTACCTACTTGGATGTCTCAGTAGGTTAGCCGTTTTGGTTGTGAAGGCACGTTTTTGGTTACCAGAATGATTGGTGACGACACTTGGTTGGATTTCCTACAATAGCCCTATTACGAAATTTTAGTTTTGGGTCTCACATATCACGTACTATAGTCTATACTGCAGAAATTTTATATGTCCGAGTGAATTCTGGTTTTGAGTCTCACATATGATAGACCATATTCCAGAATTTTATTTGAGTCTCGTGACAGCTTGTTACTGAACTTTTATATACCTATAACAGAAGTTTTATTTCGAGTCTCACATATCGCATTTGTCACTGCATCGCCATGGATGTATTACATACCTCAGAAGTCAATATTGCCTTTTTTCTTCTTTCTTTCTCTTGTTCTTCTTCTTTTTCTCCTTTTTCTTCTACTTCTTCTTTGTTGTTTCATATTATATCCCCTGCAAATTATTGTTTGAGCATATGAGATTTATTGACGTTGCTGAATATGTAGGTATTCCACATATTTTTATAAGGTGAATGGTTACAGGGATTTTACTTTATTTTAGTGTGTGTATATATATATATAAATATTTATATATCTATATATATATACACACATAATATATAATATATATATATGGATGTATATATATACACAGAGACACAGGCTGTATTCTAGCCTATTTAAAGAAAAAAATAAGATTATATATGGGAAAGTATAAGGTATATGATGAGTGTGCATTTATAGGGTGTGGCCAGAACACGACGGGTCCCGTGTACTCATTTTTACCACCTAATGAGTATATAAACTATTTGAATTTTATGCGTCTTTCATTTTCCTGTGAGCTAGACCTTTTTTTCGTTTCTAGTCTTTTGGTTAACAGCCATTGTAGTTATGATTATAGCTACTGCATTAAAAGATTTTTATTGAAAAATCTTGTGACGGAGATGTGTATACACTATATTTATCCCATCTATGTTCTGAATTTGGCAAAGATATTCTGCATATACAAATTTGTCAATATCCCCAAAATGAAAGTAATCAAAGAAATTGAAAGATTTAGAATTATTGATAAAAGATAGTTAATAAGATGTAAGTAGTCATAGTTCGAAATAACCAGAATAATTCAGAACGGGCATTACCAGAATTTTGGTATCCGTGGAAGAAATTACTTAACCCGCAAATAATACCTTGATCTTTTCCAAAAAAAAAAGGGTCTATGAAGCTCTGCCTCTGTGCCTCAGAAGACTGAATTATTTACCTTTTTCCAATAACTCTATATAACTTATTGATGAATTGGTCTTAGCTAAATTATAAACCTTAATGGGGGCACATATCCCCTGTGCCCCTCCCCTGCTAATACCCACTGTTTTAAAGAAAGGGTTCCCCCCAATCCATTACTCGTTGCTGCTGTGGGGAGGCTTAGGAGATGGAGATTGGGGCTAAATGTTGGAAATTACCCCTACCTTGAGCCCCAGCCCTCGCCTTAACTAATTTTACATGGTCTTTTCTTCTCCCCCTTTCCTTTTCCTTCTCTTCTTCATTCCCTTCTTCCTAAGGTGCCAGAGCTGGCTTTGTGTCATTCATGAATGGGCATGGTTTTCCCTTGGTTAATCGCCTAGCCCTCACCCCTCATGGAGATCCATAGGGAAGACCGTTTCTTTTCCCCACTTGTTTCAAGTTCACCATGGCCAATAATGATGTATTATCCTTATTAAGGATATTAAGGCTTACCCCTTCATCAAATAACCTATCTAAATTTGATTTCATTGGTTTTCTGACTCCTGCCTCTCCTTTGACCACAACTCCAACCACTGGTGCTAATACTCCCTCCTTGATGTTTACTGACAACTCAATCCATTTCATATTACCCACCCAGGTTATTACTCAACCTCTAGAAAGCACCCCATCCTCTCACTCAACATTCTCCACTCCATCTCCTACTGTACAGCCTTCTTCATTGTCAACCCCTCCCCCCCTTATTACTATTCTTCATCCTTATTGTCCCCCCCCCCTCCTACAGAACTACTTTACTCAACACCACCTATCTTCCTCCTGCCCTCATTCTTCTACTGTTTCCACCTCTGCAAACCTTTCAAATACCCTCTTAGGCCCAACCAAGTGGGACAGATTCTTTGTGATTCCCCTTACAGCCCCTTACTCTGACAATACCCTTCTTTTCCAACAACGTCAACAAAAACAAGTAGGCAAAGTTTCCTTTCACAGTCTTTCTGATCATTCAAGCCTTGTCACAGTTGCATGTCCCAAACACTATCTACCCTGACTGACCTCACTGGCAAATCTATTCCTGCTGGACCTCACTCCTCTCTTAGTACTTGTGCCGGAACCATTTCCATCTCCCAGACTGATTATCCCATCTACAACAAGAACTGGTCAGACTATGAAAATTATTTACCTACCTTGTTGACTATGATACAGTGGCAGTGCAGTACTACACTATTCCTTCAAGAGGACAGCATAAGTCTTACACCAATATTGCCAAGATTAGCTTCCATAGACATCTTTTTCCTCATGAAGTTTATATTGGAGTGTCCTGCCCTGTCCAACCATATCAACCCCTTCCTCATCAATGTCAGAAATGTAGGCGTTTTGGCCACTCGGCCAAACACTGTCACTTCACAGCCTGCTACCCTCTGTGTGCCGAACCTTGTCATGACCATTCAAGTTGCCCTGCTCAGTCATGTGTGCCAACTGTAGTGGCTCCCATAATGTATTTCATAGGAGCTTCCCTGCCAGTAAGCTTGAAGTGTGGTAGCAGTTCTTAGATTCAAACAAGGCCTCACTCTATGGGAGGCCAGACAGGAAGCACAGCAACAAGTTTTTCTCTCTCAACTTATTTCAAAACTCTCCTTTACTCTGTTCCCCTCCAATCTTCTCAAGATATATCAGCATCTCACCCAGTATCTCTTTCCTTTAGCCTGAACCATCCTATATCTCTCCCTCTCCCCCCATCAAATTCCTTTCCCAGTCTAAATCCAAATATTCCAATATCTACCACTTCTCCAATGTCTACCCCACCTCCTCCTCACATTCATTTCTCAAATCTTCCCACCCAACTCCCCTCCAGAAACTCCTGAAGACATCCAAAAATTCCTAGACATGACCAAAGAGAATAATCCGCTCCCTCGTCCACCCTACAATCCCTCTATTCCTAGTCCCTTTCAAAGTATTTGCCAATATCCATCCTCCTCCCCCTCAAATACCCCCTAGCCCTCTTCCTCCCACTGTTTCCCGATACCCCCCACCCTCTCCTTCTCCATGTGCACCATTCCCTCTTCGTTCGCCATTATCCTAGCCTCCCCCACTTGGATGCTCACACGAATCCCTTCTGTTGCAACAGTGTCCTTCTCAGGATCCCTCCCCTTCTGACATTTTTCCTGATACTTTGCCACCTTCCCCAGTCCCCTTATCTAATTCCCCAGATTCTTCTCCTGCTACTTCTCCAACAGCCATCTCTACCTGTATTACCTGTTGATTGTTTTCATAATAGCTCTTTTGCATATTAAAAAAAAACACGAGTCTTGGAGTTTAAAACATTGTAGTACTTCAGAGTCTCAATTTTTAGAGAAATCCTCTTTAAACAGCTGTAACAATATCAAAGTAAATAAACTTAACATTAAGAAATATAAGTGGCCCTCTATAAAATGGGTAAGGTGATACTGCACTTAAGTAAAATAGTAAAATTATGAATGAAAATTTAAATATGGAAAGTGAAAGTAACTTTCCTTATCTTTGGTGGAACACATTTAAAAAGACATATAACAAGTAATTGCATTAATATAGATATCAGAACAGTATTTAAGAACTTCAGTACAGACACACTGAAGAGATTAAAGTTGCTAATACTTGAAAACACCAGAATTTAAACCAGGCAGGAAAGCTTTAGATTTTCACTTGACAATTGCAACAAGTTGTTATAGAGTAAAATGAATAGAAAAAAGCAAGGCCATAATTAAGCAAAGGTTTCTTGCCAGGTTGATAAGCTGGCTTTAACACCATGAAGTCTGATGTCAGCACACACACACACACACACACACACACACACACACACACACACACACACACACACCACACCACACACACAACACACACACACACACACACCACACACACACACACACACACACACCACACACACACACACACACACACACACACACAACACACACACACACACACACACACACCACACACACACACACACACACACGACACACAGAGAAAGAGAAAGAGAGGAAAGAGAAAGAGAAAGAGAAAGAGAAAGAAAGAGAAAGAGAGAGTAAAAGAGAGAAGAGAGAGAGAAAGAGAGAGAAAGAGAGAGAGAAAAGAGAGAGAAGAGAGAGAGAAGAGAGAGAGAAAAAAGAAGAGAGAGAGAAAAAGAGAGAAAGAAAGAGAGAGAGAAAAAGAAGAAAGAGAGTACCTGCAGAAAAAGAGAGAGTCCAAAGGAGACAAGAAGAGCAGAAAAGATGCAGAAATTCTAAGCAGAGAGACAATAGAGAGAATAGAAGAGAGAAAAGAGAGAGAGGACTGTACACACCAACAAAAAAACAAGAGACCGAACAGTAGACTGAGAGAAACAAAGAGAGATTGTCCACGAGCAGAATCATTCAGCCTCTTCACTCTGTGTTGTGATGAGGAAGAGAGAGAGGTGCTAATAGTGGTGTGTTGTGAATGTGTGTGTGAGTAGATGGTGAAGAGAGTATGAGGGATAGTGTGTTGTGAAAGTAGAGAGAAAGATGATGTAGTGAGATGTGATAGGAGAGAATAGGTGATAGTGTGGTGTGTAGGAGAGAAAAGAGTGATGAGATGAACATGATGAGAGAGCAAAGAATGAGAGATATAGAGAGAGAGATGATAAAGAGAGAAAGAGAGAGAAAAAAGTGAGTAAGAGAGAGAAATAAGAGAGAAAGAGAGTGATGAAAATGTAGAAGAGAAAGGTGGAAAAGGAATAAGAGATAAAGAAAGAAGAAATGAGAAGAGATAAAAGATGAGAGATGAGAGATGTAAAAAAAAGAGAGAGTTAGTGGAATGGATTGATGTAGTAAAGTAAAGATGGTAGTAGTGGGAGTAGATGTGTGTATGTGATAGAGAAATAAGAAGAAGTGAACGACTGAGCAAGCACAAGACCTGGTCATGGAGGTAGTAAATATAAAGACACGCCTAATCAGACATGAGAGAGAAGAGAGAAAAAGGAGAGAAGAAGAGAGAGCAAAGAAAACCATTTGCATAGTAAATGATGATGAGAGAGAGCAACCAAGAGAGAGATTTGAGAGTATATGCAGATAGTCTGGAATTGAGTACCTATAAACAACTTGTAGATAGCCTAAGATAAGATGTATAAGTGAAAATTCTAAAGGCTTTCCTGTCTGAGGTTTAAAGAGTAGGTAACTGGATGATAGAGTTTCAAAGTAGATTAGCAACTTTAATCTCATGAGCCATGTGTGTCGAGTGTACTGATGTTCATAGAAGTTACTGTTGCTGATATGCATATATATGCATTCGTTAAGTGTCTTATTTAACCAGGTGAAGAGTGTTCACACACAGATAAGGAAAGTTACTATTCACTTCCAAATTTAATTTTAGAGATGAGAGTGCATCAAGGATTTACTATTTTTCCTTAAGGAGTAGAGTAGGCATGTAGAGAATCACTTCTTTGTTTGTGGTTGTGTGTTGTGTGTAGTGCTCGTTGTCTATGTTGTGTGATTGAGTGAGTGAGGGCGCTTGATAGTTGTGCTTAAGTATGTTAAGATGTGTACAGTTGTGACTTTGTATTGATGTTTACGAGTCGTTGTTTAGAAGAGGATTGTCTGTGTCTGAAATAAAGTGTGGACCTTGAAGTTAACTACAATTGGTTTGAAATACTCAAGACTCGTGTTTTTTTAATGGTGTGTAAAACCAAAATATACCGACAGATCTTGATACAGGGCTATTCACAAAACACTCAGAACCGAAGCCCCTAATGCCAACCTCTAACATCACCATTGATGGAAATAAGACGATTTACTTCATTTACTCATAAGACATGAACAGCAAAACACTAATGGCGATAAAGTGATGAAAAAATCCACTTTTCACAAGAGACTGCGGAGTAGACATTGGATATTTCTTCTGTTGATAAGGCAGATATATTAGCAAAATACATTTAGGATTTAACAATAATTATGTAATTCGTCTTCCTGTTTATCAATACACTCAGTTCCTTTAATATCATTATCATCTGTCCCCCTTATTACCATCAATCATCACTACCAACATGCAGAATTTGTTGGGATAAATGGATAAAGGATATTAATTAGACTGAATAACCTTACAAAGCAAGAGACGTAACCGATATATAAGCTTTAGCATTTATTTATTATCTATTTTTTTTTTTTATTTTTTTTTTTTTTATTATTATTATTATTTTTTAAGCAATGTCAATGTTATTAAAAGTAAAAAAGGAGTTTGGAAAAAAACATACCCACTAATGCCTCTCTATATAATTTCATCTTTAGACTTATATCGTTAGAGAAAAAATGCACCAAATGAGCTATAATCATACTCCCTCACTTACTCTTTGTCTCTGTCTGTCTGTCTGTCTCTGTCTGTTTGTCTGTCTGTATGTCTGAATGTCTGTTGTCTGTCTGTCTCTTTCTGTTTGTCTGTCTGTCTGTTGTCTGTTTGCCTGTCTGTCTTTGTCTGTCTGTCTGTCTGTCTGTCTGTCTGTCTGTCCTGTCTGTCTGTCTGTCTGTCTGTCTGTCTTTCTGTCTGGTGTCTGTATGTCTGTCTCCTTGACAGAGATGAAACAATGTAAATAACTTGTAAATATATAGTGCATGAATATAATAGTCTTTCTCTATATAAACACATTATCAACAACAAAAAAAGATGCTTAAAAGAAAAAGTATAAAATACAAAACACAATTTTTTTTAGTAAGTACATGCATATAATAAAAGTAATATGCAATTTATCGGAACAGTTTCGAAGGAGGAAAATTTGCTGAATCATCCTAGTAAACAATTACTTCAATTCTTATTAAATCTTTATATCTATCCTTTTCTTTCTTTCTTTCTTCATTCAGTCCCTTTCTTTCTTGTTTTAATCCTTCTTTCTTTTGTCTTTCAATCCATCCTTCTTTCTTTTTCTTTTTCTTACTTCTTTCAATGCTTCTTTCCCTCTTTCTTTCTTCTTTATATCATTCTTCCTTTCTTTCCTCTTTCAATTCTTTTTTTTCTTTCTTTCTTTCAACCTTTTTTTTCTTTCTATCAACCATTCATTCTTTCTTTTTTCTTTCAATCCATCTTTCTTTTTCTTCTTTTTTTTCTTTTCTCAGCAATCCCTGTCTGAGAAAGAAATTGAAACTGCAACTCAAGTGACGTACAAAATCATACATAGAATCAAATGCAGGAAACGGGACCATAGATAAAAGTCAATAAAAGTGGGTCTAAACGACAAAAAGGAAAAACGAGGAATTTGTCTTTCATGTATTGCCTTGCTGAAGAATTCGTGATAAAATCTTTAAGTCTGTACTAAAATCAAACATCATCGCCAAAAAATAAACATTGCCAAAAAATAACATATCAAAAATAAAATTTTAAACATCATCGTCAAAAATGAACATAATGATGTCAAACATCATCGCCAAAAATAAACATAATATGAACATCATCGCAAAAAATAAACATCATTGCCAAAAAAATAAACATCACCAAAAAAATAAACATTGCCAAAAATAAACATCATCAAAAAAATAAACATTGCCAAAATAAAATCATCGAATCATTGCCAAAAATAATCGCCAAAAAAAAACATAAAAAAAATAAACAAAAATAAACAACCAAAAAATGAAATAAACATCTTCGCAAAAAAATAACATCATCGCCAAAAACTGAACATCATTGCCTACTAGTAGACAAATTTACTATGTATTGAGTAAGTTTTATGTGCATTTTTTTTTTTTTGGCATTGAATTATCACAGTAACAACCACGGAATGATAAAATGAATATGAGTTTATGCTTATTTTACAAGTAGTTCCTGGCAGATATATATATAAATATATATATATATATAATATAATATATAAAGAATTAAAATAAAAAAGAAAAACCAGCTACCTCATACCTTGGAACTAAAAAATCTAGGCAATTATATATATATACTTATTTTGAACTTACTCTCACATTAATATCAACATGCTTACTTTATTATGAACATACAGCTTCCCTCATTTTTGCTTGTATTTCTTGATAAACTCTTCGCTCTCTTCGAGGGTAGATATCATCTCGGGGAACTTCGCCAAACTGGATGCTTCGGCCAAGGGCAACCAACGGTACTCTTGATGCTCTTCCGACAGGGTAACCTCCTTGCTGCCGTTATTCAGCTCGGCTAACCAGTAAATGACGGTCTTGGGCTTCCCTCGAACTTCATACTAGAGTGCAGGGACGGGAAGCGTTATAGAGTATAAGGAAAACTGGGGGATAGATGGATGAACTTTGTCGGATTTTGTATAGTAGACCAGCAACGTGTTTGGAAATACGTTAGGTAAGTTGATGAAACAAGTGGAAAATTTGGAAGGTAAACCGTGAGTACATATAAAAAACAGGGAGGTATATGGGCGAAAATCATGGAAAAACTGGGATGCAAAACTATGGGGCCTGGGTGGAAAATCGAAAGATAGACTGATAAAATACATAGAAAATAATAAGAGGAAAATTGAGGGCATATGTAAGAAACTCATAGGTAGATTGATGACAAAATGTAAATATGGGAGGAAGCACAGATATATAATAATATGATATATATAATCTTGTAAAGCTTAATCATTCATGTAGATACTAAATTTTCCTTTTTATGTCATGATGCATAATCTATAAATTTAGAGGATTCAAGAGTAAGACATGCCTCATGAATAATCCACATATAAAACAAAAAATAAAAGTTTTGGC
>NW_020870938.1:702660-710160 GCF_003789085.1 Penaeus vannamei
GAAAGGGAAAACAGACAGACAGATAATCATAGATAGATATATACTCGCAAACGACCTTTTGCAGCAATGGCTTATGGCCAATAGATATAATTAATAATACGCTTCGCTTATAGAATTGGAAATGTGTCAGAAGCAGAACGATATTGTAAATTAAAACAACTCTTTGATGTTGTTTATATAATTTTGATTTGTTTGGCCTCTTAATAAGGAGATTCTGAGAAATTGTTGACTAAAAGGTATTGTTTGGCGATGTTTAAATCATGAGAAATTGCTGTAAAATGCTGAACTGGTGTTTATTTCTTGTTAAACGTTACTTATTTTTTTTCGAAATTGGGATGCGTGTAAAAGCGTGTGTGCGTTTACGTGTGTATTTATGTGTGTGTGTTTGTATGTATATGTGTGTTTTTGTTGTGTTTGTGTGTGTTTGTGTGTGTGTGTGTTTGTATGTGTGTATTATTTGTATGTGTTTATGTATGTGTGTGTTTATGTGTGCGTTTTATGTGTGTGTGTTTTGTGTGTGTTTATGTATGTGTTTGTGTGTGTTTATGTATGTGTTTGTGTGTTTATGTATGTGTTTGTGTGTGTTTGTATGTATGTGACTGTGTGTGTTTATTTATGTATTTTTGTGTGCATTTGTGTGAGTGTGTGATTTGTTTAAGTGTGTGTATGTTTATGTGTACGTGTGTATATATGTATATGTGTGTGTTTATGTATATATGTGAGTGTGAGCTTTTGTCTGTTCGCAAGCACTCATTCTAAGATTGAAAATAGATGATACAAAACAGATTGCATGGGTTAATTCTTTGGGGATTATTAGAAAAAATACTAGTTCTCAGTCTCTCAGTCTGTCTCTCTCTCTCTCTCAGTCTGTCTGTCTCTCTCTCTCTCTCTCTCTCTCTTTCTGTCTGTCTCTCTCTCCTCCTCTCTCGTCTCTCTCTCTCTCTCAGTCTGTCTCTCTCTCCTCATCTCTCAGTCTGTCTGTCTGTCTCTCTCTCTGTCTGTCTGTCTGTCTCTCTCTCTCAGTCTGTCTGTCTCTCTTCTTCAGTCTGTCTCTCTCTTCTCTCAGTCTGTCTCTCTCTCTCTCTCAGTCTGTCTCTCTCTCTTCTCAGTCTGTCTGTCTCTCTCTCACTACGCCATCTACGCTTTTAAAAGATAAGCGTATATTTTTTTTTATTTTATTATCATTATTATTTTTTAAAGAGATCACAAGTTGTTTGTACAAATTATGAAACAGGAAAAGAGAGAGAAAGAAAAAAAGTTACGTGAGGGCTCCATTAACATTTCCTCCTGTTCTTGTGTTCAATCAAAATATAACCATCAAGATCGTTATTTTCCCTCCTTTTTGAAAATTGAAAAGACCAAAATGATCGACCGTAACTTTTGTGACGTCATCAAAACAAACCCCATGTGTTTTTTTTTTTCTTCTAAAAATAGAATCAGACGCCATGACACCTCCGAGTTGCTACTGATCTAGCCTTCCTTTGAACGCTTTAAATAGGAAAATATATGAATTCAGTGAGGGTTGCCAGGTTTCGTATTTTGAAGAAAGGACGCTCGTAATAAATAAATAAAAGTAGTTCTGGAACTCATATTAGGTTATAATAAAGTGGAAAGTTGTAGGAAAGATGAGATTAGTGTAGGCATGACCGCTGAAGCGTCAGGAAAAGTTATGGAAAGAAAGAAAACATTTTTTTTTTAATGGCGGGAAACGAACGTAATTATTCTTTCGGATGTCCCAGTAAAATTAAAATAAAGGAAATATCAGGATTTAGTGTTTAAAAAAAATCAGTGCTTATTCAGCTTAAAAACAAAAAAAACAACAATCACATAGGAATTCATTAGAAAGCCTGATAGAAAAAAAAATATTAAAGGTGATTGTCATGATACAAGACGCCCGCCACTCTAGGGAATCGAATCCCTTTTCCCAAGAGAGGAAACAATAGATGAAATGCTGGTTTTGACTGCGACGCCAAAATACGTTGCAGCTTCGATTCCAATAATGGGTGTTGACGTCCCACCTTCGTCGACAATCTTTGCAGCCTAATAATAGTGAACCCTCGTTTTCGCGGGGTTACGTACCCGAAAAGAACCCGTGATAGGCGAATCCGTGAAGTAGTAACCATTATTTTTTATTACATTATTATACAATGCAATACTCTACAATACATTGAAACCAAAGAACAAAACCTTTTTACGGGCCCAAGCATTTGCTTAACAAATAAAAGTACTGTATAAACGTTTTTTTTTTACAAATAACTAATGAACTATAATATAATAATTTTAATCATCAATACGAACTGAAGGCTTCATGGGTTTTAGAGAAAATTTGCAAACTTAAATTTGGCAAGCTGTTTTACGTACATGTACATATTAAACCGTAACGTTATTGACACACAGGTCGAGAAGAAGCGGAGAGACTGTTCAGCCAATCAGAATGCAGAACACAATGCACAATGCAAATCCGTGAAGCAGCGAGAACGTGAAAGGTGAACCGCGTTGTAACGAGGGTTCACTGTACTACAAGCTTGCAAAAAATCCGGTGGCCAGTGAGTGGCTAAAAAAGTGTTTTGTTTAGAATTAGAAAAAAGGTATTTGTATTAGTATTATAGTAGTTCAGGCAAAGATAATGTTTGGCGTTCATAATCATTTGCGAGAGTGTATGTATGTACACACACACACACACATATATATATGTGTGTGTGTGCATACACACATGTATGTATGTATGTATGTGTACATACATACATACATACATGTATGTATGATTATCACCATTATTGCTATATATATTCTTATCCTTATTCTTATTATAACTACCATTACCATCATTATCATTCTTAATTATCAGCATTATCATAATTATTTATTTTCATTCTTATCAGTATCCATCATCATCATCATTACTTCGTCTTGTTATTCCATTATCATCATTAACCTCTTCCTCATAATCTTTGCAATCATCATTCACTTATCAACATCATCGTCAATTGTAGACAAGGTATGAATGAGGTATGAATGGTAGAGAGGAGAGAGAGAGAGAGAGAGAGAGAGAGAGAGAGAGAGAGAGGAGAGAGAGAGAGAGAGAGAGAGAGAGAGAGAGAGAGAGAGAGAGAGAGAGAGAGAGAGAGAGAGAGAGAGAGAGAGAGAGAGAGAGAGAGAGATGAGAGAGAGAGAGAGAGAGAGAGAGAGAGAGAGAGAGAGAGAGAGAGAGAGAGGAGAGAGAGAGAGAGAGAGAGAGAGAGAGCGAATATCTTCATAATACAAGAGATGTATTTTGAACCGGTTTCGAATGCATCTTCGTCAGAAATACAGAAATACATATCATCTATCATTTTGCATTTCTGACGAACATACATTCAAAACCGGTCAAATACATCTCTTGTATTGTGAAGATATTCTCTCTCTGTCTTGTCTCTCTCTCTCTTCTCTCTCTCTCTCTCTTTCATACTACCTTTTCTATATTTGTCAACATGAATACGGTTCATAATCATTAATCGTTATCATTATTCATTGCTCATGTTTCTGTTACTATTGTCACTAATATCATTATCATTATGATTGTTATTACTATTACTTCATCTATCATTATCAATATCACCATTATCATATATCATTAGTGTTATCATTTATTGTCATCATTTTATTGTTATGGTATTATCATCCTCATTATCATTATTATTATTATCATCATTATCATTGTGGTTATAAACAAGGTTAAATCATGTATATCATTTGATATTTATAAATACTTTTTTCCATTTTCATCTTCATATGAATAACAACATCCACGAGACATTCCATCTTACTCGCCAGGCATTGCTAAGAGAACAAAAACAAAACACTCAAAAATGATTTAGACGCCATTTATTGTCGCGAATTGGCTTTGCGCCCGTATCCCCCCAACGGCTTTCCAAGATGGCGGCCGGCCTCAGTAGCAGTAGTCGACCAGCTCCGACACCGAGCAGGCCTTCCTACAGCACTCCGCCGAGAGCCCGCGCTTCCGACGCGGCGCCTCCTTCAGCATCTGCGACGCCTCCGCCTCCGTCAGGAAGGGGAAAGGGACGCCGGAGGACAAGAGGGCGTTGTGGAGGAGCAGCTGGTCGAAGGCGTCCGTGGCCGAGGGGGGCGGGGCCTGGGGTCACGGCCGGGAGGGGGAGGGGGGTAGGACTCGGGGTTGCGGGGGGGAAGAACTGGGGGTTGGGGCGGTTAGGGGGGAAGGACTCGTGGTTGGGGGGGTTGGGGGAGAAGGAGGAGGGTTAGGAGGGTAGGATAAGTCCCAGAGTCCCGCGTCGCCTCGAGGACTCTGCCTGGAGTCTGTCGTCCGAGGAAGAGAGGCCGAGAAGTCTCCGATCCGAGGACGAGTCTTGGCTGGCGGTAAAGAGGCGGAAGAAAGGGTTACGTGAGCGGGATGAATATGAATCAATATTATGGGAAGGGAGGAAATTGTCATGGAGTTGAAATGATAAGGATGAGAATGGGGATAGGAGAGAGAGAGAGAGAGAGAGAGAGAGAGAGAGAGAGAGAGAGAGAGAGAGAGAGAGAGAGAGAGAGAGAGAGAGAGAGAGAGAGAGAGAGAGAGAGAGAGAGAGAGAGAGAGAGAGAGAGAGAGGGAGAGAGAGAGGGAGAGAGAGAGGGAGAGAGAGAGAGAGAGAGAGGGAGAGAGAAGAGGGAGAGAGAGAGGGAGGGAGGGAGGGAGGGAGGAGGGGAGGGAGGGGGGAAGAGAGAGAGAGAGAGAGAGTTCAATAACAGAACAACGATGAATCTCAAACAAGATTTCGAAACTAGTATCTTATCTTTTAATTAATATATATTTTTGTATAATCTCTTTTAGTAAAGTATAATCACGGTGTTTTCTATATTTAATTTTCCCCTTTGAATTAACACGTATACACATAAAGAGAGGAAGTAAACATATGAATTTTCCGAACGCCGAAATTTCCGTTAAATTAGTGGAAGAAAGAAATAACTAAAAAAAAAAAATAAAAAAAAATAAAAATAAATAAATAAATAAATGAAATCTTACATCAGAACGGACCTGATGTTTAATAACGCTTCCATTTTTAACCTCAACCAACGCTAATGAATCTATTTCGAGCAATTCGACACTAGTTTACAAAACCACTTCATTAGGAAGAGAGAGAAAAAAAAGAAAAATTAACCTGTGAAATTTTATATTCGGAACTCAAAATTACCATCCATCCGGGTCTTCTGTCTCAAAAAACCTTCATTTTGGAAAACGATGGGGTTTTGAGAGACGAGAGCGAGCGGGAATGAAATCAGATTAACGTACTAATGATTCTCTTTTATCTTGTTGAGAATTAGTCTCCTGGAATGAATCAACGAAAGCAAATAAGCTCGTAGTCCATAACGGAAATGTCAACTACAATCTTATCGTTTTGTGTTGTGTTGTTATACGAAAAAACCTGTTGACGCCTTTACTGTAGAAATAATCTAATTGCTTTAGATTAATCACTTGTATATAATTTCATCACAGCGATGAAACAGAAATAAGCAAAAAAGCAAAAAAGCGTTGATCGCATAAGAAAGGATTCAGAACCTCATCATCACGGAAACCAAAAATAGGCTTTTTAATCTTCCCTAATCATATCTAATTAACAAACCGGATGCAGACCAGCGCAGAGGCGGGGCTTCCACAGTGGCACGGAGGGGTACCCGCCCCCTTGCACTCTGAATGCCCCCCCCCCCCCAATGGCCAATGCGCGTCGGAATGTCAATCGTTGCTTAAATTTTAGCTCATTGTCACGCGCTGCACGTTAAGACGGAGGTAAAGCTGAAACCTCGTTTGATTAGACTGTTATGAACTCACGGTCTTCACTGTCGACGCTGCACGTAAAGCTGAAACCTCGTTTGATTAGACTCTGTTATGAACTCACGGTCTTGTATTTTGGAAAACAAAAGCAGGAAGTGGCTTGAACTAACTACACCAGTCATGTTTTTTTTTTTTTTTTTTTTACAACGGCGATGCTCCTAGATGCACCGAGCTAAGGTAAGAACAGAACTCTACCTGTTCTCTTAAGTCTGTTACAACAGTGTTTTGCCAACTTCTGTAACGGCTGAGCCTCATTTAGAATATTGTCTTTACAGTGTAAGAATTAAAGTGGTGCTTCGTTAACACTAATTACTACACAGAACACTGCTATGTTCACTGTACAAGAGCTAGAAGCACCAACTTCTGACTAACTACAGCAAACATCATAGTGTTCTGTGTGTCGGCCTACCACTTGGTAAAAGTTCGCCCAGCTGATTGAATGTGGCCAAGAAAAGAAGCAAGACGAGAACGTAAACAACGTGTAACTGTACAATATAAGTATTGAAGTGGGCGGCCTTAATTTCTGTTACTTTTGGGACCCCCCCCCCCCCCCCGATTTGTTCTCTGGACCCACCCCTGGACCAGCTGATACCTTAAGCCCATTTTGAGTTATCATTTATCAGGTTAATAATTATTATTACCCTCCTCCTCTTTATTATCATTAATACCGTCATCATCCTCAACATTATTAATTTCGCTTTATTTCCTTACGCTCGTATCCCTCGACGCGTAAACAAAAGACGCCATTTTAGCGCCAAAGGGAACAGGCGAGATCAGCAGCAACTCGAGGAGGTGTCACGGCGTCTGATTCTATTTTTGGAGAAAAGCACGTGGGGGTTTATTTGAATGACGTCACAAATGTTACGGATGCTTTGAGAGAGAGAGAGAGAGATGGAGAGGGAGAGGGAGAGGGAGAGAGAGAGGAGAGGAGAGAGGAGAAGGAGAGGAGAGGATGAGAGAGGGAGAGGGATGGAAAATAATGATTATAACGATTATATTTTCACTTATTCAATCATCATTGACGCCCACCCTCCTCTACCGCCCCTTTCCCTTGCTAAATGGCGTCTTTTGTTTACTCGTCGAGGGATACGAGCGTAAGGAAATAAAGCGAAATTAATAATGATGATGACGGTATTAATGATAATAAAAGAGGAGAGGGTAATAATAATTATTAACCTGATATGATGATAATAGTAATAGTAATAGTAATAATCATAATCATGATAAAATGATAATAAAAATGATATTAATAGTAGATAATAGTAATAATGATAATACGAATAATAAGAATGATAATAATAATAATAATAACAGTAATGATAATGATGGTAGCAATAATAACAATGATAATAATAATAATAGTAATGATAATGATGGCAGCAATAATAACAATGATAGTAATTATGAAGAAAATTATAACAATATAATAATGATAATAATAAGTAGAATGTTAATAATAAAAACTACACACAAAAAAGAACAATGATAGCTTTGACAATGATGATAGTAATGATAAAATTGTGATGATGATGATAATGTTGAAAAAAAACAATGATAATAACAACAACAGCGGTAATGATAATGTCAATTTTTGAGTAGTTAATTATGTCCTTTTATAACTACACTGCAATATTCATTTGTTTTTATTTATATTTTTTTAGGTTTCAGAA
>NW_020870938.1:725160-745160 GCF_003789085.1 Penaeus vannamei
GAGGAAGAGGAGAAGGCACAGGAAAGCAGGAGGCAAGCAGGTGGCGCAGGGGTGCTGTGCGAGCCTGAGGACAGAGGGGAGCAAGCAGGCGAGGGAGGGCAGGGAGAGCGAGGAAAGGAGAGGAGGGGAGAGCGAGGAAGGAGAGGGAGGGGAGAGGCGAGGAAGGAGAGGAGGGAGAGGCGAGGAAGGAGGAGAGGGAGAGGCGAGGAAGGAGAGGGAGGGGAGAGGAGGAAGAGAGAGAGGGCGAGGGAAGGAGAGGGAGGGGAGAGGCGAGGGAAGGAGAGGAGGGAGAGGCGGAGGAAGGAGAGGGAGGGGAGAGGCGAGGGAAAGAGAGGGAGGGAGAGGCGAGGGAAGGAGAAGGAGGGGAGAGGCGAGGGAAGGAGAAGGAGGGGAGAGGCGAGGAAGGAGAGGGAGGGAGAGGCGAGGAGGAAGGGAGGGGAGAGGCGAGGGGAGAGGGAGGGAGAGGGGGAAGGACTCGCATCATGTATTTTCCATACAGAATCCATGTTAAGTCACGATCAATTGTCGTTGTTAACGGAGACAAGCTTTGTCAAGATGTCGGAGGAATATTGCATGCAACATGTGTGCTCCACGCGCTGAGAGCTGGCTCGGCTGTGCTTGTATCCGCACAGGTGGATATTTCAAGACACAGAAACAGACGAAGAGACATACAGAGAAACGGACAGACACAAACAGAGACGGAGAGGCAGGCAAGCAGACGAGACAGACACAGAAAAGCGGACGAACTGGAACGCAGAGCCGATGACCAAGGGAGGCGAAGGGCCATCGAGTGCCCGCCCGAAACGGGACTCGGGTCCACAAGCGCGAGGGCGTGGAGACGGGATGCGTGGGGGAGCGTCCTTCGGGATTATGGCGGCGCTGGGAAGTGAAGAGGCGTGTCATAGGCCTATGCGGAGGCTCACAGGAGAGGAGGAGACTTAAACTGGGATAGAAAATTACGATCACTGGGATGATTTTGGTTTGGGAGGGGGGGGTGGGGGGTTATGATAAGGACAAGATGGTAGAGAGAGACGGACAGAGACGGAGACAGACAGACAGGCTTACGATCAGACAGACCATTAGACAGACAGAGAGAGAAAGAAGGCATAGAGAAGGTATAACAAGAAAGACAAAGGGAGAGGAGGGAGAGAGAATGAAGGAGGGGGGGATAAACATGGAGAAGAGGTTTAGGGGAAGAGAATAAACAATTGCAAGAGAGCAGGAGGTCAAATGTCAAAAGTAAATATAAATATGCGTTGCGAAGGGGCAGGAGAAGGCGAGGGCTATAACGAGGTCCACAATGAGAGAGGAGGATGAAGGAGGAGGATGGGAGGAGAAGGGTGGAAGGCGGAGAGGAGAAAGGAAGTGGAGAAGGAGAAAAGAAAGAGAATTAAAAAAAGGGGAGGGGTTGGGCGGGTTAGGGAGTGAGGCGGCGATAGATTTTTTAAGTGAATGGTTGAGAAGAAAACGAGAGAAGATCGAGAGAGCGTTAAAGAGGACATTGGCGGAGCGGGGAAAGAGAGCGGAGGGAGGAGGGCGGAGGGGAGGGGGGGGGGAGGGGAGGAGGGGCGGAGGGGAAAGGGAGGAAGAGGGCGGGGTGAGGGAAAGGGAGGGAAGAGGAGCGGGTTGGGGGAAGGGAAAGGAAGAGGAGCGAGGTGGGGGAAGGGGAGGGAATAATGGGGTGCCGGGGAGAAAGGGGTGGAAAGAGAGTGAGTTAAGGAGGTTGGGGGGGGGGGAGAAGGAGGAGGAGCAAAATGCGAGTGAGGCAAGGAAGAGGAAGAGAGGAGGAAAGGAAAGGAGGAAGCACGGAAGGAAGGAAGGATATAGAGAACTGAAGAAGCAAAGCCGTAGACAAAGCGTCGTAGTCTTAACAATCCTAGCGGAGGCTGAAACGGAGGAGGGAATATATTTGTATTATGAATGGCTAATTACTGTAAATCATGGGGGGCTGGTGTCTGGTGAAAGGGGGGGGGCGGAGGAGGGAAGGGGAGGGTGGTTGACACGGCCGGGAGGAGGGGAGAGGAGGGGAAAGGGACGGAGGAAGGAGGGTTGACACGACCAGAAGGGAGGGAGGGGGAAAGAGGAGGGAAAGACAGGGTTGACGTGACGGATGGGAAGGAGAGAGAGGGGAAGGGGAAGGGGGAAGGGGAGGGTTGGCATCAAGAAAGGGCTATTAGGTGAGGCTAAATTCCGCGGAATGGCTTGGCGGGGAAAGGGAGAAGCTGGAGAGAGGCCTACGGTTGATTCCCTACTGTTGTGATTGTCATTGTTTTTATTTTTCATTATTAAAGCTGTGGTGGGTGGCGGGGGGGGGGAGAAGAGGGGTGTACAAAATTATAATCAAGGTTTCGCATCTCGGGAGGAGGGAAAGAGGGGATGACAAGGGTAAGAAGGAGAAGGAGGGGAGAGGGAAGAGAAAGGAGAGGGGAGAGGGTGGAGAAGGGATAGAGGGGATGGAGGGATAGATGGGAGAGGGTTAGAAGGGACAGGGGTAAAGCGGAAAAAGGACAGGGGTAAAGAGGAGGAAAAGGGCAGGGTAAGGGAGGAAGAGTAGGGACGGGGGGGGGGGAGAAGAGAAGGGGCGGAGGGGGTGAGAGAACAGACGGGACACTGAGATTCCAGCGTGGATCCTAAGAATTATTTCCATGAATTTGGAGAGATGTTGAAGCAGTTGGTGCTAATGAAGGGATCGGGGAAGAGGGGGGGGGAGAGAGAGAGAGAGAGAGAGAGAGAGAGAGAGAGAGAGAGAGAGAGAGAGAGAGAGAGAGAGAGAGAGAGAGAGAGAGAGAGAGAGAGAGAGAGAGAGAGATCAGAGATATGGGAGGTCAAGAGAAGAAGAGACAAACGGAAGAGAATCAAGAGGAGAATATGAAAATGAAGATAATTCCCCCCAGGTTCTTTGCCACAGTAGCAGCGCCTGATGAGTAGCGAGGGTTTGGCCGGAGGAAGAGGAGGAGGAGGAAAAGGGGAGATAGGAAGGGGGGATCAAAGAGGAAGGGCGATCAGAGGCCGTGACGGCAAAGAGAGGGTGGAGAAAGGGGGGATAAAGAAGAATCTTGATGAAGGGATTTGCCTAAGTTGCGTTTACTGCCGCTTGGGGAAGGAGGAGGGGGGGGTGAGAAGAAAAAAGGTGAGATGAGAAGGGAGAGGAAGAGAGAAGATAAGGAGGGGGAAAGGGAGAGACGGGAGTTGTCATTAGATTTAATTATGGATAGAAAAGGGAAAATAAAATTCAAAAGAGGAGACAAAGGATGGATGTGTCATTGGATTTTACAAGGAATAGAAGGAGGAAAAAGGAAAAAGGGGATGGGGAAGAGGAAGAGAAGGGGAATAAGAAATATATATGGAAAGGCGATGAAAAAGAAGAAAATGATCGTTTAGGAGAATGGATGTAGAAGGAAAGGAAAGAAGAAAGGGAAATAGGAACAAAAGGATTGCGCGAAAGGGAGTAGGAGGGAGGAATAAGGATAACATTGGATTGTAAAAGGTTGAAGAGAAATGAGTAAAATCAAGAAAATAACCAAAAAGAGCGACAGAGACCATAGTAATTTGACCGAAAGGAGAGCTAAAAGCGGTAGGAAATAGAAGAGAAGAAGGAAATCGAGAAATGTATAGATTGCTTTGTGATAAAGGATGACGAGATGGGAGTCAGAAATCGGAATGCAGTGGAAGAAGGAGAGGAAGAACACGTCAGAGAGAAGAGGAGGAGGAAGAAGAAGAAGAGGAGGAGGAAGAGGAGGAGGAGGTGGCGGTGGCGGTGGTGGTCAGCTGTGAGGCAGGACGGGAAATCGAAAGGATTATGCACGTGCCAGAAGGGCGAGGAAGATGGTAATGAGTAAAACGGGGAAAATGCGAGGAGGAGAATTTGCCGTAATCGCGATAATGACGTTTGAAGGCAACATCCCATTTGGTTTATTTGATGATGTAGATCCAGTTAATGCATTATCATCATCATCATTAACGTACCTATTATCACCTAATTAATCAGATATTAGTGGTTTGGTGGACCGGCCTGCACTCTACGGGCCGCGGACGCCGGGAAGGCAGGGCGGGGGCAAGGGCAGCCGAGTATGGGCGCCCGTGCGGCCTGGAGGTCTCGCACGTGGCCGCAAGATGCCGCTCGTGCCCCGTGCTTGCAGACCCGGCCTGGGACCCGCCGTGCACCGGGCGGCCCTGCGATGCGTTTTCGGCGGCGTCGCGGCGCTGCGCGGACGCCATCTCAGGAGCACGGTGGCCCGCTGTCGCGGCGCGGTTACGGAGGGAGGCGAGCTGCGGTCGTGGCATGGAGGGAGGCGAGCTGCGGTCGTGGCACGCGGTTCGTGGCTTCGTTTCGCGTGGCACGGCGGCGCTTATTGATCGCCGACGGGCATTCGCTTTTGGTTTATGCACGCACGCCGCCGCGCCCGCCGCCGCAGCAGCCCGCTCGCCCGCGGCGCGGCGCTCGCCTCGGACACCCGGCGGCCTCCGAGGGGGCGCGGCGAGCGGCTCGGCGGCGTCGCCGGCCCTGAGATACCCGTTAGATGCCCGCCCCGCGCCCCAGTGGCTGGCTCCTTGGTCATGTGTGCGGCGCATGGATTAAAAAATTAAACCGCTATCTTGGTCTGAGCTCGTAAACCCTTCTGTTTGTTTATGCGGGTATGTGTATGTGTTGTTTTATTATTATATGTGTGTTTGTGCATGTGAGTAACACCTGTCGCGGCACATAACCCGCGCTGCGAACGGCGCCGCTTATCTGCGCCTGCATCAGAACAGCGCCCACGACCCGCGCGTCCTCGCTCGCTCGCTCGTCCTGGCAGCGCCTCCCAGGGGCGCCACTTGAGCCCCTTGAGCAGTGCCACTTGGAAAAGCGGCGCAAGGCCGATCTCGGGCCCGGCGGCCGCGGGGCGCATCGGCAGGCCTTCGCGTGCACCTCCGCCGGTAGTCTGTCACTCTCCTTTCGCGAGGCAGGCGGGGAGGGGCGCGGGCGTGAGGGGCGTCAAGATCAGACGCATCGCAACTCCGCCGCAGTGACCACACTCGCGCCGCCGCAGTAGCGGTGTCGCCGCGGCACTCGGGGCGACCGCGGCGACCGCTTCGCATGCCTCAACGGCCACACTCCGCCCCCCCCCCCCTCCTCCGATCAGAATGCGGCCGCGGGAGGCCAGATTCCCGCCGTGCTGCGGCGTGATCGAATGGGGGAGATGCTTGTGGAAACAGAGGGCACTTGGGTGAAGGAGGGAGGGGGGGGGGCGCCATCTCAGCGCATGAAGGATGCCCGGGACTCGCTGGCACCAAATGTTTTTCCATTCTGATTTTTCTTCGTCTGGTTTGCGGTCTCTGGGGATGGCACTGCCCTCTTGGGGTCCCTCTGGCACATCGGATATGCCGTGGCACTATTTCTGCCTCGTTATTACTCATGCTTGGTCTTTAGCTTTGGTGTTGGAGTCTTTCAGTGGCACTGTAGGTATGCCGTGGCACTGTTTCTCTCCTTATTATGTATTGGCACCGTTGTATTTGGACTTCTGTGGCACTGAGACAGTCTCGTTAGTATGTGAATGGTGTTTAGCACTGCTCCGTCTGTCCTGGCACTGTCTCGGCCCTCCTAATGGCAGTACGTCTGTGCCAGTCATGCAAGACCGACCCTTGACACCGTCGCGAAGATCGGTCGTGCAGTTTAAGCATTATTGCAGAGGGAAAATGAGAAAGGGGGGAGGGGGGGAGGAGGAGATTGGCTGAAGGGGGGCGGGGGGAGAGGGGGAAGGGGAGGGCTTTGACCGTATTTGTTAACATTTTCTCACTAATCAAATATGCAAAACAAATAATTTGATTATGACCAGTGGCGAGTAATTAATTAGCATGGCAGCGATGCTGCTCATTACAAGCAAGTAATGATGGTGAAGCCCGGCGGTGATGGGGTGGTGAAAGGGTGGTGACGGGGTGGTGATGGGATGGTGATGACCAAGCAGATGGATGGACTTCCAGGGGCGTGGTGATGATGGTGATGGTAGTGATGACAGAACAAGCATAATGTTTTTTGGGGTGAGTGATGGTGACGGCAGAGTTAATGGGGGGGGGGGGCGGTCTTGATGGGGTGACGGCGACGGTGATGGTGAAGGGCTGGATCACGTGACCGCATGTTCGTGATGATGGGCCGATGGCACGCCGCGCCCGGTCGATGGTGATGACTCGGGAGGTTGTTGGTGGTGCCTTGCTGATGGTGATGAGTTTTGGTGGTGTTAGGGTTGCCTCTTTGTTTGTTTGTTTGTTTGTTTTTTGGGGGTATAGGTGTTTGTTTGCGTCTGACTTTTTTGTGTGCGGGTATGTTTGCGTGCGCGTGTATATGTATACGTACGTTTGTTTAGATGTACTTTTGGGTAGTGTATCTGTTTGTATGTGCAAAGCTATGTGTTTGTGTTTGTCCTCATGTCGGTGTTTGTGTGTGTTTGCCCGCTTGTGTGTTTGCGTTTGTGTGTTTGTCCGCATGTCTGCTCGTGTGTATGTGTTTGTACGAGTGTCTGTGTTTGTGTGTTTGTCGGCATGTCCGTTTGTGTGTTTGTGTTTAGAGCCAGTGGCTGTAATACTGGGGATCAAAGTTATGTTTCTGATAATGGCGGCGAGAGAATATACGAGCAGATATGGCATGCTATAAACTACAAAAAAGAAAGTAAAAAAGAGCTGACTGTTTTTGCTGTTTTGTTGTTGTTGTTGTTGTTGTTATTGGGGTTATTGTATTATTTCTTCGTTCTGCGTATTCTGGTGTTTATAATTTTTCTTGAGTTTTATGATGCATTTTTGTGATATGTTCGCATTATATGTTTTGTATATTTTTGGTAATCATTTATTCTTTATTTATAACATTTTTATTGCCGTTTCGTTATCGTTAATTTGTTTATGATTGTTATCACTTGTTTTATTCGTCGCGTTTTATTTATTTGTAAACCTGTAATAAAGTCTTGGGATATTTGGCGTATGTTTTCCTTAGACGGTTAAAGGAGGAATAATATCCTGTTGTACTAAATTGTAATTGTAATTTAGTACTGTACTACCGTGCGTGTTCCTGGTGTGTGTGTATTATCGAGCCTTTTGTGCGTGTTTTTGTTTATTTTGGATAGAGAGAGAGAGAGAGAGAGTGAGAGTGAGTGAGTGAGTGAGTGAGTGAGTGAGTGAGTGAGTGAGTGAGTGAGTGAGTGAGTGAGTGAGTGAGTGAGTGAGTGAGTGAGTGAGTGAGTGAGTGAGTGTGTGTGTGTGTGTGTGTGTGTGTGTGTGTGTGTGTGTGTGTGTGTGTGTGTGTGTGTGTGTGTGTGTGTGTGTGTGTGTGTGTGTATTGGGGGGTGGGGGAGGAGGGTATAGTGTTTTCACACGCATGCATTTATAAACACATAAAACATGCCTAGAATCATACAATGTATGCACGATGTATAAATTTGGACTAAAATGATTTCCCGTTGTACACACGACCCCGGATTGATTTATAAACCGAGTGACTTCTTTTTTTCTTCATTTTTTGTATTATTATTTACCCGAAAACCGAACGCTTCTCCCCTCCCTCTCCCCCCCTCCCCCCCCTCTCGGGCGCGTCGACAGGGGCCATCGCCACGGGTAAGCGGACGGGGTTTTGACCCTTCGTGGCCCCTGCGTGGGTTAGGATTGTGTTAGCGTAATTCCGGGTAATTGCATGAAGGCTGCTTTATTTCTGTTCGCTGCAATATGTCACGCGGCGAGCGAGCGAACCGCCGACACACCGACCGACCGACACACCGGAAGGCCGACCGACTGAAGCGGCAGAGCGGCAGGGCGGCCGATCCCCCCCCCCCCACTTTGTTCCGTTTGATAGCTGCTATAACTACTACTGCGACTACTATTTATTACTATTACTTTTATTATTACTATTGCTCTTCTACTTGTAATGCAACTATTACTGTTACTATTACTATAACTACTATTACTAATACTGCTATTACAACTATCCATATTTCTCCCCCTCCCTTCTCTCCTATTCTTACACTTCCTTCCATCATTCCGACTTCCTTTCTCCTCCTCCTCCTCTCCCTCCTCCTCTTCTTTCTCCTCCCCCTCCTCCTCTTCCTCCCCCTTTATGCTAGCACGCAACCCCGAGAGGTTTTTTGTTGCAGGATTACCATATTGATCTGCTTCATTCTTCTTTCTATGATCTTACTTTTCTTAATTTTCTTTTTGTTTTTGTTTTTCTTCCGTTTCTTTTTCTTCTTTTTTTCTTCGTTTTTTTATTTTTCATTTTGTTTTTCTTCGATTTTTTTGTTCTTCATTTCATTCTTTTTTGTTTCCCTTCGTTTTCTCTCTGTGTGTGTGTACGTACGTATGTATGCGTGTATGTGTGTATGTATGTATGTATGTATGCATTTATGTATGTATGTATATATGTATGTAGCACAAAGGAGAAAGGAATTTTGACAGAAAGAGAAGAGAGAGGGAAGTAAGAAGAACAAGGAACAGGGAAGTAATGATGAATGAGGAATGGAGGACAAGAGAATTCGAGACCATACGTGGAATAAAGTACAGAGCAGTAAAGAATGGGAAGGGAGAGAGAGGAGAAAGAGGGAGCCAAGAGCAAAGACGAGGGTAGACACAATTACAAGGGTATTGCAAAGGGAATGAAGGGAGAGGGGGCATTGGGGGGGGGGGGGGTTGGGGGGGAGGGAGGGGGGAGCAAGGGCAAAAGAGGAAGAGGGAGGGGAGGGTGTCAAAGGTCGGGGAGGGCACTGCAGGGGAGGGGAAGGCGTAAGTGGCAATAGCAAGAGCCGAAGGAGGGAAGAGGGAGGAGGGGAGAAGGAAGGGATAACGGGAGGAGCGAGGAAGGAAGAGGGAGGAGGAGAGGATAACGAAAGGAGCTAGGAGGGGAGAGGAGAGGGGTGGAAGGATGACTTCAGGGGTGGCGAGGGAGAGGGCAAGGGCAAGGGCAGGTCAGGGCAAGAACATGCGACAAGCTGGAGGAGTAAGGGAAATGACAGGAACAGATGGGGCGAGGAAGGGGGAGGGAGGGAGGAAGGAGGGGAGAGGGAAGGGGGGGGAGCGTCGATTTGTACATGTTTCTCTCTTCTTCCGTCGAGTAAGAATGGAGGGAGAAGGGAAAGCAACGGAAGAAAAGGAGTACAAAGAAAGTAAGTGGAAATTAAGAATAAGGATAAGAATGTCAGTCATAAGGATGAGAAAAGTAATGATTAAAAGAAATATAGGTCGAGGTGAAAGGGTAAAAGCAAGGAGTTGGGGAAGGGAGGAAAGGAAGGAGAAGGTGGAAGAGGAGAAACGGCGAGGAAGGGGAACAGAAGAAAGAGGAAGTAATTTTGGAGGAGGGGGAGAAGTGAGGAAAAGAAGAGAATGGGGTATAACGGGAGTAGGAGAGACGAAAGATAAAAAAAGGAATAGAGAAAAAAGAAAGGAAAGTAATAGAACGAAGTGGCATAAAAGTTAGGGCGAAGGGAAGGGAATGATAAAGGAGGGGGGAGGAAGAAAAGGAGAGGATTGGGAAAAGGGCGCAGGAGTGAAAGAGAAAGGGAGCCTGAAAGGAGTGGAGATAGGCAGTGAGAAATGAGACTCGATACAATCAGAAGAAAGAGCTGCGAACGATAAAGAAAAAAATGAAACGAAAATAATGATAGATAAGGAAGTGAAACGATCGCAAGAGAAGAAAATCACGAATAGATAGAAAAAAGAGAAACGAATGGGGGAGCCGAAGAGCGACGAGAGAGAGAGAGAGAGAAAGAGAAAGAGAAAGAGAGAGAGAGAGAGAGAAAGAGGAAGAAAGAGAGAGAGAGAGAAAAGAAAAGAGAAAGCGAAAGAGAGAGAGAGAGAGAGAGAGAGAGAGAGAGAGAGAGAGAGAGAGAGAGAAAGAGAACAGAGCAAGAGCCGACTAAGGAGGCGGGGGCGGCCGATGAAGGCAGGCCGGGTCGAGGGGGGGCTGGTGGCAGGACCCCAAACAGGATGTTGCCACTAATTTACACTGATTACTAAATTCACCCTTAAAAGGCAAGCGGCAGAGGCGCAGAGCGGCCGTTGCTGCGCGTTGCATTTTTAAAGAAGAGAGTCGCAAGTGTCCTCGGCGCTCGGGCCCTCGCTTGTTCCGCGGGGCGCTGGCGGCTCTCGTGCGCGCGCGCCTCCGATGGGCTCTTTTGTGTTCGCGGGTGCTTTCGCTTTTCGTTTTTCCCGCGTTCGCTTTCCGCTTTGTTTTCTTCGTAGTCTCTCTCTCTTCTCTTCTCTCTCTCTCTCTCTCTCTCTCTCTCTCTCTCTTCTCTCCTCTCTCACTCCTCTCTCTCTCTCTTCTCTCTCTCTCCTCTTCTCTCGTCTCTCTCTCTCTCTCTCTCCCTCTCTCCTCTCTGTCCCTTCTCTCTCTCCTCTCTCTCTCTTTGTTCCTTCGTATCTCTCTCTTTCTTTCTTTCTTTTTTCCCTTTCTTTTCTATCTCTGTTGTTTTCTTTTAATTTTTTCTTTGGTGTGTGTCCCAATATTCGTTTTTTCTTTTCTTTGTTCGTATTTTTCCTCCTTCTTCTCTTTCCATTTCTCTTTCTCTCGCTCTCCCCCTCCACCCCCATCTTTATTCTCCCTTTCTTCTCTCTCCTTTTTTCTCTTCCCCCATTCCTCCCCCCATTCCTCCATCCTATCTTTAACCCGCTCCCCTCCCCCTCTCCCTCTCCCCTCTCCCCTCTCCCCTTCCTCCCCTATAATAGTTAATACGGTTTAGTCCGTGGCATTCGCACAAGTACATTTTTAAGTGTCTGTCCTTGTCATCAGTTTACTTTTCCGCACATTTAGATCTTTTCGTTTGTATGATTTACGGTGGGATTAGTTTTAGTAACGATGTGCGTGCGTCTGTTTTGCATGTTATAGCAGATGTTATGAATGGGTGTTAAGAAAGGCGAAAGAGGAGTTCGATATACGATGATAGATACGAATAGATGTAGAACAGGGATAGTTGCATAGAGAGAAAGTGATGGTGTATGGGTTGTCCGCGCCGGGGGTGGGGTGGGGGTGGGGGTCTAGGAGGTTTTCCAGACGTTGCAAGAGGGAATGGTGAGGCTTCTGGAGGTTTGGGGGAGGTTCCAGGGGAATAACCCGAGGCTTCAAGGAAGGGTTCAGGAGGTTTCAGGAGGTTTTAGGCTTCAGGAGGTTTTAGGGGTGAGGCTTTCAGGAGGTTTAGGGAGGTTCAGGAGGTTTCAGGGGAAATGCCAAGGCTTCGGGAGGTTTTAGGGAGGTTTCAGGGGAAATACCGAGTCTTCAGGAGGCCTCGGGACGTTAGAGGAGGAATGCCGAAGCTTCAGGAGGTTTCAGTGGGGAATACCGAGGCTTCGGGAGGCGTATGGAGGCTTCGAAGAGCGACAGTTTTCCGGTCTTGACAACCCCAGCCGCCAAGAGTATCACAGGAGAACGTGAATTATTGAGCTTCGGCGGCCGGGGCTGTTTTGCTTGCGTTCCCGCGCAAGAGATGGAGGGAGGAGGGAAGGGGAGGGAGGGGAGAAGGGGAGGGAGGGGAGGGGAGGAGGGTTGTGGGAAGGAAGGATAAGGGGAGGAAGATGAGTTCGAAGAATGGTAAGTGGGAGGGAATGGGAGGGGCAGAGGGAGGAATAGAAGAAAGAGAAGGTAGAGGTATTGTGAGGGAAGGAGGAGGAGGGATAGTGCATGTACGTCTTGTAGCATCAGATATATTTATTCTTGCCGTGTGTTTTCGAAGCTGAGGAATGTGGAAGTGGGAGTGGGATAAATTGTCATTCCGGGGAGAGAGGAAGGGAGGTGAGAGCGAAGTGGATGAGGTTGGAAGAGGAGATGAAGACCAGAATAATGGTAATGATGATAATGGTCGTGATGATGATAGTAGTAGTAGTAGTGACAAAATAAAGATGATAATCATGATTATGATAATGATAATGATGCTGTGGTGTAATAATGATGGTAATTAGTGATAATAAGGATGATATTGACATGCAAATATACACGGCATAACAAGAGAAAACAATGATATAAGAGTGAGAAAGAGAAGAGAGAGAGAATAGAGAGAGAGAGAGAGAGAGAGAGAATGAGAGAGAGAGAGAGAGAGAGAGAGCGGAGAGGGAGAGGGAGGAGGAAGAAGAACTGATGTGATCGCTCAACGCGTGAAATACTTGAGCGTAATGTTTTGTGGACGAGTGTGCAAAAATGTGTATGTGCGTGTGTATGTACGTATTTGATTTTGTGCGTGCGAGTGCGTGTTTACGTGCGTGCGTGTGGTGCGTGCGTGCGTTCCGACGGACCAAAAATAAGCCAGTGTAAGCGAGCGCACCTGCAGGGCTGGGCACTGGGGCCACGCACTGCCTCATTACCAGGGTTTCTGACGGACTATAAACACCATCACATTTCTTATTTTATCGCGCGCTTTGTATGTTGTGTATGTGTGAGTTCTCAGATGCAATCGCCCGGGGACTTTGTATAGAGAGAACGACCAGCGATAGCAGTGCCAACAACGCGCATTGAGGCATGACCATAACGTTGATGGAAGGAGAACTGAGGATAGTTACAGTTGAACACACAGCGCATCTACAATAGTAGACAATAGACCACTACCAACCGGGGGGGGGGGGATTGCTGTTGCTGTGAGGGCCGGAGAAGCTGAGTGTGTGTGTGTGTCGTGATGTCTGTGGTTGTGTGTGGTGATGATGTGCATAAGATGTGTGATAGATGAGGCTCGCTCGCTCGCTCGCAGTCTGTTTCGGTACTCAGTAGTGATACGCTAGTATAGCATATCATCAGAGCGTATGATATTCGCTCACCACGTAACGCACCGAGAGAGAGAGAGAGAGAGAGAAGCACGCAATCGATATTACAGGTTAGAATGTGAATGTAGAGAGATGTGATTAGTGTGCTCAGCGCACGGAGTAGAGAGAGGAGAGATAAGGGTTATGTCGTACGTAAGCACGCGAGGGTGGGGTGTATACGCATCAGTAGCGACAGTACGCACGCATTATTGTAACATATCTAGCTGAGTGCCTCGCACGCCACCATGTAGTTTATACACACTCGCATACCGCTGTGTGTTCTCATATGAGAGAGAGTGCCGATAGTTGGAGTATCAGAGGACGGCACTCGATGACTGAAGTACTATATACGATACTAGACAACATCTAATACATATATATATGAACGACTATAAGATCACGATGTCAGCAGTTAGCATCGTCTCGCAGTGCGTCTATCACTCATGGCATTATATCGCATCCTCCTTCTCCCCTCCTGCTCCCTCCTTCCTCTCTTCCGCCTGCCTTCCCCTCTGCGGTGCTTCCCTTCCTCTACTTTCCCTGTCCTCTCTCCCGTCGCTCCCCCTTCTCCCCTTCTTTATTTTTTTTCCTTCTCCCTTTTCTTTTTTTTGTCATCCTCCTCCTCCTTCTCACCGCTCCTTCCCTTCCTGCCATGTCCTCCACCCCTCCCTTCGCCCTTCTATATCCTCTCCCCTGCCCTCCCTCCCGCCCTCGGTGATCTCCCATCTTCCCCTTCCCTTCCACTCTTTTCCTCCTCTCCGTCCAGCCGCAGGATGGGTCTTTCTGGAATCTTCCTCGATGGTGCCACTGCAGGATCTTTTCGGCTAATGAAGGTTGCAATGACGTCCAGGGCTGTTGTTATTCTTGTCATCGTCGTTTTGTTGTTGTTGTTGTCGTCGTCGTTGTTGTTGTTGTTGTTATTTCTGTTTCTGCTGGTGGTGACTGTGGCTTTGTTGTCTTTCCACTTTCATCTTGTTCTTTTTCCTGAGTCTGTGATAGAACTTTCTATCTTTCCTTCATAATCTTGCATGTTTTGAAGGACTTGACGCTCCCTCCCTCCGCCCCTCTTACTTTCCTTTTCCTAAGCTAAAGACAGAAATGTATTTTTTTTATAAAAACATATATAAATATGTTTTTGTTCGTTTTTTTTCTTATTATATGATATAATTAATCGGTTCATATAAAATAATGTCTAAATATCGTTATCCGTATTTGAATGTAGAATGTAGATAGAAACGGACAAGATGTTTATCAAAATACTCCTATGATATTAGATTTTTCTTGATTGAAATAATCTACATGTTTTTTCTCCCTTGTCTTTCCAGGTGTGTGTCTTTGGGCAGCCATTTGGACGAGGGGTTGAAATAGGCGAGCACGCCCGCGGTGAGTGAAGGTGAAGGAAGGAAGGACTAAGGGAATGGTGGAGGGAAGGAGGGAACAAAGAGAAACGCAGGGATTTGGAGGAGAAGGAGGGACGGATGAAGGGAAAAGGGAGGGAGGTATGGGGAGGATGGAGGGAGTTCTGGATGAATTAAGGAGAGAGAGGAAGGAAAGGAGAGAGGGGGAGGGACGAATGACTAGAGGAGAGAGGGATAGGGAGAAAGGAGATGTGGGGAGGGAGAAAGGGAGGAAGGTCGTCCTGATGAGGAAAGCGTTGGGTTTCCTTTTGAAATGGAGAAAATCTGGACAAAAGACGAAGGATTGCATTGAAAGTGAGAGGCGAGCTTTGCTTATATATATATATATATATATATATATAATAATATATATATATATATATATATATATAATATATATATATATATATTATGTGTATATATGTATATATGTATATATGTATAATATATATATATATATATATATATATATATGAGAGAGAGAGAGAGAGAGAGAGAGAGAGAGAGAGAGAGAGAGAGAGAGAGAGAGAGAGAGAGAGAGAGAGAGAGAGAGAGACAGACAGACAGACAGACAGACAGACAGAGACACACACACACACACACACACCACACACACACACACACACACACACACACACACACACACACACACACACACACACTACACACACACACACACACACACACACACACAGTGAGAGAAGTGTGGATAGTGAGTTGAGAGAGAGAATGAGTTTGTGCGCCTGTGGCCTCTCGCCGTTGTTGCTCCGCTTCTCTTTCATTTCATCTCTGCTTCTCCCTCGCCTCTCGTGCCCTCTCTGTGTGTCCCGCTGCAGCCGGCTCTTTTTCTGTCTTCAATCTCCCCTTTATTCCTCTCGCATTTCTTTGTGTCTCCTCTGTCGCGCCTTCCCCTTTCCCCTCGCTTGCTTCCTCCTCTTTTTACCTCTCGGCTCCTATCTATCCCTTCCACATAATTTCCTCCCTCTCTCTTTTTTTCTCCTGTCTCTCTCTGTCTCTCTCTCTCTCTCTCTCTCTCTCTCTCTCTCTCTCTCTCTCTCTCTCTCTCTCTCTCTCTCTCTCTCTCTCTCACACACTCACACACACACAACACACACACACACACACACACACACACACACACACACACACAACACACACACACACACACACACACACACACACACACACACACATTCTCCCATCTCCCCCCCCCTTCGCCCCTTCGCTCCTCCCCCAAGGCCTTTGCGTTGAACATGTATTATTGATGTAGTTAACGTCGGTGTCCACACGATCCCTACTTGCGGCCGGGGCGAAGGAGGGAATGGGCATAGGGGGATAAAGCGAAGGGAATTAGGATAGGAGGATAAAGAGGAAGGAATTAAGATAGGGGGATAAAGAGAAGGGAATGGGGATAAGGAATAAAGAAAAGGTGACGTTGAAGGGGAGAGAAGGGAGAAAGCTAGAATAAGGGAATTGCGAAGGGAAAGGGAACACAGAGTGAAGGGGGAGAAGTAAAGAAGGGCGTGGGAGAGAGGACGGAGAAGGGGAGAAAGGGTGAAAAGGAAGGAAAAAGGTAGGAAATACGTGAACAGTGGTGAACGTAGGACGAAGAAGTGAATGAGAAATGAGGAGAGTAAGAACGGCGAGGAGAGGTAGAAGCATTCGAAGAGGAATAGAGAGTGAGTGAGAATGACGATGGTTGGGAAGAAGTGAGAGAAGAGGAATAAAGAGAATGAGAATGAAATGAGAATAGCGATAGTTTGGAAGAAGGAATAAAAGAGGAAAGCAAGAAAATGAGTATAAGAATGACGATGATTATGAGGAAGAGTAATTAGAAGACGCGCCTCACAGGGCAGCCGATGAGGAAGAAGGCGGAGAGAGCGAGAATGAGGAGTGAGAATGAGGAGGCGCGCGTGACCTTGAGCCGCGAGACCCATGATGGTATATCCACTTAGGCGGCTCCCTTGGGCGGCCGGCACGTCACCCGCCTCACCTGGCGCGGCCATCACGTCAGGCTGACCTCTCCTGCTGCTTGCTTGCTGCCTCCCTCCCTCCCTTCCTTCCTTCCTTCCCTTCTTCCTTCCTTCCTTCCTTCCTTCCTTCCTTCTCTTCTTCCCTTCTTCTGGCCTTTGCTTTCTGCGGTTCAGTTTGCTCTCTTTCGTTCCCTTTGTTCCTTTCGTTGCTTGTTCCTTCGGTCTTCTCCTTTCGTTAAAAAAAAACTCATCCTTTCCTTCATTACGTTATTTGGTCTTCGTTCTTCCTTCCATCCCCCATTTCTTTCATTACTATCTTCCTTCCTTCCTTCCTTCTTTCCATTTTATTTATCTTCCTTCTTGCCTTCTATATTTCGGCTTCATTATGTGCTTTTGGCAAGCTGTTTGTTATTGTTATCCTTGCTTAATTCTCTCTCCTTTTCTGTTTCATGTTATGTATATTCATGAAGTTTATAAAATGCATGTGCCCAGAACATTTACTTAAGGTTTTAACAGACTCCGAAAGTCATGCGACACGCACACATACACACATAGACATATACACACGCGCACATACATACACACAGACACACCGACAGCACGGCCAGATCACCAAGTTTATCATAATCGATGCGTTCTGACGGATGTGAGACTAGGAATGTAAATAGAGAATTAGAAAACAGGTTCATCAGGGCACGAATGACGGGGGAAGGGAGGGAGTGAAATGACTGAGCGATGGCAGACCGTCGTGCCCGGGCACCAGTGGCGCGGGTGGTGCGAATACCACTATTCGCACAACCCAGTCCGAACCACGTAACGAAACGCTTCGCCTGCTCAGAGCCCGGAGTGAGAGGCGTCGATTCGTGTCGCTAACGTACTACCGCGCGTAATAGTCGTCGCTACTGGAACTAGAGTCCTGTTTTACGTAATTATGTGAGCACAGCCGCTGATTTTTAAAACTTTGTGTAAGCTTTGCCGTGTTTTTCGGTCTCTGACTCGTCGCTCGTCTGTTGATTTTCGGGAAATTGTTTTCGATCAGCATTTCCAGCTGGTTCGGCCACGTGGGCGTGTTTGGCCGTGTTGGAGCGAGCGATGGGCGTGTGCGTGATGGAGTCCTAGAAAATATGTATAAAGGAGGAAGTGAGGGAGAGAGAGAGAGGGGGGAGGGAGGGAGGGGGAAGAAGAGAGAGAGGAGGGGGGGGAAAGAGAGAGAGAGAGAAGAGAGAGAGAGAGGGGGAAGAGAGAGAGAGAGAGAAGAGAGAGAGAGAGAGAGAGGAAAAGAAGAGAGAGAGAGGGGAGGGAAGCGAGCGAGAGACGGAAGAGAGAGAGAGACGGAAGAGAGAGAGAGACGGAAGAGAGAGAGAGAGAGGAGAGAGAGAGAGAGACGGAAGAGAAGAGAGAGAGAGAGAGATATAATTCGTTGCTTTACCCGGCACAGAATAAATTTTCCCACTCCTTGTGCCGGCATGGTTATTTATCCTGTTAATATTTGACTCTTAGAACAAATAACGGTAAGTAAACAAAGCAAGCGGGAGCACCTTCTCCTCTGCCCCCTCCCCCCTCCCCCCTGCCCTTACCCCTACCCTTGCCTTCTCTTTCCACCACTTTCCTACCTCGTCTCACTTCTCTCCGTCCTGCTTTGTTGTTTTCTTCCTCACTTCCTCTCTCTTTTCTTTCTTTCTTCATTCTCTATTTTCTGTCTTTCTTCATTCTATCTTTTCTCTCTCTTCATTCTCTCTTTCCTCTCTCTCTCTCTCTTCATTTCTCTCTCTCTCTCTCTTTCTCCTCTCTCTCTCTCTCTCTCTCTCTCTCTCTCTCTCTCTCATCTCTCTCTCTCTCTCTCTCCTCTCCTCTCTCTCTCTCTCTCTCTCTCCCCTCTCTTTTCATTCTCTCTCTCTCTCTCTCTCTCTCTCTCTCTCTCCTCTCTCTCTCTCTCTCTCGTCTCTCTCTCTCTTCTCTCTCTTCTCTCTCTCTCTTGCTCTCTCTCCTCTCCCCTCTCCCTCTCTCTTTCCTTCTCTCTCTCTCTCTTCATTCTCTCTCTCCTCTCTCTCTCTCTCTCTCTCTCTCTCTCTCTCTCTCCTCTCTCTCTCTCCTCTCTCTCTCTCTCTCTCTCTCTCTCTCTCTCCCTCTCTCTCCCTCTCTCCTCTCCCTCTCTCCCTCTCCTCCCCTTCTCCCTCTCATCTCCCCCTTTTCATTCCCTCTCCCTCTCCTTCCTTTTCTTCCCTCTCTCTCTCCTTCTCTCTCTCCCTCTCCCTCTCCCCCTTTTCATTCTCTCTCCTCTCTCATCTCCTCTCCTCTCCTCTCTCTCTCTCTTCTCTCTCTCTCTCTCTCATCTCTCTCTCTCTCTCTCTATCTCCTCCTCTCTCTCTCTCTTTTCTCATACTTCATCCACCAAATGTCGACCCGCGTGATGTGAAACAGCCTTCCTTATCCGTCGCGAACCTGGCTTCTCTGCGCGTGCGCGGCCGTAGCACACGTCGCATCGCAGGGGAATTTCGTAGAGAGACTGGCATAGCGATGGCGGGGGGAAGGGGGATGGGGAGGGTATGGGGTAAGGGTTAGGGGTAGGGTAGGGGTAGGGGTAGGGGAAGGGGGAGGGGGATAGGGGATAGTCGCCGCGCGAATGTGAAAACGCCAGTCGTAACACCAGCTTTTTGGGGGGATAGCTTGTGATGACGTGTGTGTGTGATGACGTCTTGACATTACCTTATATATACTGCGGGCACGAACGCAATCACGCACGCGCGCGCACATGCCACATCGCACATATTTAATACAGGGAGGACAAGCCAGTGCCATTAGTCCGCGCATGACGCATGGCACCAGTTTCATGACAGCCGGGAAGGCACTTGGCCCTTGCGTAATGTCATGTCAAGTCATGTGACAAGATTCAAACTTTGACGCGACAACAGCATTGGACATAACGATTTGGCTTGCGATGCATAATTCAATAAAGATAAAAATTTAATGTAAAAGAATTGAGAAAAAAAAGTTAATAGTAATAACAAAAGCTCGGTCAGTGATTTTATTGTTTTAATGATCTGTTTAATAATACAGGTACGGGGGTGTGGGCTCCTGCCTCGTCAATGATGCATGAATTGACGCAAATTCAGCTCCGGTGATTTATTCGCACGCGGGGAATGATTTATTGAGTGGGTGAGGCGGGGCGGCGCTCGCCACTCCACCTCCGCCCGATTTATGGGCGTCGCGTCTTGATTGCGCCCGCGGTACTCGGAGGAGACGCTGCAGAAAGGGGGAGGAGGGGGGGGATTGGGTGGTGGCAGGGAGAGGGAGAGTGGAGGGGGGAGGTGGAGAGGCTGTGGGAGAGGCGAGAGGAGGTGGAGGTGGAGACGCTGGAGGGTGGGGGTGCTTAGTGGAGGAAGGAGAAAAGGGTGGTGTAGATAGTAGTGTGGGGGGGGGGAGGAGAGGAAGGATAGAGGAGGGGTAAACGGAGGAGGAGGAGGAGAAAGTAGTGGCGAAGACAAATAAAACAATAGGAAAATAGAGGAGGATGAGGAAGAAAAGACGACGACGAGAAGCAGAGCTAAATCAAGCGAGTGAAACATGGCCTAAAGAAAGTAGCGATGAGGGGGTAGGGGGGGGTGAGTGCCCGATGCCCTGCAGGAGGCGAAGGCGATTGATAAGGTGCCGTGACCCGACCCGACCCGATCGCTGACTCCTCTGTCCGTTTTGGCCTTTTCCTTCGTTCTTTTTCTCTTTTTTTCATTCTTTTTTTCGCCGTCTGTCCTTCTTTTCAATATTTTCTCGGTCGATATTAGTCGGATTCTCAGCTGTAGATATCGTTGTGATTTGCGATGTTGTTTGTCACTTGCTCGTCATCGTCCATCTTGATATCGTCGGTCTTCTTATTATTTATTTCCTTCCTCTTCGTCGT
>NW_020870938.1:750160-757660 GCF_003789085.1 Penaeus vannamei
GAGTAAAAAGAGGGAGTGGTGGGCTAGAGAAAGGGAAAGAGGGAGGGAGGGTCAGAGGAGGGAAGGTATTAGAGAAATGAGGCAAAGAAGGCAAGGGAGGGAAGATCTTAAAAGGGGAGGCAAAGGCGGTGAAGGCTGGAGGGAAGGAGGGAGGGAGGCCAGGAGGGCCAGGCCAGGAAGGGGGGAGAGGGGAGAGGTGAGGGGGTTGACGAGGAGGAAGAGGAGGGTCGGGAGGGGCACCTGTAGCGCGCCGGCCCTTATGAAGTGCCCAGGTATGTTGCGGAGTCTTTGAAGAGATGGGCGGTGGGGAGGGACGGAGGGCGGGGGTTGGGTGCGGAGGAGGGGGGCGGGTGACAGGGGAGAGAAGAAAGGGAGACGAGGATGAAGGAAATTGATGATGGATAAGGGTAAAGATAAGGGAGGATAAAGGTAAAGTCGATGGAGAAACTGTGTGACAAGATATGTAGAAAGGTATGAGAGATGAATAGAGTGATAGAGCTAAATGGATAAATGAAGAGATGGATGGATAGATATAAAAAGATGGAAAGAGAATAGGAGAGGGAAAGTGGAGAGAGAGAGAGAGAGAGAGAGAGAGAGAGAGAGAGAGAGAGAGAGAGAGAGAGAGAGAGAGAGAGAGAGAGAGAGGGGGGGGGTAGGTGAGCGTGGAAGAGAGGAGACCTACGTAGCGCAGAGCTGGGGAAAAAGTGGGCCCCATGTCACCCTTATGATAAATATTTAATATCCCTCGGCGATACCTTGATGGGGAAGGGAGGAGGGGAGGGAAGGAGGGCTGGAGGTAGCAGAGAAAGGCAGAAGGGAAGGGAAAAAGAACGGGGAAAGGGGAAGGACGTGAGAGTCAGTAATGAAGAAAGAAGGAAAATTATTGTTGTTCCATATTGGGGGAAACGCGCGCGCGAGACACACACACCACACCACACACACCACACACAACACACACCACACACACACACACACACACACACACACACACCACACACACACACACACACACACACACACACACACACGTACGTACTACTTACAGGGAAGATGATGAAGAGCGTGGCTGTGTACCGAGGGAGGATTTTTGATATCGGTATGTGATCGATTAGCGTCAGTGGGGGGGGGGGGTGAAAGGATGGGGAAGGGGGGATGCTGGTAACAGGTGTGTAAGCAGAAACACCTGTAAGACGTATGATACGTTTGTTACGGTGACTCTTTAGGACGGAGGAGGAGGAATAGGAACTGGAACAGGAATAGGAACAGAAGATGGAAAAAAAGAAAGAAGGGGAGGAGGAGGAGGATAGAGGGGGAAGAGAGAGGGCGAAGAGGAGGAAGAGATGAAGGCGAAGAGGAGAAATAGAGGGGGAGAAGCGAGAGGAGGGAAGAGAGGGAGGGGAGGGAGAGTGTGGGGGGGTTGACAAGTGTATTGTATCGGCCGTGGACACCTGCCTGACAGATACACGGCGCGCGGGAGGTTGATAGGAGATTTTGGGGTGTAAGGGGGGGGGAGAAGAGAGGGAAGGGGAGAGGATGACGAGTGGGGAGAAGAGGTGAGGGAAGAGGGGGTGAGAGGAGGGGATAGATGACAGGTGTGTTGCGGCGGCGTGTGGGGACACCTGACTGACAGACACAAACGTTAATGTCGTGAGCCGCGTCCAGTCCCTCGCCATTATTATATTGTCTGGCTGCGAGCGCGACGCCGTGTCACATGCCCCGTCCGCGTCTGTTGACCGTGTTTAATTAATGTCTTTGTAGAGTGATTACTGGTAAACCTACGGGGAGGGAGGAAGGGTAGGGTGGGTGGAAAGGGAAGGAGGGAGGTGAGCAGCAAGGAGGGAGGAAAGGAAGGGAGAGAGGGAGGAAGAGGGAAGGAGGGAGGGAGGGTTGGGGAGGGTTGGGTGGGATGTAGGGGGTTGGAAAGGGTAGGAGAGAGGGTGAGCGGGAAGGGAGGAAGGAAGGGAGAAAGGGAGGAAAGGAAGGAAGGAGGGAGGGAGGTTGGGAGGGGTTGGTGGGATGTAGGGGGATTGGAAAGGGTAGGAGAGAGGTGAGCGGGAAGGAGGAAAGGAAGGGAGAAGAAAGGAGGAAAGGAAGGGAAGGAGGGAGGGAGGTTGGGGAGGGTTGGGGGATGTAGGGGGGATTGGAAAGGGTAGGAGAGAGGTGAGCGGGAAGGGAGAAAAGGAGGAAAGGAATGGAAGGAGGGAGGGAGACAGGGGGAGAACAGAAGGAAGGAAGGGAAGAAGGAGGGAGGGAGGGAGGGAATATGAGAAGGACAGGAGGGTGGAAGGGGCTTCGGGCGGAGGAGGAGGGGGCGGGGGCGAGGGCCTTCATCTGATAGACACATACTGACGGATCCTATTCATCCACCTGTCCGGCTCTCGGTGCCTGGTTCGTGGCAGCATCTGTCGTTTTAGGGGGGAGGGGGAGGTCTTTTTGTGCTGTGTGTTTTGTGTTTTTTATTGGTGTCTGTTTCCTCTCTTTTTCACTTTCGATCCCCTTTCTCTGTGTGCACATACACACGGACGCGAAGGCATAACACGTATACACGTTGTATATATATATATATATATATATATATATATATATATATATAATATATACTATATATATATATATATTATATATATATATATATATATATATATATATGCTGTTGTGTTTGAAAAAAAGCGGTTTCTAGCTCTGCCATAGGGTGTTATGATGTATCTTTATTCATAAAGGTTTGTTATTTATTTCCATCATTATTATTGCAATTGTTGCATTTCCGCAATTAAGATGAATACATGATCGGTTTTAGGTATGTTGTTTATTTATTCTTAAGTTTATCTACGGGTATTATTTTTATTCATTATTATTATTGCGATTATTACATTTTTCTCACGAGAATGAATACGTGATCGCTAATCAAGGTTTGTTAGACTACGCTTATGTTTCATATTTGATTCATTCGCTGACGTTATTTTATTTATCGCGATATTAATTGTGCGAAGACGTAGGTTTAGCATTTCCTCACCTTCAATTTAAGTAAGATGAATACGTCGTCGTTGGATTGGAGCGGACGTCACGAGTTCCTCGCTGCTACCAGCCTCTCCGCGGCCCGCAACCGCCCGCAGCGGGTGCACCCGCCGCGCGAGCCCCGCAAGCGGAGGGCGCGCGCGCAGGAAGCATGCTTTGCTAATCTCTATAAGTCTCTTTCCTCTGTTTGATATTTGTGTCGATCGTTTATCTCTCGCTCATATTCTTCTTCATCACGAGGTTTGACGGCGCGCGGATTCTTGCTGCTCTCCCCTTCTTACTTTGGTGCCGGAGTGGTCCTTTGGTTCGACGGTTGTCGCACCGAGGACATTATTTAGCTCTGTTCCATTTTTGTATTGAACTAACGGGTTGATGTGAGTTAAAAAGTGATTAAGGGGACGCGCAAGGCGGTGCGTATACGGTCGGGTGAATTGTTGTGCGTTTTGTGTGGGCTGTCTTCTACGTCGCTTCTCGCTTCTTTCTTCTCCTCTTCCTTCGCTCATTATTATTCTTCCGTGTCTCGCACCTACGCGTCTCCGCTACTCTTGCCATCCCTTTTCTCCCCTCTCTCCTCTTCCGCCTTCCCTTCCCCCCCTCTCACTTCCCGTCTCCCTCCCCTCCTCCCCCCTTCTCTCCTCTCTTGTTCTCCTGCTCTATATCTCCTCTCTCTCTCTTCTTATATTCTCCATACTTCTTTTCCTCTCTCTCTCTCCCTTCTCTCACCCTTCCTCTCCCCCGTGCCCTATCCCTTCGCTATCCTCACTTTCTCCTTGCACTTTACCTTTTCCCTTACCTCTTCCCCCTGCCCCCTGTACTCTCTCTCTCTCATTCGCTCTTTCTCTCCCTCTTCTACTCTCTCTACTCTTCTCTTATCTATCTATCTATCCATTCCCTTCATACTTTCTTGTTTCGTTAATTTTTGTTCATTTGTCTCGAACGTATTCATTATCGCGTTATGCCTTTTCTTATCCGTCCTCCTTCTATTCCTTAACCCTTCCTTTTCCTAATCTACCTCTCTTTCTTCGCGCCCTCACTCTCTAACCCCCCTTTTGGCTCTCCTCCTTCTGGCTGTTCTTACTCCTGCCCTCCATATGCTTTCATTTGCTAATTCTATTTTGACTCATTCCCATGCGACTGCTTCCTATGTCCTTCTCTCTCTTCTCTCTCTCTTCTTCTACCTCTCTTTTTTTCTTTTTTTTTTCTCTCTGCTAAACTTTCTCCTCCTTCCCTTCTACTTTCCCGCCCCCTTCCTGCTTCTTCCCTTCTTCTGGTTGGCCGCAGCTCCCCTAGCTCTTCCACCCTGTTTACCTCCTTTATGCCTCTCCTTTTTCTGGCTTTGTCTTTCTTCAGCTTTTCGTGCGGAGGTTTAAACTTCCTGTTCCGTTATTTTTGCTTTCTTATTTTTTTGTCTCTACCTTTCTTTTTCTAACATGACACTCGTCGTCTCCCTGTCATGTTTGCATTGTTTTTGCACTTTTTTTTTCTTTTCGATATTCTCATGTCACTCTTCTTTGTTTTTTCATGCCTTTTTCACTCCTTAGCAGTCGTTTTCCTCTTCTTCTTCCCTTCTCCCTTGTTGCTCATCTCCCCACCCTCCCTTAACTTCCTGTTTCTCTCTTCACCCTTCTCACTCTTCTCTTCCTCTTTCTCCTCTTACCTCTCTTCCCTCTCGGAGGTCTCTGCTATTAATAATGATCTTCAGCAGCATACCGTAATCTTCTTATAAAGACTACCAGTGTCGCATCCCCTCCGGGCCCCGCAGTCACAAACCTTATTAGATTTGAATTGCGTGTGTTTGTGGACGTTGCCTGAACGGGTCTATCCCTCTGAGCCGGTTGGGAGTATCTACAATTTCTTCTTTTCTCTCATCGATTTAAAACCGCCAGGACCTAAAATACAAGTTTAGGCACCTGATAATGAAAGATTCCTCGTTATATGTACGAGATAGTTGTAGGAGGTGCGCAATGTGTACTGTATGGAGTTCTAGGGGCAGCCGTGGTGGTGTATTATGTAGCGGTTTTATTTTAAGTGATTGGTAAAGTACGGGTAGTATGGGGGTTTGTTGTTTTCGGTGGTGGGGGGTTTGGTATGGTGGTGACTACGGTTTATGCCATGTAACTCAAGCCTCAAGCCAACTTTCCATTTTCAACATCATCTGCTCTTCGCCTTGGATTCATTATTAGGCAAGGCATATGAGGGTGTAGGTTACGTAGGGTGTAGGGGTGTGTTATACGGTGTTCGGTTTCTCTCGGGTCTTCTTTGTTTAGATGTGCCATTAGAGAGGGGATTCAGTGTTCAGTAGGGGTATAATCCGTCATGATCGGTGTTACTGGGTGGTTAGGTAGTTCGAGTTTTTTACTTCTTTTATGTAGTTTGGAGAGGGTCTGTAGGTTTCATGATGTCGTGTGCAATGGAGTGGGAGAGGGTAGGGGGTGGGAGGTCGAAGGAGGTAAAATGAGGGTAGATGAGGTAGGAGAGGAGGAAGTGGAGAGAAGTGGGAGGGTGGAAGGAGGAGGAGGTAAAGGAGGGGAGAGCGATAGAGGATGTGGAGGGGAAGGGTTAGAGGGGTTGAAGGGAAAGGGAAATGGAGGTGGAGTAAAGTTGGTGGATCGAAATGTGGGAAAGACAAAATGAGAAAGAGAACTAAAAGGACGTCGAGTCAATTAGGAGAAGATGGATTTAACACACTATAAAATAACCTCTTCTGAGTCGATATCCTTGTGTGTGTGTGTGTGTGTATGTGCGTGTGTGTGTGTGTGTGTGTGTGTGCGTGTGCGGTGGTGTGAGTGTTGCGTGTGCGTGTGCGTTGCGTGCGTGTGCGTGTGCGTGTGCGTGTGTGTGTGTGTGTGTTGTGTGTGTGTGTGTGTGTGTGTGTGTGTGCTGTGTGTGTGGTGTGGTGTGAGAGAGAGAGAGAGAGAGAGAGAGAGAGAGAGAGAGAGAGAGAGAGAGAGAGAGAGAGAGAGAGAGAGAGAGAAGAGAGAGAGAGAGAGAGAGAAGAGGGGGGGGGGGGAGAGGGAGGGAAGAGGGAGGAGAGAAATCAATTACGTTTATTCATAATAAAAAAATTATCCTGAGAGTGCTAGGGGCCTTTTCGTCGGCCTTCGTCCTTCGCCGCTTTCCTGCCGATTTTTCCCAGCGAGGGCACAGGATATGCGGGCGGCGTGGGGGGGCGTAAGGGAGCGAGCGTAGCGTTTTGCGGGCGGCCGTGACCTCCGTGAACCCGTTAGCGAGTCGGGGCGTATGGCGAGCTGCATTTTGCTTTCATGGGCGGGAGAGACGCTGCTGTCTGGGTTTGGGCGAAGTCATGCGCGCGGGTTGATGCTGCGGCTCCACGCGCTCTGGGGTTCGAGCAGACACTGGCGCTGAGCTCGTTCGCTTGTGACACACGGGTTGTGCGTCTCATTCACACTCGCTCGCTCGCTCGTTCGCTCACATTCACACGCTTGCTTGCTCGCTCACGCACTCACATTCAATCTCTCTCTTCTCTCTCTCTCTCTCTTCTCTTCTTCTCTCTCTCTCTCTCTCTCTCTCTCTCTCTCTCTCCTCTCGCTCTCTCTCGTCTCCTCTCTTCCTCTCCCTCTCTTCTCTCTGTCTCTCCTCTCTCTCCCTCTCTCTCTTCCTCTCTCCCTCGTCCTCCTCCTCCCTCTCTCCTCCCTCTCTCTCCTCCCTCTCTCCCTCCTCCCTCCCTCGCTCCCTCCCTCCCTCCTCCTCATTCACATCCCACAGCCGCGTCCTCACTCTCGCCCAAATTTCTCATTCTTTCCGCGCCATTAGTCACTTCCAGTCCGGCTCACGACATGCACACGACTGCAAAACACGTGTTAAACATCACGCCCCAACGCTGCGCCTGATGAATCACGACAATCAGGGAGGCAGCGCGCTTGAGAGTGCATGATAAATCAGCGCGCGCATTGCGGAGCCATTTTGGGGGGCGCAGAGGGTCTTCTATGGAGAAGGGGGGGGGGGGCTTGTGAGTGAGTGAGTGAGTGAGAGATTGAATGATAGATTGAGTGAGTGAGTGAGAGTGTGTGTGTGTGAGGGAGTGAGAGAGAGTATGAGTGAGTGATTAAGTGAATGAGAGATTGAGTGAGTGAGAGAGAGTGTGTATAAGTGTGTGTATGAGTGTGTGTGTGTGTATGAGTGTGTGTGTGTGTATGAGTGTGTGTGTGTGTATGAGTGTGTGTGTGTGTATGAGTGTGTGTGTGTGTATGAGTGAGTGTGTGTGTGAGTGTGTGAGTAGTGTGTGTGTATGAGTGAGTGTGTGTGTATGAGTGGAGTGTGTGTGTATGGTGAGTGTGTGTTATGAGTGTGATGAGTGAGTGTGTGTGAGTGTGAGTGAGTGTGTGTGAGTGTGAGTGAGTAAGAGTGTGAGTGAGTGAGTAAGAGAGCGAGCTGCGTCCGTGTCCATGCCGAAACGTACGTGCGAGTAGACAGGGAAGTCAGAATCGTCCCGTGTCGCCCCTCGTCCTTGCCGCTCGTCCCGTC
>NW_020870938.1:762660-780160 GCF_003789085.1 Penaeus vannamei
AATGTTCCTTTGCGTTGCCTCTCAAGAAGGGCTTCTAAGGGGCTGTGCAATTGCAGGTGTACCCTGAGTGAGCCGCCTGCATTCTCTCCTGGATTATGCTGTACTTTTGCACAAGGACAGACACAGAGGCAGACGCAGACATAGTGATAGACATAGAGACAGACACCGAGGTAGACATAGAAATAGACGTAGAGACAGACATATAGTAAGGCACAGAGACAGACATATAGTAAGGCACAGAGACAGACATATAGTAAGGCGCAGAGACAGGCAAATAGTAAGACACAGAGACAGACAAATAGTAAGACAGAGACAGACAAATAGTAAGACACAGAGACAGACAAATAGTAAGACACAGAGACAGACAAATAGTAAGACACAGAGACAGACAAATAGTAAGACACAGAGACAGACAGTGACAAATAGTAAGACACAGAGACAGACAAATAGTAACACAGAGACAGAACAGTAAGACACAGAGACAGACAAATAGTAAGACACAGAGACAGACAAATAGTAAGACACAGAGAAGACAAATAGTAAACACAGAGACAGACCAGACAGATAGTAAGACACATAGTAAGACACAGAGACAGACAAATAGTAAGACACAGAGACACAAATAGTAAGACATAGTAAGACACAGAGACAGACAAATAGTAAGACACAGAGACAAACATATAGTAAGACACAGGGACAGACAAATAGTGAGACACAGAGACAGACATAGTAAGACACAGGGACAGACAAAGTAAGACAGAGGCAGACTTTATAGTAAGACACAGAGACAGAGGTGTAGTGTCGGGAACTTGAGTACTGAGAACACCCTCGTTATCGTTCTCAGAAGGAAACTTGGCTTCGTGTCAAGCCTGGGCATGTGGCCACACGTGTGTACCTTTATGCCCGAAACCCCACTAAGTCTTCCCTCTTCCCCCACCTTCGCCCCCACGCCCATCACCACCTCCACCCGACCCCAACGCCTCCTCTCCCTTCCACCTTCCGCCCCCCCCAACTCTTCCTTCGCCCCGCCCCCACCCCACCCACTCTTCCTTTCGCCCCCAGCCAGCCCTCTCCGCCCCACCCCAACTCTTCCTTCGCCCCCAGCCCAGCCCCTCCTCCGCCCCACCCCAACTCTTCCTTCGCCCCACCCCAACTCTTCCTTCGCCCCCAGCCCAGCCCTCCTCCGCCCCACCCCAACTCTTCCTTCGCCTCCACCCCAACTTCTCCTCCGCCCCCACCCCAACCCCTCCTCCGCCACCCCAACCCCACCTCTTCCATCACACGCCATCACGCCCACCCGAACCACCTGTGCGAGTGTGGGTCCCCGCGGCTGAGGGCGCGAGCAGGCCACCTTTTTGACCCGGTTTGTGTGTTCTTCGTCATGCTGCTGGGACTACCTTGCCAGAAGGTGGAGGGGAGGGGGAGGGAGGTGTAGGGGGAGTGTGAAGGAAGTGGGGAGAGGGGGGGAGGGAAGGGAGGTGGGAGGTAGTGGAAAGGGAAGTGGGAGGAGGCCAAAAAGAGGGTGGGGGAGGGACAGTGTGAAGGGAAGCGGGAGGGGGCCGTTGTGGAGGGGGGGAGGCCAAAGGGAAGAATCCGTCCCCGAGTTAACCACCCTCCACCTTCCTGTACCCCCCCCCCCCCCCTGTAACAAGGCACGTCATGCATGGTGTAATTTTGCAGATCTGTGCATGACACGTGATCATTACCAGTGTTACTCCGCCTTCTGGGGGACTTAATGAGCGGCCCCAGTGACCACTCGTGCACACACACACACACACACACACACATACACACTCACATACACATACACACTCACACACTCACATACACATACACACTCACACACTCACACTCACACACTCACTCTCACACACACACTCACTCACTCTATCTGTCTCTATATCTCAACTCATCCACTGATCCATTCACTCTTTCTGTCTCTCTCTATCTATATATATATCTATCTATTTATCCGTCTCTCTGTCTATCTATCTATCTAATTTTCTCCCTGAAATATTATCCATATAATAGATGTTGACGCTGGATGATCCGCCAGATCCTTTGCGTCTCTCGGCCAGTGATGTGGATGCGATCCTCGAAGACAGAGGCATGAAGCCTGGCCGAAGTGCATGGTCAGAAAGGAATTTGGTCCTAAAGCATGTAGGGTAAATGTGTCTTTGGTCAGAAAGGAATTTGGTCCTGAAGCATTTGGGGTAAATGTGTCGTCTGTGTTCAGCTAGGAAGTTGGTCGTGAGGCATGTAAATATATCGCCTGTGATCAGTAAGGAAGTTTGGTTGTGAAGTCTTTAGGTGTATATGTCTGTTCTACGTATATAGTTTGTCTGTGTGTGTGTGTGTGTGTGTGTGTGTCATTGTTCATTTGTCTAATTAATGTGAAGCCGTAGAAGGGCTGTTTCAGTGGGCTGGGAGCTTGCTTGGCGATGGCTTTTGATGTGTGACTCTGTGTCAGTAAGCAATTGAAACAGATGTGCTTTCTTTCTCTTTTTATCTTGGCTTTTTCTCTCTTTTTGTTTCACTCTCTGCTTTTCTCTTTCTTAGGTTTTCTCTTTGTTTTTTCTCTCTATATCTATTTATCTACCTATCTCTCCCTCTATATTTCTCTAATTTACTCACTCACTCGCTCACTTTTTACTCCCCGATTCCTCCTCTCTCGTCACAACTAATTATTCTCCCGACTGAAGGGAAATAGAGACAGACAAAGAGAGCGAGGGACGCTCAGAAAGAGAGCGAGAAGCGAGAGAGCGAAAACATGTGTTTACAGTACTTCGCTAAACAGATGTCTAAGACCCCTGACAGACAGAGACGAAAGGGGGGAGGGTGCGGGGAGGGGGGTAGAGGGAAGCGGGGGTATGTATGTCGGCGTCGACGTACCAAGGCTGGCCAAACCCTCCTCCCCCTTCCCCCCCTCGGACTCCCCTCTTGCTCTCGCCGACCCTGTTGGCTTTCATCAATATTTATAACTAGAGCTTTGGTGTTGTCCCCCCTTCTGCTTTTCTTCTTCTTCTTTTTTCTTCTCTACTTCTACTTCTTCTTCTTCTTCTTCTTCTTCTTCTTCTTCTTCTTCTTCTTCTTCTTCTTCTTCTTCTTCTTCTTCTTCTTCTTCTTCTTCCTTCTTCTTTCTTCTCCTCCTCCTCCTCCTCCTCCTCCTCCTCCTCCTCCTCCTCCTCCTCCTCCTCCTCTCTCTCTCTCTCTCTCTCTCTGGTGTTATTTTGATTATTGTTGTTGTTTTTAATAATATTATTGCTGCTGTTGTTATTCTCGTTTTCTTTTTAGGGGGTTGCCATATTTATATCTTTGTGATAGTAATGTAGATGGTTGTGTTAATGCCATGAATGAATAGCATTGTTGTTGTTGTTTGCATCGTTTTTTTCAATTTCGCGAAGACTGCAGTGACAGCATTTTTTTTTTTTTTTTTTTATTACTGTTTCTCTTCCCCATCCGCTTAGTATTCCCCCACCACTTCGTACCTTACTTCCTCCACCTCACCACAACCCTTGCGCTCCCTTCCCCCCACCCCCCACCGTTCCTCCTCCCCCGCCTCCCCCACTCCTCCTCCCTCCTTTTCCTTGAATTACCCCCCCCTTCCTATCCCTCTCCTCCTCCCGGCGCTGTCATAACACCCATTCTTTTCATTTCTTCCCTTCTTCGTCTTCACACTTTACCCATCTCTCTCTCTCTCTCTCTCTCTCTCTCTCTCTCTCTCTCTCTCTCTCTCTCTCTCTCTCTCTCTCTCTCTCTCTCTCTCTCTCTCTCTCTCTCTCTCTCTCTCTCCTCTCCTCTCTCCTCCTCCTCCTCCTCCTTTCATCCGAATCCCCCCCCATCCTCTTTCTTCTTCCCCTTTTACCTTCCCCCCTTCTCCTCCCCCTCCCTCCGCCCCTTCCCCTTTGCCATAGCGTCGACTTCGCTCTCGTCGCCAAAGGTATTTTTTATCAAAGCAGAGAAGCCGCCGTGGCATTCAGAGGGGGGAAGGGAGGGGAGGGGAGGGGACGCGGTTAATGTGGTCTTTCGGGGTGCCAATGGGTGCCACCGCTCCCCCTCCCCCCTCTCCCCCCTCCGTCACGTATTCCTCTCCGTCGCTTTTCCCTTGTTTTTCTTCCTCTTTTCTCTTGTTCTCCTCCTTATCTTCCCCCTTTTTCTTTCTCTCTTTCTTTCGTTAAGGCTTGGGCGAATAGGGTTCAAAGGAGATGGGCGGACAGATAAACCGAATGAGAGAAAAAAATTAACTGATTTAGTTTATTTTGTATTTATTATTTAGATATTTGAAAATGTACAAAAAGAGGGAGAAATAATATATATATATATATATATATATATATATATATATATATATATATATATATATATATATGTTTAGAGAGAGAGAGAGAGAGATGTATAAAAGTTGTGAGCGACGGAATGAGCCCGGTGGAATGCGTCTGGTCACAGCGCCATCCGTCAGTCGCTTGTCGCTTGTTGCCAATCCTCAGGCGTTAATTGTGGGCCGCGAATCGCCACTCGTCAGTCACCAGTCGCTAGTCGCCGATCATCAATCGCTAATAGTCAGGCGCCAACCGTCAATCGCCAATCATCAATCTTCAATTGCCCATCGCTAATTGTGAGTCGCCAATCGCTAGTCGCTAATTGAGTCGCCAATCGCTAGTCGCTAATTGAGTCGCCAATCGCTAGTCGCTACGCCAATCGCTAGTCGCTACTAATTGAGTCGCAATCGCTAGTCGCTAATTGAGTCGCCAATCGCTAGTCGCTAATTGAGTCGCCAATCGCCAGCCGTCACTCGCGCCCGCGGTGGCGATCCGGCGGCCGCGATCCGTCCCGGGGAGCCCTGGGAAGGACTTAATTGACAAGCAGTGAAAATATTGATTATTGATCACTGCATAATCAGCTGGGCTTTAGAGCTAAGTAGGTGGTGGGAGGAGCAGGAGGAGGAGGGGGAGTGAGTGGGAAGGTGGGGGAGGAGGGGGGTGAGAGGAGATTTATGTATATGATGCGGCGTTTTTTTATGTACATTCATCCACACATACATGCCCTTGCACATCTGTTGCAGTTGTGGAGTTGAATTATTAACACACACTCACTCACTCACTCACTCTCTCTCTCTCTCTCTCTCTCTCTCTCTCTCTCTCTCTCTCTCTCTCTCTCTCTCTCTCTCTCTCTCTCTCTCTCTCTCTCTCTCTCTCCCTCTCCTCTCCTCTCTCTCCTCTCCCTCTCCCTCTCCTCTTCCCACTCCCACTCCCACTCCCACTCTCTCTCTCTCTCTCTCTCTCTCTCTCTCTCTCTCTCTCTCTCTCTCTCTCTTCTCTCTCTCTCTCTCTCTCTCTCTCTCTCTCTCTCTCTCGCCTCTCGCATCCCCAGGCTGCCTTTACCGTCACCGCTTGGTCGTTAGTGATCGGGCGGGTGCGTGGCGGGGGGGGGGGGGGTAGTTGGGGTAGAAAAGGTGAGGGGAAGAGGAAGGGAAGAGGGAGCGACGTGGAAGGGTGCGCTGGGGAGATGGGCTGAGGGAGGGGGAGAGGGAAGGGTAGAAGAGTGGTTGGTGGGAGGGGGAGAGGAGGGTGAAGGGAAGAATAGGAGAGAGTAAAGGGAGAAGTAGAAGGGGAAAGAGGGAGGAAGGGAAGGGTATAAGAGCATAGAGGGGGAAGAGAATAGAAGAGTATCAAGGGAAGGGGAGAAGAGGAAGGAGAAAAGGGAAAGGGAAGGGGAGGAGAGGGAGGGGAAAAGGGTTTGGAGAAAGGGAGAGGAGGGTTGGAAAAGGGTAGGGGAAGGGGAAAGGGAAGCGGAGGGAGGAGGAAAGGGGAGAGGAGGGAGGGGAGAGGGTAGGGGAAGGGGTTAGGCTTGCAAGGCATTAGCGCGTGATTCAAGGCAGTTTGTTCCCTTGCTTGATTATACGCCTGTGCTTAATTGTTGTTACCGGGGGATGGTGGCAAAGGTGGGGGAGGGGGGGGCGGTCGGGTTGGGGGGAGGAAGGAGAGGGGGTTGAGTGATGGTGGAGTGGGTGGTAGGTGGAGAGAGGGGAGTGAAATGGAAGGGGAGGGGAGAGGGAGGGGGATGGTGGATCGGGGCTTGCATGAATTACGTGTATTTACGTTGCTGTGATATATATAGATGTTTGAGTAGATTTCTTCTTCTTTTGTATACTGTATACTTTTTGTATACTTTTTATTTTACGCAAATTAATATTTGTATATTTTTTTCGCATACGATTGTATGTATGTTTAGTTTATTTGTGTGTTCTCTGCTTAGACAGGTCATTGCTTTCATCGGAATCATGGCCGAGGTCATTAGAGAGGAATAATGTGCAGCCATTTAGTTTGTCGCGAGGGTGGCAGGGCAGTCCGGCAGCACTTTCTTCGTCATGAGGGACCGCGGCGAGAAGCCAGGTCATGCAGAGAGGGTGCGAGTGACGAGGCCTTGTTCATGCGGTTGGGGCACATAAGGGCGGGTGATGGCGGGGGCACAGGAGGGGGGGGGGCACTCGTGGGCACCAGCAGGAGGAGAAGCAGAAGCGGGTGAAAATTCACGAGAAAACCTGTACGTGAACGAAAATCTTTTTTGTTTTTGCGATTTCTTATTATTTTTTCCGTCCTTCGTCGTGGTAGTCATAGTCGCAGTCATCGTCGCGGCCATCGTCTTCGACAGCGAAAAAGTCGTAGCATCCCCCAATACCGATATATGAAACAGACTATGATGACGACGACGACGGCGGCGACGACGACGACGACGACGACGACGACGACGACGACGACGACGACGACGATAATGAAGCTAAGCGCTAAGTCGAGCGAGGAGAGCGGAGCGCGTAGGCTTTCTTCGCCGCCGTCCCCTTTAAACCCGGAGCAGCGACGTGGCCGTAAATATTGGTGTTGACATAGTCGGGGGAAATATTATGCCATGCTTCGAGTCAATACAGAAAATTTCGCCAATGTTAACACGGGGCATATTGATTTTTGACAGCGAAAACACAGCCTTGTTGCTGTCGGAATGTCAAGGGCCAACAATCTGCAATAGGATATTTTTTCCCTCCTCTTCTCTTTCTCTCTGTCTGTGTCTATCTCCATCTTTCTTAAATTATGAGTCTTTCTTTGTTATCTTTTCTCTGCTTTCCTCTTCTAAAAGTGTTTGCCTGTGTGTGTACATGGAAAAGGTGATACTAGATGGGAAAGAGAGAGAGGGAGAGGGAGAGGAGAGGAAGAGGAAGATCGAAAGGAGAGAGATCGAAAGAAGCGAGAGATCGAAAGAAGCGAGAGATCGAAAGAAGCGAGAGATCGAAAGAAGCGAGAGATCGAAAGAAGCGAGAGATCGAAAGAAGCGAGAGATCGAAAGAAGCGAGAGAGAAAGAAGAGAGAGAAAGAAGCGAGAGAGAGAAAGAGAGAAAGAAGCGAGAGAGAGAAAGAAGCGAGAGAGAGAAAGAAGCGAGAGAGAGAAAGAAGCGAGAGAGAGAAAGAAGCGAGAGAGAGAAAGAAGCGAGAGAGAGAAAGAAGCGAAGAGAGAAAGAAGCGAGAGAGAGAGAGAGAGAGCGAGAGAGAGAAGCGAGCGAGAGAGAGAAAGAAGCGAGAGAGAGAAAGAAGCGAGAGAGAAGAGAAGAGAGAGAGAGAGAGAGAAATAGCTGCAGCGATCTCATTTCCTTTGCAAAATAGTGTTGATTTGATGAGCGCAACAATTTAGAATATGCTTCAGATATTTTTTTTCATTAACTTTTGATACCTGCGAACCTTTGACATTCTAGATTGCTATGTATGTAGTTTTTTTTTATGATGCCCGTCCATTTTTTTTATGCGTGTGATTTCTAGCTCCCTCTTTCAGAGAGAGGAGGGAGAAAGAGAGGGAGGGAAATAGACAGACAGACAGACAGGCAGACAGACAGGCAGACAGACAGACAGACAGACAGACAGGCAGGCAGGCAGGCAGGCAGGCAGACAGACAGACAGACAGACAGACAGACAGACAGGCAGACAGGCAGACAGGCAGACAGACAGACCGACAGACAGGCAGACAGACAGACAGCAGACAGACAGACAGGCAGACAGGCAGACAGACAGCAGACAGGCAGACAGACAGACAGACAGACAGACAGACAGACAGACAGACAGACAGACAGACAGGCAGGCAGGCAGGCAGGCAGACAGACAGACAGACAGACAGACAGACAGACAGACAGACAGACAGGCAGATAAACAGACAGACAGACAAATGAATAGACGTACAGAGGGAGGGAGGGAGGGAGGAGGGAGGAGTGGAGGGGAGGGAGGAGAGGAGGGAGGGAGGGAGGGAGATGGAAGGTGGAGAAGAGAGAGAAATTACGGATAGAACCAGCCGATGAGAAATGCATGAGCACACTTTTGAAAAGGTCGCGACAGTGCTTCGGTCTTCTCTCTCGCTTTCCCTCTTTCTTCCTCTCCCTCCCTCCCGTTCCCTCTTAACATCCCTCTCTTCCTCATCCTGCCATCCTTTCGGTCTCTCTTCCTCATCCCCCCATCCTGTCTCTCTCTTTTCCTCATCCCCCCATCCTGTCTCTCTCTTTTCCTCATCCCCCATCCCTGTCTCTCTCCTTCTCTCCTTCTCTCTCTCTTCCTCGTCCCCCTCTCTATCTATCTATCTACCCCTCTATCTCTCTTCTCCTCTCCCCTCCCTCTCCCTCTCCCTCTCCCTCTCCCTCTCCCTCTCCTCTCCTCTCCTTCCCTCCTCTCCTCTCTCCTCCTCCTCCTCCTCCTCCTTCCTCCTCCTCCTCCTCCTCCTCCTCCTCCTCCTCCTCCTCCTCCTCCTCCTCCTCCTCCTCTCCTCCTCTCCTCCTCCTCCTCCTCCCCCCCTCCTCCTCCTCCTCCTCCTCCTCCTCCTCCTCCTCTCCCCCCCAATTGTTGTTCGAATCCCGAGGGCTGCGGCGCATCTGCTGGCTCTCGCTCGCCCTGAATAATTCGCGGCCTGACTGATGCTCTTCCCGCGGCGTCCGTCGGCGCTCGCCGACTGATTCGGCGCGCTTTGGCCGACGCGTTTAGTCGGGGAGCGGACGTCGGGCGGCGGTGGGGCATCGGGCGAAGCGAAGAACCGGGGTTGGGCATCGATGGGGCACCGGACGAAAAGAAAGAGAGGGGTTGGGCGCCGGCGGGGCTCCAGGCGAAGCGAAGAAGCGGGGTTGGGCATCGATGGGGCACCGGACGAAAGGGTGAGAGGGGTTGGGCGCTGGTGGGGTATCGGGCGAAGCGAGGAAGCGGGGTTGGGCGCCGGCCAAACCAAATACGCGGGATTGGGCGCCGGACGAAGCGAAGGAGCGGGGTTGAATTCCAGATGAAGCGGAGAAGTCAGCTCGAGCGCCGGGCTTGACGCGAGCTTCGAGGTGCGATTATGTGACTGTTTTTGCGTATGTGTCGTGGGGACGGGTGGGGGGGGGCGCTTGGTGCGTATTGGTTTTTACGTTTTCGCGGTGACATTTTGGAGATGTGTCCGTTGTGTAAAGGCATTGAATTGTATGCTTAGTTTGTTTTATTTATTGTGATTATTATTATTATTATTATTATTATCATTATTATTGTTTCCGCGTGTGTATACGTGTGCGTGCGTGTATGCGTGCGTGTGCATGTTCGCGTGCGTGTTTGTGTGTGTGCGACCTTACCACACTAATACTCACAATCGAAAGGGGGGTAGAGTTGGGGGAGTCGGAAGAGGTGAACGAGCTGCGACCTTGCCTGGTGGTCGGGGTTCGTCGGTGACCTTGGTTTGTCTTTGTTAACGCGTCGGGTGTGTGCAGATAGGGTGCTAACTTCACTGCGGGCTCGGGTTGCGCTGTTTGATAAGCCTTGAAAATCCCGTAAATGTCGCTTTATTGATGCTCGCTTGTCTGTTTTGTGTTTCATTTTTATTTGATTTCGTTAGTTATGTATTCATTTTTGCGTCCGTGCTTCTTTGTGTTCGTTAGGGCTCGAGTCTAGGGATTTTTAGTTTTCTTGGAGTCCTTCCTATTTCACTAGGTAGGATTTTCTTGTGTCGTGGGTTCCTAGCATAAGTACGTTGTTGGATACAGATAGATACAGACAAATCCAGATAAATACAGATAAATACAGATAAATACAGATACAGGTACAGGTACATATGAATAGAGAGGTGGAAGAGATAGATAGGGAGAGAGAGATAAAGAGGCAGAGGGAAAGCGCGGGTCCTGCTGCGGGCTGTGACACGGCAGCCCAGACGGAGGCGGGCGGGCGGGCGAGAGTTATCAAGCGGTGTAGATAATTGTGGGTTTGTCTGCCGGAAGTGTTGGGTCAACCCACACCACCCCCGACCCCGATACTAGGGATCATCACGCCCGCGACGCATTGTCTCCAGCGCGCGGCGGCTCACGGGGGCGCGGGCGGGACCGGGGGCGCGGAGGGGCGGCTTTGGCGGGGGCGTGGAGGTGGCGCTGCGGTCGGGCTCGGCGGGGCTTGGCTTGAGTGCGTTCGGGCGCGTTTAGGGGCGACGGTAGCACACGAAAGTATTGCAGAGTTATTGTTACATTATCATCATATTTCAATGTTGGTTCACAGGAGTGTCAAGGATGCAAGCGTGGAAGGGGCGAGTTGCCAGCAATTTTTAAAATGAATGGACGAAGATGAGGGAGGGACGAAGTGAGGGGCGGATGGGGTGAGGAAAATCCGGAGAGGCGGAGGAGACATCGGCAAACGCATCTGGCGGCGGCGGCGGCGGCGGGTGCGGCGGCGGCACGGGATGTTGCGGTGGCCGTAGAAACTCCCCGACGTCGGCGTTGGTTCTGGCGAAGGGTCGGGCGGCCGAGGTGCACGAGGCGCCGAGGGGCCCGTCGCGTCTTCCGCTGCTCTCACGTCTTCTCTTTTACCTTTTTTTCTTTTTTCGCATTTTTTTATTCCTTCCCCATCATTTCCTCTCTCTGGTCGTAACATTATGGGTAGTGTTAGAAGGAGAGAGATGAGGAAATAGACTCAGGCAGACAGACACACACAGACACAGAGACAGACAGACAGAGAGGCCTTCAGGAGACAAATGACCACCGGCAGGAGGCACAAGAAGCGGTCTCTGTGGGAGAGGAAGTGGCGAGCGGCGATCGCTTCAAAAACATGTCGGATAAACATGTCGAATATTAAAGTCATGAGAGTGCTTTGGTCGCTTTCCGCGCGGGATTGCCGAGGCGAAGTAGGGAAGATACGACATGTGAGGGAAGGAGGAGAAGAAGAATGATGATAATACTGATACTGATAATAATAGTGATAGTAATAATGATGATGATGATGATAATGAAAAAATAATAGTGGTGATGATGGTGATAATAGTAATGGTGATAATGATGGTAATAATAATGGTAATGATAAATGATAATAATAATGATAATGATGATAGGAACAAGAAGAAGAGGAGGAAGACAGAATGGGCTGACATGAGGGCGTGCAACCAGCCTGTTTGCGTGTGTGTTTGTGTGGGCGTGATGTGGAAGGTGCGGTGAATCAAGGCATGCAGCGTGCGGTTAGTATGGCGAGCGGCCGCATGTCGTTGGACTCATTTGTTGCCGCGAGGACGTCCGTGCGCACACCTCGCTCCCACGCGCTCGCGCACACGTGGGGGCGCTAATCTCGCTGCTGTCGACGGCGCTGTCGGGATGGGCCTGTCGGGAGGGCGCTGTCGGGATGGTGCTGCGGCTGGCTGGCTGTGATGCCGCACGGCTCGGCTTGATGCTGCTCCGGCACTCGAGTTTTGCCAGTATGTTTTTTTTTTTTTTTTTTTTTCGTTTATTATATTGGAACTATTTATCTCTTTTTCTTAATTGCTTGTTCTTGTTTTTATTGTAGGTTATTCATGTTCTATTATACTGCATCTTGTCTCGATTGCCGTCCCTCGTTTTATCTCGGAAGTGTTAACCTCGTTTTCCTGTCGCCGTTGTAGCACGTTCTTGACCTGTTATCCCGCGCCTTCTCCCTGGCTCGGTCGACGGCTCTATTTTTCAACGCCGACGGGTCCGGAGTCACGAGGGCGGCGCTGTCGTTCGCTCTCTGTGAGGACGAGGACGCTCTTGGTCACTGGTGAACCGACGGACCGGCGCGCGGGGAGAACCGGCCTCGTTTGGTAGAAAGGGAGAGGGAGGAGAGGGAGGAGGAGGAGAAAAGGGAGGAGTGGGAGAGTGAGGGAGAGGAAGGAGGGAGACGGAAGAAAAGAGAGAGGGGGGGAGATGAAGAGACGGAGATCGAAGCACAGGCAGAGAGAAAGGAAAAGAGGAAAGGGAGAAAAAAGGAGCGTGGGGGCTGTCGAGCTAATTTCACGCGGGGGAGCAAGGTGCTGCCACGGCTGTTGGTGCGTGACGCGGCGCCATCGCTCATGCTCCCGCGCCGCCGCCGCCGCCGCCGGGAAGCGCCGCTCGGGAAGCTCGGCTCCTGCGCCTCGCGATTTCGGGGCTTCGTTTCCCCCGTTTCGCGTTCTTGTTTCACTTTAGTTTTGTTGGTATTTCTCTTGGTTTTCTTTATTTTTATTTGTTACGTTTGTATTTGTACTGTTTTTTTTTCTCTCCGTTGTTTCCTTTCCTTCCGCATCGCTCTTCGTGGTTTTCTTGGTTAATGTCATTTTTTTCATTTTTATCTTTTGTCTCTACCTCCTCTCTTTATTTGTATTTATTATGTTCTGATTTCTCATTTTCCTTTCTTTCTTCCTATCTTTCCTCTTTATCTTCACCTCCTCGCCCTTCCCATCCCTCTGTCCCTCCTTCCCTCTATCCCTTCTTCACTCTATCATTTCTCTTCTCCCCTCTTCCCTATGTCACCTTCACCTTTTTCCCTTTGTATTTTCCTTCCTTTTATTCGCCTTTCCTTACTCCTCCTCTCCATCCCTCCCATCTTCATCCTTCTACATCCACTCCCATCCCCTTCCTTTCCCTCTCTCTCTCTCTCCTTTTCCTCCTCCTTTCCTCCTCCTCCTCCTCCTCCCCTCCCATCCTCTCCCTATTCCATCCCCTTTCTCTCCCCTCTTATCCCACCCCTCCCCTCTCCCCTCCATAGCCTTGCCTCCGCATCCTTCCCCTCCCCCCCTCCCCTCCATCCAGCCTTATTAGCGAAGTCACTGCGGCGGTTGGCGCAGCGACGGGCCGAAGTACTGATGGATTGTGGGAAATCACCTGTTTTTTTTTTCTTTCTTTCTTTTTTTTTCTTTCCCAGGTGTACATTACGTCGGCCGCGCACTCCGGGACAGGATGTGATCGGAACCCTTTTTTGTGTATTATTATTTGGGTGGTAGGAGGAGGGACTAATAAAGGAGGTGGGGTGCAGGAGGTGGTGAGAGTGGGAGTGGGGTGGTGGTAGGGGTAGGGTTAGGAGTAGGGATAGGGATAGGAAGAGATACTAATGAAGGAGGTAGAGGGGGGGTGGAGGAGAAGGAGGAGGTGGTGGTGGTGGTAGAGGTGATGGTGGGGGTGGAGGTGTATGAAGGAGAAAGAAAGGAAGAGAAGAGAAGTTAGACGAGGAGGAGAGGAGGATGGGTTGGGTTGGTTCTAGGATGAGTAGTGAGTTTTGGTGGTTGGGAGGGGGGAGGGGACGGGGTATGTGATGACGTCATGAATGTAAACAAAGAATCATGGTGATGGTACACGGCCAACGAATAAAAAAAATGTGACCAGTCGTACGGAATTTAACGCGTTTCCTTCATGTTACATAAATACAGGCTAACCCTCGCATTAGATATATATATATTTGTGATATATATTTTTTTCCGAATACTTTATACGTGGAGCATTGACAGGTGTTCAGAAATGTATTTATTGTAGATGCTTATTCGACCGTGTGGCCGAAATTCCCCCCTTTGTCTGTGTGTGTGTGTGTGTGACTGTGCGTGCGGAAGTGTGTTTGTGTGTATGTGATCGAGTGTGCGTGGCTGCATGCATGAATGGGGAGGTAAAGGGTTAGGGGTTTTATCATTGTTGAGTCATATAAAGCCCATAGCGGGAGGCAGGAGGTATGGGTGTAAGGAGAAGGGGGGAAGGGAGGAGGAGGAGGTGGAGGTGGAAATGGAAATGGAAGTGGAGGTGGAGATGAGGAGGAGGGAGAAGGTAAAAAAGAAAAGGGTGAGGAGGGAGGGGGGAAGTAAAGGGGTTAGAAGGGGGAGGGGATAGGAGGAGGAGGAGAGGAGCTGGAGGAGACGAAAGTTAAAAAGGACTTGGAGGAGGAAGTTGGGATGTACTGGGAGAGGGGGAAGCGTTAGTTACCATTGTGTGTCTGTGTGGAAGTCTAATTACGTTTGTGAAATGCGGATGGAAGAGTTGATTGTTTTAGTATGTGTATCTTGCAGGGCATATATATATGTGTGTGTGTGCGCACGCTTGAGCCTGCGTGTGTGTGTGTGTGCAAAGTGGCGAGGCATCCGACGCAGGCGGTGGATCACTCTCTACCCACAATTGAGGTCTCCTCGCCCACCGCCCCTTGCTTCGTCGCGAGCTCCCCTGTTTGGGCTTGTGGTGGGCGCTCGCCTCGCGTTCTCCTCACGCTCTCCTCACGCTCTCCTCACGCCTAGTATTATGTCGTTAGGGGATTCTGATACTCCTTGATTCGAAACCGCCGTGTGAAGTTTCTGGTGGTGCGGAAAGTACGGTTTGATATTTATTTTCATGTGATTTATGGGCGGGGAACTTCAGGATTGAAGTCTCGAAGTTTGGTACGATGCTATTGCGTTATGAAATTTGCGTGGTGTTCGCAGTGTTTTGAATATAGCAGGGTTAATTAGCATGAGAACTCCGCATATGAAACATGGCAAAAGTTGTAGAAGGAGCAGAAACAGAAGAGGGAGAAGAAGGATGATTATAGAAGAAGTAGGGGATAAGAAGAAGGAGAATGAGGAGGAGGAGGAGAAGAAGATTGAAAAGGCGAAGAAAAAGAAGACAGAGAAGACCAAGAAGAAAACTGCTGTCTCACGAGCGGACTCTTATTGACTGTCTTGCCTTGGCTGTCTGGCGGAGTTTATGGCTTCGTCAGCCACTCGTAGGGAAGATGGGAAGCTGTTTGTATAGTGAGAGAGATGACTAAGTTATTTCTCCCACTTCTCTGGGTTGCCGACGCTCTTGGGTTGCTGAAAATGCGGATACAGAGGCCGTTGTAGCCTTTTATAGCGGACGTTGCCAGCTCTCCCGGCGCAGGAAACGTAACTTAAGATCTGGAGAGAAAGAAAGACATGTTGGTGATGTTTCGGCGTTTTCTTTTATTTGTCTTGATTTTTTTCACCTTTGCCAAGTTTTTTTTTCTTTCAGTCATTAGTTTTTGTATCTGTCGTTTTTTCATTGGTTTGCTTGTTGTCTTTTGCTCTTCTTTTCCAGTGCTTCTCAGGAGTCGCAGTGTGCTTTTAGAAAACGATTACTGTGCACTTCGGGAAGGTACCAGTGCGTGGCAGAATGAATACGGGGCTTTGTAACATTATGACTACGCGTCGTAAAAGGATTACAGTGCGCTTTAGGGGGATTACAGTGCACATTGGGAGGATTACAGTGCACTTTTTGCCAAGTTCGCCCCCTCCGTTGACGTTGAGTTTGAACGCTCATTTAAGATTTTGATGTTACTTATTGAACGCATTTGTATACATTAGTCCGATCTCGTCTTTGCATTGAGCTGCTTCTCTTGCGGTGGGAGGGGGGGAGGAGGTAGGGGAAGGGGGAAGGGAGGAAGGGAGGAGGGCGAAGAAGGGTGAAGGGAAGAGGGGTGGAGAAGGAGGTGGGTAGGGAGGAGGGTAGACAAGAAGGTGGGAAGGGGCAAGGATAGGAGGAGGAGGAAGATGGAAAAGGAAGGAATAAGGAGGGGAAGGAGGGGTTTAGGGGCGGGGAAGGAGTTGAGGGTGGGGGAGAGAGGAGGGGAGGAAACCGGGGTAAAGAGGGAGGAGAGGGATCGACTTGGGGTCAGGGAGGGGGGAGGGAGCAAAGGAAGGAGGAGGGGAAGGAAGGGTGACAGAGAGGGGGTGGGATCGTCAGGTGAAGGGAGGAAGGGGGGGGGGTCAAGAGGTCGAGTCGAATCGAGTCGGTGGTTCTGTGATCTGCGGAGGGAGGGAAACCGACCCGGGAGCCGAGTTGCAGGAAGGGGGTTGGCCGGGGGAGGGGAGGGGAGGAGGAAGGCGGAGGAGGGGCGGGAAGGGAGGGGAGGGGAGGGAGTTGGTTTCCTCCTTCGTTGTACCAGTTTGCGCTTCTCCGGTATGCTGTTTTTTGCAATTGCAAATGTTGCATTGAATTCAAATTCGCGATTCGTGTGTGTTCATGAACCTGAAGTTGCGATTGCGTGTGTGTATGTGTGTGTGTGTGTATGTGTGTGGTGTGTGTGTGTGTGTGTGTGTATGTGTGTGTCGCACGTGTGCACACAAAGGATAATGCAACACATGTCCCTAGTACGAATACAGCCCCCCCCCCCCAGCATGACGGCCGCACCCTGTGAATATTTATGAGTGGGTGCTCGATGGTGGGTAATGGTGGGAGATTGCACCCCCCTCTCTCACCCCGTCGCCCTTCCCTCTCCTCCGCCACTCCTCCCTGTCCCTCCCTTCATCCTTCCCTCTCCGTCCCGTCTTTACCCTCCCTTCTTCACCCTTTCCCTCCCATATTCAGCTTTCCCTCTCCTCGCCTTCTTCACCCCTCCCTCTCCCTCCTTTCTTCATCCTTCCTTCTCTCTCACTCCCTTCTTCAACCTTCCTCCACCACCCTGACCGTCACCCTTACCCCCTCTCCTGTCCCTCAACCCCCTCTCCTCCACCCCCCCCCCCCCACACAACACCAAAGATTTCGGAACTCGAAATGATTACGATGAAACGAGAGGACTTCGTGATATATATTGCGACGTCTATATGTAATTTATATAGATACATAGATGGATAGATAGATAGATAGAGATATAGATAAGTGTATATATATAAATGTGCGTGTGTGTGTGTGTGTGTGTGTGTGTGTGTGTGTGTGTGTGTGTGTGTGTGTGTGTGTGTGTGTGGTGTGTGTGTGTGTGTGTGTGTATTTAAGATGATGCTAATTGACAGGATGGACTGGAATGCTGCGTCCTGAGATTATATGATCATATCCCCGAGGTTTTCCTTTCGACCATTGCACCGAGAGGGAACGAGCGTAGGGAAACGTATGTAATCGGGAGCTACTGGCTGGTTAACGTTTCGGTGTGTCGTAGATAGATGGCAGCACTAGACTGGAAGGTTCCTTATGCTTGCTTTTTATCTGGAGGAATTGGGAGTTTGGAGGAAGGGGGTGAATATTAGGGAGATCGAATAGTAGGGAGAGAGGGAGAGAGGTAGGGAGACTGACAGGCAAACGCATATATCTCTGTCTACCTAACTGTCTATCTATCTGTCTATCTGTCTATCTATCTATCTATCTATCTTCTTTCTTTCTTTCTTCTTTCTTTCTTTCAATTTATCTAGTTTCCTACACACACACATGCGAACATATATATATATATATATATATATATATATATATATATATATATATATTATATATATATATATATATTATATATTTAAGAGGAGAGAGAGAGAG
>NW_020870938.1:782660-790160 GCF_003789085.1 Penaeus vannamei
CGAAAAAGGAGAAAAAGGAAGAAAGAGAAAGAGCGAGACAAAGGAATGAGAATAAGAGAGAGAGAGATATTTCTCACCCTAAACGTGAACCAGAGACCAAAATATAAAACACAAAAAGAAAAAAGAAAGAGAAAATGAAGGAGGAAAACCCCGAACAAATCTGAAAATAAACAAGGGGACGGAGGGAGAAGGGGGAGGGGGGAGGAGGAGGGGAAGGGGGGAGGGACAGGGTGCCAGTACGCGCCCCTGAGTACGCACGAGGACCAGACTCCCAACACACGCTAAGAAAAGGGAAGTCGGATCACTGTTGAGAGGTTTCCTGCATTCTGATGGCTTGATTATCCAGGTGTGTCTCCTTCACTCCCTCCCTCACTCCTCCCTCCCTCCTCCCTCCCTCCCTCCCTCCCTCCTCCCCCCTCCCTCTTTCCTCCCCCCCTTTCTCAACCCCTCTTTCCCTTGCTTCTCCTCCTCCTCCTCCTCCTCCCCCTCTCATTCCAACTCTCTTTCCCAGTCTCCCACCCCTCTCCTTCCATCTCTTCCCCTCTTCTCTTGCTGCTGCTTCTGTTCCTCCTCCTCCTCCATCTCCTCCTGTCCTGCTCCTCCTCCTCCTCCTACTCCTCCATTTCTTTCTGCCCTGCTCTCCCTCTCCTCCCCCCCCTCACCCTCCCACCCAGGCTCGCTGCTCCCAGTAGCTCTTTGGCTAAGTGTCTTCTCGGCCTCATGCTCTTGCTCCTTGCTTGTCTTACGTCCTCTGTAGTTTGTTTCTTCTTTTCTTTAAGGTCTCCTCTTTCCTTTGTCCATTCTCCATTTTTTGTGCTTCTCTTCTCTCTTTATTCTCATCTCTTCTCCCTCCCGATTGCCCTATCGCTTCTTCATCTCTTTCTGCCCCACGTCCCTTCCTTTTTATCTTTCTTCCCCTTTTACTCCTCATCTACTACCTCTCTTCCCTTTGCTCCCCCGTTTGCTCCTGTCATGCTCCATTTTCCACTCACCATCTCCTCACCTTCCCATCTCTTCTCCCCTCCCCATCCCTTCCTTACGTCCATGCATCTTCTTTCTCTTCTTCCCTCTCTCTCCTGTCCTCACCCCCTACCCTTCCCCCTTTCATCCTCCCTACACTTTCTTCACCCCCTCCCATCCCCTTCCCTATACTCTTCCCCCCCCCCCTCCCTACACCCTACCCCTACCTTCTTCCATCCATCCCTACACCCCTCCTCCTCCTCCGCCCTCCCCCCTCCCCCCCCCACTAAATAATGCACCTCATGCCACGCTCTTCGGAACCGGAAGCCCCGGCAGCAGCAGGAGAATGTCCACGAAAGTGTTATCGCGGGTGTACCGTTCGCGTAACAAGTGTCTTGTAACAGGCGAAAAAATGGCGAGGGGAGGGAGGGGGGTTCGCGCGAAGGTGGGTTGATAGTGGGGCGGGGCGAGGGGTTGCATGTGAAGAAGCTCGAGGATGAGGGACGTGGAAAGAGGGAAGGAAGGGGAGGGTGTGGACGGATGGGGGTGAATGGCATAGGGAACAATGAGATCGCTGATCCCCTTCCGATGTTTGCCTTAATTTCTTTCCCCGAAGAGATGGAGGAAATTAGATGGGATAGAGGGGCGGAGTGTATGAGAAGTAAGAGGAGGACGAGAGTGGAGCAGCTGGAGGAGGAGGAGGAGGACATGAAGGAGAGTGGAGAAGGACGAGGAGGTGGACTCTAGGTAGTAGAAAGAGGAGATAGAGTGAGTGGGAGAGGAGTGCGAGAAACTGGAGGAGGACCCAAGAGAGGAGGAGGCGGAGGAAGAGGAGGAGGAGTGATAGGGGGAAGGGGGGCGGGGGGAGCGGGGAGGCGAAGGGAACAGGGACAGGGGCAGTAGCCACGTCACACTCCCGTGCTAATTGGTTGGATCCAATGCTGTGATGACTTTGGCCTTGGAAGCGTGCTGGATCAGACCGACCCGTGCCTCGCTGTGCGTATGTATGTGCGTGTGTGATGTGTGTTTGAATTTGCGAGTGTGTGCGTGTGTGTGTGTGTCTCTGTGTCTGTGTGTTGGCTTCTGTGTGCGTCCGTCGCTTACGCTCAGGGAGCAGACCGGTGAAGCCTGACTGGTGAGACAACACGATCCTGCCCCAGTGTGTGTGTGTTCGACGGCGTGTTTTTGTCTTGTGTGCGTTTGTGTGTATGTGGGCGAGTGTTTGTCCGTTTTCATGAGTAATGATATCGCTTCTCCCTCGTCAAGTGATGGTTGCCTGCGTTGCCAGCCTGTCTCCGAGTCTTTGCCCCATTCTTTCCTCTTTTCTTCCTTCCTCTACTCTCACTCCCATTTCCTTCTTACCTTCGCTTCCCTTTCCTTCCCTCACCTCACCTCTCCTCCTCCCATCCCTCCCTTCTTCCCCTTCTCGCCTCCCCTCCCCTTCCCCCTCCCTCCCTCCCCCATCCTCTCCCTCCCTCTCCCTGTCCCTGTCCTTGTGCCGGTCATTGGCGTAGGCCGGTGGAAGGCGCGCTGTTCATCGCCTTCCTCTTCGTGTTGTTTGTTCGTTTAAAGAATTTCTCCCTTTTTGTTTGACCTTTTTTTTCGTTCCATAATTCCCCTTTCCTCTCCATTTTCTTTTGTGATTTCCACCCTTTTATTCTTTACTTTTTTCTCATTTCCTGCTTTGGGATTTGTCAGCGTAGAGGGTGCGACGACGGACAAGGCGCTCGAATGAGGACACGTGGACGGACGGACGGACGGATACACGAACGGACGGAAAAATGAAATTAACGTACGGACAGAGAAACGGATGGATAAAACAAGGAAAGGACGAATTTATAAACGTCGAGTTGAATCGATTAACGAAAGGACGAATCTACTCGCCTAAGAAACTAATGGACGAATAGACGAAATTGCGGATAGGCGGACGTAGAGAGAGACTGATTAACGAATAGACATACGGACAGACTGAAAAAAGAGATAAGAACGAATAGACGAATTTACGGACAGGCAGACAGACAAACGGACGAACGAATGAATTTTCGGACACGGACGAACGAACGAATTTTCGGACACGGACGAACGAACGAATTTTCGAACACGGACGAACGAACGACTTTACGGACAGACCGACAGACGAGCGGACGAGTCGAGCGGACGAGTCGAGCGAGTCCCCCTTCTGGAGTCGGGAGAAGAGTCGAGGCGACGCGGGGATCGTCATCAGCCGAGCGTGTTGTTGATGACGCTTGTTTGTGGTCGAGCGCTTTAGCCGAGCACCCCGTGGCCGCTCGAGCGTGCGCGGGCGGGGGTGGAGGTGGGCGGAGGTGGAGGGGGGCGGAAGGGGTGGAGGTGGAGGTGAGGGGATGTAGAGGTGGAGGTGGGGGAAGGGTGGTGGAGGTGGAGGCGAGGGGGTGGGGTGGAGGTGAGGGTGGGCGGAAGGGGTGGTGGAGGTGGGGTGGTGAGGGGATGGGGCGAGGTGGAGATGGGCGGAAGGGGTGGTGGAGGTGGGCGGTGGTGAGGGGATGGGCGGAGTGGAGGTGGGCGGAAGGGGTGGTGGAGGTGGGCGGAGGTGAGGGGATGGTGGAGGTGGGCGGAAGGGGTGGTGCGGAGGTGGAGGGTGGCGGTGGAGGTGGGCGGAGGTGGAGGTGGGCGGAAGGGGTGGAGGTGGGCGGAGGTGAGGGGTGGGTGGAGGTGGAGGTGAGGCGGAAGGGGTGGTGGAGGTGGAGGTGGGAGGTGAGGGGATGGGGCGGAGGTGGAGTGGTGGTGGAGGTGGGCGGAAGGGGTGGTGGGGTGGCGGAGTGAGGGGATGGGGCGGAGGTGGAGGTGGGGCGGAGGTTGGTGGAGGTGGGCGGAAGGTGCGGAAGGGGTGGGGCGGAAGGTGGAGGTGGGCGGAGGTGAGGGGGGGTGGAGGTGGAGGTGGGAGGTGAGGGGGGCGGAGGTGGAGGTGGAGCGGAAGGGGTGGGCGGAAGGTGGGGTAGGTGGCGTGGTGGAGGGGGCGGAAGGGGTGGTGGCGGAGGTGAGAAGGGTGGGCGGCGGAGGTGGAGGTGGTGGTGGAGGGGCGGTGGTGAGGGGATGGGGCGGAGCGGAGGTGGAGGTGGGCGGAGGTGATGGGGCGGAAGGGGTGGTGAGGTGGGCGGAGGTGGAGGTGGTGGTGGAGGTGGGCGGAGTGAGGGGATGGGGCGGAGGTGGAGGTCGGAAGGGGTGGCGGGTGAGGGATGGAGGTGGAGGTGGGCGGAGGTGAGGGGATGGGGCGGAGGTGGAGGTGGGCGGAAGGGGTGGAGGTGGGCGGAGCGGAGGTGAGGGGTGGTGGAGGTGGGCGAAGGGGGGTGGAGGTGGAGGTGGTGTGGGCGGAGGTGGAGCGTGGAGGGCGGAGGTGGAGGTGGGCGGAAGGGGTGGTGGAGGTGGGCGGAGGTGAGGGGATGGGGCGGAGGTGGAGGTGGGCGGAAGGGGTGGTGGAGGTGGGCGGAGGTGAGGGGATGGGGCGGAGGGTGGAGGTGGGCGGAAGGGGTGGTGGAGGTGAGGGGGTGGAGGTGGGCGGAGGTGAGGGGTGGGGTGGAGGTGGGGTGAGGGGGTGGTGTGGAGGTGGCGGAGGGGGTGGAGTGGAGGTGAGGGGGTGGGGTGGAGGTGGAGGTGAGGGGTGGGGTGGAGGTGGAGGTTGGGGTGAGGTGGAGGTAGGGTGGGGTGGAGGTGGAGGTAAGGGAGTGGGGTGGAGGTGGAGGTGAGGGATGTAGAGGTGGAGGTGGGCGGAAGGGGTGGGGTGGAGGTGGAGGTGAGGGGATGTAGAGGTGGAGGTGGGCGGAAGGGGTGGTGGAGTGGGCGGAGGGGTGGAGGCGAGGGGGTGGGGTGGAGGTGAGGGTGGGCGGAAGGGGTGGTGGAGGTGGAGGGATGGGGCGGAGGTGGAGGTGGGCGGAAGGGTGGTGGAGGTGGGCGTGGTGAGGGGATGGGGCGGAGGTGGAGGTGGGCGGAGGTGAGGGGATGGTGGAGGTGGGCGGAAGGGTGGTGGTGGTGAGGGGATGGGGCGGAGGTGGAGGTGGGCGGAGGTGGTGGAGGTGAGAGGTGGGGTGTAGGTGGGGAGGTGAGGGGGTGGGGTGGAGGTGGAGGTGAGGGGGTGGGGTGGAGGTGGGCGGAAGGGGTGGAGGTGGAGGTGAGGGGTGGGGTGGAGGTGGGAGGTAAGGGGTGGGGTGGAGGTGGAGGTAGGGGGTGGGGTGGAGGTGGAGGTGAGGGGATGTAGAGGTGGAGGTGGGCGGAAGGGGTGGGGTGGAGGTGGAGGTGGGGATGGAGGCGAGGGGGTGGGGTGGAGGTGAGGGTGGGCGGAAGGGGTTAGGGAGCGGGTGTGGAGGAGAGGATGACTTTGGGGAGGGTAATGGGGAGAGGAGGATTGGATGGGGGTGGGGTGAAGCAAGAAAGGGGTTCGGGGTGTGGGAATGAAATGGAGAGAGATAGCAGAGATAGTGGGACGGGGGCAGAGAGGGGAGTGGAGGAGGGAAGGGGGAAAAGGACAGAAGCCCAGAAGGAGAGGGAGGGAGGGAGGGAGGGAGGGAAGGAGGGAGGCGGCGTGCAGGCCACACCAAGGGAACAGGATCCCAACATTTAAGTGGTAAAAAATTAGATAAATCAGATTGAAATTGTATCGTCACGCCGGGAGCCTTAACCTCCCCCCCCTCATTTCCCTCATCCCCCTCCTCCTCCTCCTTCTTTTCCTCCTCTCCATTGCAACCTTTGGAACGCGACCTTCGGGAAATTCGACCTTATTCATAGTCGTCAAATGGATTAATTTTGTATGTTATGAATGTGTGGCTGGGGAAGGGGGTGAACCTGGGCGTATTGCTGTCCTAGTGTGTGTGTGCGCGCGCCTGTGTCTGTGTGTGTAGGTAGGTATGTGGGTAGCTATGTAGGTTAGGCTAGTCTGCCCCCCCTCCCCCTCCTCTGCATTTGTGCTTTGCCTAAGGATTTGTGTTGAAGAAAACGCGAGGAAGGGAATAATAAAAAGACGAAATTAGGTTTAGGTAAAAGAAATAGAGAAGGCTCCCTTTCGCGCCCACCGCAAGAGCTGCAAGAGAAGGGCGTCGGGTGGGTGTGGTTGGGGGAGGGAGAGGGGGGAGGGAGTCGAGCGAAGGAAGAAGACTTGAGAAGTGAAGATTTCCCCCACGCGGTGCGAAGATCTGTACCACGTGAGGCCCGAGCGATGGAGCAGGGGCGGTGGGGATGGGGAAGGGGAGGGGAGTGGGGGACAAGGGGGTCGGTAGGGGGAGGAGAGTGGGTCGGAGGGAGGAACGGGGGAGGGGAGAGGAGGAGTAATTTACAGTGTTTTGCTTGAGTGATCACAGCAGGCAGGCAGGCAGGCAGGCAAAGCTGAAGGAGGGGGGGGGGGGGGGGGAGGAGACCTGGGCTCCGAGATCCTGATGAGACAGTGCTATGTGTGCCGCCTCCTGTCCCGAAGTGCGCCCGCCCGATGCTTAACTGCAGGAATTTGGTCATTAAACGTTTGCTCTTCAGTGTGCGTGTGTTGATGTGTGTGTATGTGTATGGAGTGGGGAAGGGGTGGGGGGTGGCCGGGCTGGGAGAGGACAGGAGGGGTTTTGAGTGGTAGGGTGGAGGGGGCCATGGCATGGGGGAAGGAAGGAGGGGATGATTGGGAAGGTGGGGTTAGAGTTGGGCATGTTGGGGAGGAGGAAGGGAAGGAGGGGTAGGGGATGGTTGGGCATGTTGGGGAAGAGGAGGGAGAGAGGGGGAGGTAGAGTTTGAGGAGGAGGAGTGAGGGAGGGAGGGAGGTAAGTGGGGTGGGGTGGGGTTGTAGGTAGGTACGGAGAACTGGTTTGGTCATAATGCCAGGGCAATGAACTCCGAGGACGATGTCTGCCGTCGGGAGTATCAAGGCCACTGGAGTTTTTTTTTTTTTTACTTGAAGAAACAAACATAAAAAACACAATAACTGGCCTTATTTGGCTTCTTTTCTGTCATCACTGGCGTCGAATATGCTCGAAATAGATATCAGGACACGAGAAATAACGTTAGTTCATATTTGCAGAATGTAGGACTGTCATTGAGAAGGTGAAAGGCGAAGAATCCTGTTATTAAACCTTCCCGCAACATTTGTTTAAGTTACCCCCTTCCCATCCCGTATTATTTTCTGTACTAAATCGTGTTCCTCTTCCCGTTTTCTTTCACAGGAGCCGCTAGATTATGATCGCGTACGCCGGCGCTCTGTCCTCGGATCCATGGAGCCGAAATGACATGGTAAGTGGCCGCCGAGAGGGGCTGTTTTCCTCCGCTTATTCGGCCGTTTTTTGTGCTGGTTTTCTCTCTGTTTTTCTCTCTTCTTCCTTGTTTGGATTGTTGTTGGTCGTGTTTCTCTCTCTTCTGTCTTCGTTTGTCTCTTTCGCTTTCTGTAATCCGTGTGGGTTTTCTTGTAATTCTTGTGATTTTGTCTCTCTCTCTCTCTCTCTCTCTCTCTCTCTCTCTCTCTCTCTCTCTCTCTCTTCTCTCTCTCTCTCTCTCTCTCTCTTCTCTTCTCTCTCTCTCTCTCTCTCTCATTTATTA
>NW_020870938.1:792660-800160 GCF_003789085.1 Penaeus vannamei
CCTGTCCGTCCTCTCCTCACACTCCTCTCTCCCGTCCCCATACCTCCTCTTCCCTTCTCTTCTCTCTCTGTCTTACCTTCCCCCTTCCTTTCCCCTCCCTATCCCTATCCTCCGCTTTCTTCCCCCTCCCCTCTCCTTACCACCTCTTCCTCTTCCTCCCCTACCAACCTCTCCCCTCCCCTCCCCTACCACCCCCCTACCAACCTCTTCCTTCCCCCTCCCTACAACCTTCCCCCCCCCCTCCCCTACCAACCTCTTCCCCCCTCCCCTCCAACTCTTCCCTCCCCCCTCCCCTACCAACCTCTTCCCTCCCCTCCCCCTACCAACCTCTTCCTTACCCTCCCCTCCCTCCATAACCCCTCGCTTCCCTCCACCTCCCTTCTTCCGTACCTATCCCTCCCTCCCTCCCCCCTCCACCCCCGCCCCCCAGAGAGCAACAGGGAACTCTTTGATCTCTGAACATCGAGCCGGAGAGGAACAAAAAGAAAAAAAAGAAGGAAAGAGAGAGAGAGAGAGAGAGAGAAAGAGGAAAAAGAAGGGAAGAAAAGAAAGAGGAAGTTTAGAGAAAAAAAAGAGAAAGAGTGAGAGAGAAAGAGAGAGAGAGCGAGGGAGAAGCACCTTCAGGTCGGTCAGGTCGAGAGTTCCATTGATTAGCAATAGCGGGATCGCCCTCAACGGCATCCCGGGATTCTGGCAGGAATTTTCAGCATGTGGGACCCAGAGACTTGTCAGCTTGTTGAAATAGGATGATGGAGAGATCCGACAACCTTCCCCTACCCCCCTACCCCCACCACTCCCCCACCTCCCACCACACCCCTTGCACCCCTGTAGGCCCTATCTACTCCCTCTCCCCCGCATTCTCTCTCTCCCCCCTATCTGCTTACCTGTCCTCGCTCTCTCATTCTCTTGTCTGTTTGTATTTCCTTTTATTTTTCTTTCTTTTTTACTGTGTATCGGTCTTTGTCTATATTTATTTTTCTGTGTATCTCTTTCCATCTATATATTTGTCTGTCTAGCTGTTTAAGTTTCTTTCCATTGATGTATCTATCTCGAAAAAAGCTCTTGGCTTTTCCCACCTTTCAGTCGATAGTTTTTTCATCTATCGCAAACCCGCCACCTGTCCCTTGCAAACTGACCCGACTCGGAAAATCCCCGGTGGCACCTGCAGGAGAGCGCACCTGTACACCTGTTCCTTCCCCGCTGTGTTACGGGGGAGGCGAGCGGTCCCTCCTGTTCAAAGAAAGACGAATAATTTATCTGTCTGTCTGGCTTTAAGGTGAGCTTGTATTTGCTTGCTGCAGTCAGTCCAGTTCGGTGCGCGCGCCTCGCCAAAGTTTGGCACTGTTTGGCACTGTTTGGCACTGTCTGAAATTCGTACTGTTTGTGATCCCGGGCCTTTCCCTGAGGTGGGGAGAGCGCTGGATCACTCTTTCCCTGTTTGTCTCTTCTTTCTTTCTGTTTCTCTTTCGTTTTTCGTTGCGCGCTCTCGCTCTCGCTCTCTCTCTCTCGCTCTCTCTCTCTCTCTCGCTCTCTCTCTCTCTCTCTCTCTCGCTCTCTCTCTCTCTCTCTCTCTCTCTCTCTCCTCTCTCTCTCTCGTCTCTCTCTCTCTCTCTCTCTCTCTCTCTCTCTCTCTCTCTCTCTCTCTCTCTCTCTCTCTCTCTCTCTCTCTTCTCTCTCTCTCTTCTCTCTTTCTCTCTTGTCTTTCCCCCTCCCTCTCGCTCCCTTCCCCCTCCCTCCTTCTACACACCTCGCTAACTCCTTCCCTTCTCTCCCCCCTTCCCCCTTCCTTCTTTTCTCTCTCTACCCTGCTTGTCCCTCTTGCTTTTCGCCCTTCCTCTCTTACCCGCCTCTCCTTTTCACCTCCGTCTCTCTCCTCTCTCCTCCTCGCCCTTCCTCTCTTACCAGCCACTCCTTCCCTCCCTCCCTCCCTCCCCTCCCCTCGCCCCCCTCCTCCCCTTCACCTTCCTACCCAAGGGACTGTTGTTATTTACTTTTCTTTTGTTTACCTCTGAACACACTCGCTTGCAGGCCTGAGGGGAGGGCCCGATAGAACTTTTGTTAACTTTTTCTTTTTTTTCCCTTTTTTTGGGTGGGATGGGGTGGGGGTGGGGGGTGGCGGGGATGTATGCATAGGGGGAAGGGGGGGAGGAAGGTAGATGAAACGGGAGGAGGAGGGGGGGTACTGTTAGTGGAAGATTTTGAAATATATCTATAGCAGTGTTTTTCTTCCTTTTTTCGGTTTTCTTTTTCATGTCGGTAATATGGTGTGTGATGTTTTATTGTAGATGCGGAGAGGGAGAGAGGGAGGGAGGGAGAGGAGAGGAGAGAAAGAAAGGTAGAGGGAGGGAGAGAGAGAAAGAGAGGTAGAGGGAGGGAGAGAGAGAAAGAGGTAGAAGGGAGGGAGAGAGAGAAAGAGAGTAGTAGGAGGGAGAGAGAGAAAGAGAGGTAGTAGGAGGGAGAGAGAGAAAGAGAGGTAGTAGGAGGGAGAGAGAGAAAGAGAGGTAGAAGGCGGGAGAGAGAAAGGTAGAGAGAGATGAAGGGAGGGAAAGAAAGAGAGGTAGAGGGGGAGAGAGGCAGAGAAGTAGCGAGAGAAAGGGAGAGACGGAGGGAAGGAGGGAGAATCATAGAGACAGATGCACGCAAACACAGACAAACACAGACAGACGGGGTAGGGAGACTTTCGCAAAAAAGGCGGCGACACGGGCGGTGGTGTGGAGTAGGTGTGGGTTTTGCTGTCTGGTGGAGCCATCATGGGTTTGCTGGCGTGCGGCGTCCGTCACAGCCCACGTCCGCAGGCTCATTGAACCTCCCCCTCCTCCTCCTCCTCCTCTTCTTCGTCTTCTACTTCTTCGTCTTCTTCCTTTTTTTCCTCTTGTTTCTCCCCTTTCTTCTTCTTTGTCTTCTTTTTTTCCACTTGCTTCTTTTAATCCTCTTTCTCGTCATTCTTCTTTTTTTCCCATCCTCTTTTTCTTCTATTTTCACCTCTTTCTTTGCTTCCCCTCCCCTTTCCTCCCTTCTCCTTTCCATTTTCCTGTCCTCCCCCCATCCATTATTTCATTATCTCCTCTCTTCCCCCTTTTCTTCTTCCTTCTATTCTCCTGTCCTTCTCTCTTCCTTCCTCTCAACCGCCCTTCCTCTCTCTATACTCACCGTCATTACCATTCGCCGCCATACTGGGTCGTCCGTGGTCATCCGGGGCTTCAGGTGGATGTGTCGTTCTCCTTCTCCTCCTCCTGCTGCTCCTCCTCCTCTTCCTTCTCTATATCCTTCATCTTTTTCATCGTCCGCTTCCTCTTCTTCCGTTTCCACCTCTTCTTCCTCATCCTCATCCTCCTTCTTTTTCTTCTTCTCCTCTGTATCCATCATCATCTACCTTTTCACTTTCTCTCTCCGCTTCCCCCTCTTCTGTTTTCTTTTGCCTATTTCTGCTTCAAGATTATGAGTTGATAGGATTTTTTATGTTTTTGTTTTTGTCCTACGGGTTTCGAGTGTAATGTTGGCACTGTAAGGAAAAGGATAGGGGGGGGGGGGAGGATGCGAAGTGCCATTGGCGATCATGTAATGCGAAAGTGTTTTCGTGTATCTCGCACAGGGAATTCGCCGAGATTATTGCACGTTTCCATTTCCAGTGGCGCAAATCTGATTTAGTCTTTAAGCTCGCGACTGTGATCAAATTAACAGTCATGATGAATAGCCAAATGGTTACGTAACGACATCGCTACGTGCGCACACACACACACGTAGGCTACACACACTCACACGTAGACACACACACACACGTAGACACACACACGTAGACACACACACACGTAGACACACATACGTAGACACACACACACGTACACACACACACGTAGACACACACACACACGTAGACACACACACCACACGTAGACACACCACACACACACACACACACACACACACACACACACACACACACACACACACAACACACACACACACACACACACACACACACACACACAACAAATATCATACATACATACAGACATACGGCAACACAGCATCCCAATAAGTATGTTCCTTTTCTTATACAGCTCATTTCACTGTACACACAGCACACAGCACAAGCATGCGTTCTACACCCAAGCACAGTGCCAGTTCGCCCCAAGCACAGCACCCACACGCCCCAAGCACAGCACCCACACGCCCCAGCACACACCCACACGCCCCAAGCACAGCACAGCCCCCAAGCACAGCACCACACGCCCCAAGCACAGCACCACACGCCCCAGCACAGCACAACACGCCCCAAGCACAGCACCCACACGCCCAAGCAACAGCACACACACGCCCCAAGCACAGCACCCACACGCCCCACACAGCACACACAACGCCCAAGCACAGCACACACACGCCCCAAGCACAGCACACACACGCCCCAAGCACAGCACCACACAGCACAGCACCCACACCCCAAGCACAGCAGCATGCACAGCACCTCCCCACCCCCGGCGGCAGGAGCAGCATATATCACAGATGGCCCTCTCCCCCCTCTCTCTCCCCTCTCGCCGTTGGCACTCGAAAAATAAAGTAGGCAAGTTTGCGGTATTGAGTTTTGAAACTTTAAATGGGGTTTTCCTTCTCGAGGGCCATCCCCTGGGGAGGAGGGGGGTGGGATGGGGAGGGAGGAAAGGTGGTAGAGGGAAGGGCATGGGGGGGGTGGTAGGGGGAAGGGCATGGGGAGGATAGGGAGGGGAGGGGAGTGGGGAGGATAGGGAGGGGAAGGGGAGTGGGGAAGAATGGAGGCGGTAAGGGAGGGATGGGGAAGAGGAGAGTTTTTAGGGGGATGCGAGTGGAGAGGAGTTGGGTGCGGGAGTTGTAGGGGGAGACGAGGAGGAAGAATCTGAGGGGAGAGGAGGGGAGGGTGTGGAGTTGTTGCCTGGGTCAGGTGTCGCTGCCGTTGCTTCCCTCCCGGTGGCTGGAAGTGTTCAGGCTTGTTCACGGTTGTTCACGGCTATAGGGTACTTTTCTTTTCTTCCACTCCGTTTTTATTATTATTATTATTATTATTATTATTATTATTATTATTTATTATCGTTGATGCATGTTGTGTTCGTTGTTATGTTGCTTCTTTGGGGGAAACTACATCCGAAAGTAATTTATTTGTTCATTGTTGTTCACGTTGCTTGAGGTTGGTTCCGATGGCGTTTTAGGAGTGGGTTTGTTTGTTCAGAAGTGCTGGGTTGCTCTGATGTGTGCGTTTGTGCAAGATGACGTCAGCTCGTTCGCTGGTCCGTGTTTTTTCTTCACTTGTCTGTATGTCCAGCCGTTTCCTGTTCCTCCTCCCCTTCTTTTTCCTCTTCCTCCTCCTCTTCTTTCTCTTCCTCCTCCTCCTCGTCCTCATCTCCTCCCCGTCCTTTACCTTCTCCCCTCCTCCCCTCCCCCTCCCCCATCCACCTCGCTCAGTTTACCAGCATTCCTCAAAGTGCGGCTTGTTCATCAGTCCCGGTAATTAAATAAGTTTGTTTCATTCAGAGTGTCCCCGGAATTGGGCACCTTGGGGCAGTGTCCGAGGGTAGGGGGAGGGGGAGGGGCGGAGGAGGATGGCCGAGGGGAGGAGGGAGGGGGGGCTGTGTCTGAAGGAAGGGGGAGGGAGGAGGGGGAGGCTGTGTCGAGGGTATGATGGGATAGGAGGAATAAAGGAGGGCTGGGGATGTAAGGGGATGGCGGCAGGAGGGGTTTAAGGAGGGGGTGGGGGAGTGTTAGAGGGATGAGAGAGGAGGGGGATTAAGGGTGAGGGGACAGGCGGAAGGGAAAGAGGGATAGGTAAGGACTGAAAGAGGGAGGGAGGGAGGGAGGAAGGGAGGAGGGGCTGTAGCGCGAAGGGAAGGAAAGAGGGAGGGAGGAGGGAGGGAGGGAGGAAGGGAAGGGAGGGAGGAAGGGAAGGGAGGGAGGGAAGGGAGGGAGTGAGGGAAGGGAAAAGGGGGAGGGAGGGGGGGAAGAGTTAAGGGCGAACGTAATTCCGAAGCTTTTCGAGAGCGAGGAGACCGAGGGAAAGCCAATGAGGGGTAGAAGTAGGCAGAGCATTTTCTACTTGTTCTTGTTTGTATTTGCTTCAACAATTATCCTCATTATTGCCATTCGTAAGATAATGATCATCATTAGTATTATAAGTATATATGTATTACGGAAATTATTATCTGTACAGGATTATCGTTTCGTTTTTATGACCAATCCCATTTCTTCTCGTAGCCAAGGGGATCGAGTCGACATGTGAATCGACGCGACCGGAGGAGAGGGCGTCGATGGGGGAGGGGGGAGGGGGGAAGGGGGGGCGGGGGGAAGGGGAGCAGCCGGTGTGTTTGAAATTAATGGTGTGGCCAATGGTATCAGAAAGACGTTGGCAGAGATTGCTGTTTTTGTTTTTTTCTCTCTTTTTTGAGGGGGGCAGGGGAGGGGAGGGGGAGGGGGAGGGAGTCGTATCTTGTTTCGTATTGTCGGTATTTTTTGTGTTGTTGATTCTGTTGTCGGTGTTTCTTGCTTTCGTTTTAAGTTTTCTCTTCTCTCTCTCTCTCTCTCTCTCTCTCTCTCTCTCTTCTCTCTCTCTCTCTTCTCTCTCTCTCTCTCTCTCTCTCTCTCTCTCTTCTCTCTCTCTCTCTCTCTCTCTCTCTCTTTCTATCTTATCTTCCTCACACACCTCTTTCCTCTCCCCTTTCCCCTCTTTCCCTTTCGCTCTCTCTTATCTCTTTTTCTTATTTCCTCCTCTTCTCATTTCTTTTCTTGTCCTCTCTCTCTCCCCACTCTTCTCTCTTATCTCCCTCTCCTATTATCCTTCTCCCTCTTCGTCTCCTTTCTCTCTCCTATCCTTTCCCTCTCTCTCCTCTCCTGTTCATCTCCCCATTTCCCCTCTCTCCCTATTCTCTTCTCTCCTCTCCTTTCCTATTCTCCTTCCCCTTCCACCCATTCTCTTCCCATCATTTCCTTCCTCTCTCTCTTTTTTCTTCTTCTCATTTCCCTCTCTCCTCTCCCTTTCCGATTCCCCTTCCCCCTTCTCATCTCCTTTCTCCCTCCTAATATATCCTTCCCTCTCCTCTCCTCTCCTGTTCCTCTCCCCATTTCCCTCTCTCTCATCTTCCTCTCTTATTCTCCTTCCCCCTCTTCATCTCCTTTATTGCCTCCCTCTTCCCTCCCTCCTTTTTATCCCCATTTATTCCATGGATTGAACCCGGAGATGTCTTGGTGTGGCGTGCCCCCCCCCCCCTCCCCCCCGGGTGTGGTTCGTTTGGTGTGGTATATAATTCCTTTTGCTTGAGTTTTCGCTGTTTTCGTCATCATCCTCTCTCTTTCTTTTTTCTTTCATTTTCTTTATTTTCTTTCTTTATATTTTTTTCAAGCTTCCATCGTAATCTTCTTTCGATGTGTAAGCCTATCCCGACGACCCTCAAATGTAGGCCTACAAGACACGGCGAGCAACTTAGGCCTATAGGACACGGCGGTCAGCATAGGCCCTTTGCGCATGCATGGAGGGCGTGT
>NW_020870938.1:805160-823037 GCF_003789085.1 Penaeus vannamei
AGGTGTGTGCGATAGCGATGGGAGGGCCGTTTGGTTTCGTTTGGTCGTCCGTTATTCGTCCGTGTTTCGTCGGAGCGGGAGTCGTTGCGTCGTTGGGTATTGATGGCGCGGGTTTCAGCGGAGGCGGTTGTGTAGTTGTGGTCGTGGCCGCCGTCGCACGCTGAGGCAAGGCGTCCGGCGAGGGAGGGAAGTGCGCGGAGACGCCGCGGGCCCTTAAATCACGATTACATAAGGCCGAGTTTTTCTTGCGCCCGATTCGACTGTTTGCCATTAAAGAGAGAGTGAGAAGAAAAAAGGAGAGAGAGAGAGAGAGGAGAGAGAGAGAGGAGAGAGAGAGAGAGAGAGAGAGAGAGAGAGAGAGAGGAGGAGAGAGAGAGAAGAGAGAGAGAGAGAGAGGCAGAGGAAGGAAAAAAAGCGCTAGTATGAAGGGCCCTCGCTCCCTCGGCGGGGGGGGGGGGGGGGTCTCTAATGGCTTCTCTCCCGACAGAACATTGCCTTCGTCTCTTTCCTTGTGATCCTGTGATCTAGCCCTCCAGCTCTTTCCTTTGCTTCCGTTTTATCATTCCTTTTCGCTTTCGCCTCTTTCTAATCTGTATTTTTTTCTCTCACTCTCTATCTATATCTATCTACCTATCTATGTAAATATATGTATATATGATATTTATGTATATATAAGTACGTGTATAAATTATGTATATATATATACATACATACATAGATATGTATATATATACATAGCTATATGGAAATTATATATATATTGTGTGTGTGCGTGCGTCTGTGCGTGTGTGATGTTATATACGTTGATATGTATGTATACAATACACACGCATCATATGTTACACGCCTTACCCGTTTCAGCAAGACATTTAATCTCGCGGCCGGCCTCCCCGAAGGAAAGGAAGCGAACGACGATAACCGCCGCGGTGTTCTGACAGCAGCATTCCTAGATATTCAGAATTGCCGAGGGAGAGAGCGTACCTGCGGAGCTCATGCGGTGCTGGGTATATTGCCTTGCCCTGGAGGGCTCGCTTCAACACCTATCTTCCCCCTCGCATTCCCCTCAGCATCCCCATCCCTTCATTTGGCTCGCTCGCTCTGTCTGTTCCTTGGGTTTCTTCTCCTTTTCCCGTCTCTTTCAGTTATTATCCCTTCTCTCTTGTCTCCCTCATTCACTCACTCCCTTTCTGTCACTTATCTCCCTCCATTCTTCTTACTCACCTCTTCCCATTCCCATTGATTCTCCTCTTTCCCTTTCTCTCCCATTCCCTTTCACCCCTCTGCACTCCTACCTTATTTCTCTTCTTACTCCTTACGGTCTCTCCTATCTTTCTCCCCCTTCCCCCCTCCTCCTCTTCCCTTCCCTCCTCTCTTTCTCTCTCCCTCTCCCCCCCCTTCCACTCCTTCCCCCCCTCTCTCTCTTCCCACTCTCTCCACCCTCCCTGCACCCTCTACTCCTACCCTCTCCTTCCTCCTTCTCCTTCCTTTCTCTCCCTTTCCTCCCTCTTCCTCCCTCCTTTCCCTCCCTTTCTCTCCTCCCCTCCTTCTCTCTTCTTTCCCTCCCTCCCTCCTTCCTCCCCATGCTCCCCATCGCGAAATCAATAGTAGTGGGTAAATAGTGTCCCTGCAGGTACTGTTTCGGCACAAGTTTGGCTGCGAGAGGGTTAGCAGAAGTGTCGATTGGGCGAGGGAAGGGAGGGGAAAGGAGGGGAAGGAGGTAGAGGAGATCAGGGAGGAGGAGGGGAAAGGAGATAGAGGAAGGGAGGGAGGGGAAAGGAGGGGAGGGAGGAGGAAGGAGGGAAAGGAGGGGAGGGAGGTAAGGGAGGGGAAAGAAGGTGGAGGAGGGGGGAGGAGGAAGGGGGTAAAGGTGGGAGGGAGAGAAGGAGGGAGGGGAGGGGAGAGTTATTTTTGTCAATCAGGTTGGGGGGGAGGTGTTGGGGAGGGGGGTCCAAAGACGGAGTGAAATTGTGCATATTTAATGAGAACGCTGTAATCTGATTGGCGGATGGGGTTGGGTGTGCGGGAAGGGCAGGGGGGGGGGTTGTTGGGGTTGTGTGTGGAGGGGGGGGGTGTGGTCAATAACTTGGCTAAATAATGTTAGTCTTGGATCAGATAAGCTGCTGTGGGATCTTTTTCTTTTCTTTTTCTTTTCTTTTCAGTTTCTTTTCGTTTTTTCTTTCTTTCTTTCTCCTGATAGCAGCTGCGGCGATTAAATAAGACTTCAGTGAAGGATCCAGATCAGTCATGATTTTCGGTCGTCGGGCCATAAATGTGATGATAGTAATGACGATGAGTAATAATGATAGACATAATCCAGGTCATCGCGAGAGTAATGATAATCGTTATGGTAATCGTAATGGTAGTTATGGTAATGGCAGTACTGGTAATGGTAATGATGATCGTAATGATAGAGTTATGGTAGTGATGTTATTATTAATGATTATTATTATTATCATGATAATGCTGATGATAATGATAGCAAAAATCTTCGATAACAGTGATGATTATGATGAAAGAATTCGTCGCTCGTGTTATCGGGATCGCACAGGTGTGGCGAGGGCGTGGGCGGGCGTGGGCGGCGTCGTCGTCGTCACCTGCTTGGCCTGGGTGTCCTGTGGGCGGTCTATGGGTGTCCTTGGCTCTTGCTCTGTCGTCTCGTCTGGAGTTATTTTGTAATCGGTTCTTTTTTGCTGTTTCTTTCTCTTATTTCTCGTTGTGTACTCGCGTGTGTATGTGTGGGTGTGTTGTGTTTGTTTGTGTGTGTGTGTGTTTGTGTGTGTGTTGTGTTTGTTTGTGTGTGTGTGTTGTGTGTGTTTGTTTGTGTGTGTGCGTGTGTTTATGCATGTATGTATGTAATAGATACGTAGACACCCGTTCATCGTCGGCACGGCCTGCAGCGCCTTCCGGAAGACGATGCAAGGGCAGCCGACGCGCGAATGGCCTTCACTTCGGGTCTTTGGATTACCTCAGGGCGGCCAGGTCAAGGTAGAGAGGGGGGGTACTAGAGGGCACAGAGGGAGGGTGGGGAGGACACTGAGGGGCATGGGGGGAGTACGGAAAGGTAACGGAAAGGTAACGGAAAAGGTATGGAGGGCATTGAGAGAGTACAGTGGGGAATGGGGAGGGCACAGAGGGGATAGGATGGGGTGTAGAGGAAAGGGAGGGGTGGAGGGGGTAGAACTTCTTGGGAGAGAGGGGATTGAATGGGGAATAGACGTGGAGGGGGAGAGGATGAGGTGAATTGCGGATAGAGGAGGGAGAGGAAAAGGAGGTGGTGAGTAAGGGGTAGATGGAGAAGGGGAGGTGGAAGGGGAAGAGGGAGTGGGAAAGGGGGAGGGAGTTGAGAGAGAGAGGGAAGGGGAGAGGGCGTTTAAAGGGAGTGGGAAAGGGGGAGGGAGTTGAGAGAGAGTGGGAAGAGGAGAGGGTATTTAGAGGGAGTAGGAAGGGGAAGGGAGAGCGTTGGGGGAGTGGGAAGGGAAAGGGCGTTGAGAGGGAGTGGGAAAGGGGGAGGGCGCTGAGAGGGAGTGGTAGGGGGGGGGAGTGCGAGTTGACCGCCGATGGTCCAGCACAACCATGGAGTGAAGGAGGATCGGTTGTGGAGGGGGGAGGACCAGGGGGAGGAGGAGGAGGAGAAGGAGGGGGTGGGTGTCGAGGAGGGGTCTGGGTGGTGGCGAAGGAGGGAGGGGTAGGGTAGGGGGATTGTGTGTGGATAGGGGGAAGGGGAGGGGGTGACGCTCCTACTTTGCAATGGAAATAAGAGCGGCAGGGCCCGTGCCAGCATTGCCAACGTTGCTGTGTGCTGGCTTTTAGGGCGAGGGGAGGGAGAGGAGGGGAAGGGGAGAGGAGGGAGAAGAAGAGAGAAGGGAGAGGAGGAGGAAGGGGGAGAGGGAGGAGAGGTGAGGAGAGGAGAGGTCCTCGTGGGTTGGAACGGCAAGAGAAAAAGAGAAGGAAAAGATTTTTCTACATTTTCTTTTTATCTCTCTCTTTTTCCTCTCGTATTCTTTCTCCCCCTCTTTCTCGGGATCTGAGGAGCCAGCTGAGGGAGGTCAAGGAGAAGTGTCTCGGCCTCCAACCTCCTCCTCCAGCCCGCAGAAACACGAGGATGCACTTCATAGCAGCGAGAGGGAGTGAGTGTGAATGAATGAATGAGTAAATGAGTGGGGAGCTGTGTGTGTGTGTATGAATGTGTGTGTATGAATGTGTGTGTGTGTATGTGTGTGTGTGTGTGAATGTGTGTGTGTGTATGAATGTGTGTGTGTGTATGAATGTGTGTGTGTGTATGAATGTGTGTGTGTATGAATGTGTGTGTGTATGAATGTGTGTGTGATGTGTGTGTGATGAATGTGTGTGTGTATGAATGTGTGTGTGTGTGTGTGTGTGTGTATGAATGTTGTGTGTGTGTGTGTGTGTATGAATGTGTGTGTGTGTGTGTGTGTATGAATGAATGTGTGTGTGTGTGTGCGCGCTCGGGCGTATGTTTGTTTGTATATGCGTTTTTGTTTTGTGTGTGTTTATGTGTGTGTGTGTGTGTGCGCGCGCGCATGCATGTGTTTGTATGTCTGTTTTTTTCTGTGTTTTGTGTGTGTGTGTGTAAATGAGAGTTGAGTGTAAGTTGACATACAAACAGTGCTTGTCATTCCCTCCATATGCGTGTATGCTTGATTGTGGGATTATGTATGTGTGTGTGTGTGTGTGTGTGTGTGCGCGCGATCGCGGGCGTGTGCGTGTATGTCGGAGGGCGGCGGGTGTAAGGACCGTGGCAGCGCTGCTCCAGCGGCAGCTCGGCGCACCAACTCGCCAATTTTATTATCCGTCTGCAACTAGCGGGAGGGAGGGGGAGGGAGGGCGGCGGGGAGGAGGGGTGATGATGAAGGAGGGGAGAGGAGGAGGAGGAGGAGGAGGGGGGAAGTGATGAAGTGTGTGGGGGTGGGAGAAGGGGGGAGTGGAGAAGGGGAGGGAGGGAGCGCCAGAAGCGAGCGGTAGCGGGTCTTGGGAGGAATGGCTTTGGGTACAGCCTTCTTCTCCGCCGTTCTGTGTGAGCGCCCGCGCGCCCGCCGCCCATCGCTGGATTTGTATTGCTGTGCCGATCTGGTGCGCCGCGCCGCCGGCCCGCCTCGTCCCTGGCTGCGCCGCCGTGGCCGGTCGGCGGCGCTGGGGGCGCGCGGGTCGGGTTCGCTGGCTGCGCCGCCGCGTTTCCCGCCGGAATTCGGGCCTTGGTTGATATCCCTGCAAATTACGCGTTTACGCATATTTGTCCGCACAGGCATGCTGGCATCAACGCACGCACGCACGCACGCACTCGCCAATTCACTCACTCTTAAACACACACAGACATACACACTAACACTAACACGCAAACATGTATATCTGTATTGCACATACACCTTTCCCCAACAGCGCACATACAGGTGGAGTTGTGTGTTATTGAAGTATTGGTGAACTATAAAGTACTAGATCTCCCCCCCCCTTGTCTCTCTCTCTCTCTCCTCTCTCTCTCTCTCTCTCTCTCTCTCTCTCTCTCTCTCTCTCTCTCTCTCTCTCTCTCTCTCTCTCTCTCTCTCTCTCTCTCTCTCTCTTCTCTCTCTCTCTCTCTCTCTCTCTCTCTATCTCTATCTCTATCTCTATCTCTATCTCTATCTCTATCTCTATCTCTCTCTCTCTCTCTCTCTCTCTCTCTCTCTCTCTCTCTCTCTCTCTCTCTCTCTCTCATATTCATGCTTTTATTTATCCTTTTTGCTTCCCTTTTACTCGCTCTTACCTCCCTCCTTTCATCTCCCTTTCTTCACCTTCCCTCTAACCCTTCCTCACTTCATTTCCTCCCCCTCCTCTTTTTATCACATGCACCCTCATTCTATGTTCATTTTTCCTCTCCCTTATGTCCCTTTCCCCTCTTAGTCCCCCATCCCCTATCTCCTATCCCCTCTCCCCCTCTCCCCCTCTCCCCTATCCCACTGCTTCCTTGCCCTCCTGAGACATCCCTTTCTCTCCATCTCCACGAAAGTCTCCTCATCCCTCATCCCCCCCCCCCCAGCCCCACCACGAGTTCCCCATCCTCTATCCCCCTTCCCCATTCTTGGTCTCCCCCCCCCCTCCTAGGACTCCCTATCCTCCCTCCTCTCAGATCCCCATCCTTTCTCATCCTAGCCCCCCTTTCCTTGCCGTCCCCTCCCCCCCTCCTCTCAGATCCCCATCCCCTCCCATCCTAGCCCTCCCCACCTCCCCCCTCTCCCTTCCCCCCCCCCCCCTTGTATTTGTCTTTCCCTAGCTGGCGGCGCGGGGAAAGAAGGGTAATAAGATTGGCTATGGAAATGGGGAGGGGGATAATGTGATAAAGGAGGGGAAGGAAGAGAGGGAGGAGAAGGGAAAAAAAGAAAGCTTAGTTTAGATAGTCATATTCGGAGAGGAAGCATTGGTGGCGGTGTGATTGATGGAGATGGCGTTAAGATAAGAGAGGAAGAGGCAGAGAGAGAGAAGAGAAGAGAATGAGAGAGAAGAGGAGAGCGAGAGAGAAGGGAGAAGAGTGAGAGAGGAGAGAGATGAAGAGTGAGTGAGTGAGAGAAGAGAAGAAAGAAAGGAAAGAGTGGAAGATGAGAGAGAGAAAAAAGAGGGAAAGAGTGAGTGAGAGAGAGAGAAGAGAAAGAAGAAGAGGAAAGAGGAGAAAGAGAGAGAGAGAGAGAAAGAAGAGGGAGAAGAGAGTGAGTGAGAGAAGAGAAGAAAAGAGGGAAAGAGTGAGTGAGAGAGAGAAGAAGAGGGAAAGAGTGAGTGAGAGAGAAGAGAAAGAAAGAGAGGAAGAAGAAGAGGAAGAGAGGAGAGAGAGAGAAGAAAGAGGGAAAGAGTGAGAGAGAGAGAGAGAAGAAAGAGGGAAAGAAGTGAGTGAGAGAGAGAAGAAAGAGGGAAAGAGTGAGTGAGAGAGAGAAGAAAGAGGGAAAGAGAGTGAGAGAGAGAAGAAAGAGGGAAAGAGTGAGTGAGAGAGAGAAGAAAAGAGGAGAGAGAGAGTGAGTGAGAGAGAGAGAAGAAAGAGGGAAGAGAGTGAGAGAGAGAAGAGAAGAAAGAGAGAGAAGATAGTGAGTGAGAATAAGAAGGAAAGAGCGAGAGAGAGAGAAGAAAGAGGGAAAGAGTGAGAGAGAGAGAGAGAAGAAAGAGGGAAAGAGTGAGAGATAGAGAGAGAAGAGGAAAGAGAGGGAAAGAGTGAGAGAGAAAAAATGAAGGAAAGAGAGGAGAGAGAGAGAGAGGGGGGGGGGAAGAGGGAGAGGGAGGGGGAGAGAAAGGAAAAGGAGAAGGGGAAGAGGAAGAGGCAGGGAAGGAGAATGTGGAATGTTTATCGTCGTTGCAGGACCTAATCCCCGTGTCCCGGCAAGAGCCCCGGGCGCGGGCGGGGAGGGAGGGGGAGGAGGAGGAGGAGGGAGTCCTTTCCTCCTCCGCTGTCCCTCCTACGCTGTCCCTCGTCTGTTGTTCCTCCTCTGGTGGTTTCTCCCCGTTATTCCTCCCCCGTTCTTCCTCCTTCGCTGTTCCTCCTCCGTTGGCTCCCCTGTTATCCTTCCTCCGTTGTCCTCCGCTGTCCCTCCCCCGCTGTCCGTGGCGCTCCTCTCGCCGCCGTGTCCTGGCCCGTAATTTCGGCTGAAACTTCTCCAAGACGCGGCGCCGCAGCTTTTCGTGCTTCATTTCTTCTCCCCCTCTTTTTCCCCTCTCTTTTTCCTCTCTTCTTTCCCCTCTTAACCGCCCCGGCCTCCTCGCCTCCCCCTCCTTATCCCCCCCCGCCGAGAAGCCTTACCGTGAGCCTAGATCGTTTTTTGGTTAATTTATGCAAAAGTTTTACCCCCTCTCATCCCTCCCTCGTTTCCCCTCTCCCCCCGTGCCTTCCCCTTCTCTCCCCTTTCCTTCTCTGTTCCTCTCCTCTTCCCTTCCCTTCCCTCTTCACATTTCCTTTTCCTTCCTCCTTTCCCTTTATCTAACCCGCCCCCCTCCAGTTATTCATTTCTTTCCCTTTCCCCATCCCTTATCTTTATCCCTCTCCCTCATTCCTTTCCCCCCCACCCCTTTCCCTCCCATCCCTTTCCCCCTCCCTCAGCTGGAGCGTCCGTGAATAATTAGTATTTTCCCCTCGCGTTCGGCGGCGGTCGGGCGGTCGGGAGGCTGCGCTGCGACGCCAGGGAGTCCCAGCGCCCGACCACGCTCCCTCTCCCCTTTCTTCGCTTTTTCTTTCTCCTCCTTCGTCTCTCGTTCTCCCTCTTTCGTCTCTCTTTCCTCTTTCGTCTCTCCCTCTTCCTTTCCGTCTCTCCCTCTTCCTTTTCCGTCTCTCCCTCTTCCTTTTCCGTCTCTCCCTCTTCCTTTTCCGTCTCTCCCTCTTCCTTCTCTCCTTCTTCCGTCTCTCCCGTCTCTTCTTCCTTTTCCGTCTCTCTCCCTCTTCTTTCTCTCTCCTCTCCTCCTCTCTCCTCTTCCTTTCCGTCTCTCCCTCTTCCTTTCCCGTCTCTCCCTCTTCCTTTCCCGTCTCTCCCTCTTCCTTTCCCGTCTCTCCCTCTTCCTTTTCCTCCCTCTTCCCGTCTCTCCTCTTTCCTTTTCCGGTCTCTCCCTCTCCTTTTCCGTCTCTCCTCTCTTTTCCGCCTTCCTGTTTGCTTCTCTTTCTTTTAATCTTTTGTTGCCTTTTCTTCCTATTTTTCTCCCCTCTTCTTCCCCTTCTTTTTCCTCCCCCTCCTCCTCCTTCTCATTACCACCACCTCCTCCTTACCACCACCACCTCTTCCCCCTACCACCTCCACCTCTCCTCCTCCCCCCTCCCCTCCCCCCTTTCCTCCTCTCCCCTCCCCCCTCTCCCCCTCCTCTCCTCTCCTCCGGTGGAACGCCTCGTCCTGCAGGATAAGGAGATGGAAAAACACAACAGAAGCAGAACAAATGTAGCAGGGACACGGGCGCTGGCAGAGGACCGGGGCGGGGGTGTGGCAGGGGGCAGGGGTGAAAAGTGGTGACAGGAGGCAGGGGTGTAAAGTGGTGGCAGGGCGCAGGGGCAGGGGTGTTGGCAGGGGGCAGGGGTTTAAAGTGGTGGCAGGGAGGGGAGCAGGGAGGGGAGCAGAGGAGGGGAGCAGAGCAGTGGAGGGCCCCGCGAAGTGTGTGAACACTGCCGGAGTTAACATAGCGCCGCCCGCCCGCTGCCTTCCTCATCTCCATGGAAATTCCTCCGAACGCGTCCGAATCCTACGTCAGCGGCCCGACGCGCTGGCTCTGGCTGCGAGGAAGGGCCGCTCCTCGGTCGCCCTTCCACGGGCATTCACAGGCATTCATTCATTCATTCTCTCTTCTCTTGTCTACTTTCTCTTTCTCTTCTCTCCTGTCCTCTCCTCTCCAGTCCTGTCCTGTCCTGTCCTGTCCTGTCCTGTCCTGTCCTGTCCTCCTGTCCTGTCCTGTCTCTCTCTCCTCTCTCCTCTCCTCTCCTCTCCTCTCCTCTCCTCTCCTCTCCTCTCCTCTCCTCTCCTCTCCTCTCCTCTCCTCTTTCTCTTTCTCCTCTTCTCTTTTCTCTTTCTCTTTCTCTTTCTTTCTCTTCTCTTCTCTCTTTCTCTTTCTCTTTGCTCTCCTCTCCTCTTCTCTTTCTCTTCGCTCCCGCCCCCTCCTTCTCTCTCCCCTCCCCCTCCCTCTCTCCCTCTAACACAAACACAAATGTTGAACACATTCACGCACATGCGCACGTCTCTACACTGTTACGTGTTCTGGATGAAGAAGAAGCGCTCCGCTGGAAAAGATTTCTCCGTTCTGTCTTGAGAAGCAGAGGGGACGGGGGAGAGGGGATGGGAGGGAGAGGGGAAGAGAAGGGGGGTGGGAGAGAATGAGAAAAGGGGGGGATGGGAGGGAGAGAGGGAAGATATGGGGTGGTGGGTGGGAGAGGGGAAGAGACAGGGGAGGAGAGGGAGAAGGGAGATATGGGGTGGGTGGGAGAGGAGAAGGAAGGGCATAGGAGTGGAGGCGAGGGGACTGTGGGGGGGGGGGGATAAAGCTTTTTAAGTAATAGCAAGCTAATATGTCTTGACCTGACGTTGTGGGACACGGAGATGTTATGTAGAGATGTCTGGGCGAGGGGAGGGTTGGGGAAAGCGGCCTTGGGGGGGGGGAGCCCGCGACTGCCTCTTCTCTTTCCCCTCTTCCCTGCTTCACAAAACTTCCTGGGTAACGTACAGTATCTTTCTATGGCTTTACGTCTGTTTTGAGTTGTTTTTCCTCTCCATTTACTGCCTCTCCCTTCCATTTATCCCCTTTTATTTTTTCCTGCTTCCCCCTATTCCTTATTCTCTCTCTCTCTCTCTCTCTCTCTCTCTCTCTCTCTCTCTCTCTCTCTCTCTCTCTCTCTCTCTCTCTCTCTCTCTCTCTCTCTCTCTCTCTCCTCTCCTCTCATTGTCTTCTTTTACGCTTTTCTCTTTGTCCATCTATGTTATATCTATCAGTATCCACACACTCCTGTCTCTCCCTCCTCGTCTTCTTTCTTTTTCTTCTCTCCTGCCTCCCTCCCTTTTTTTTCCTCTTCTCTCCTCTTACTCCTCGCTTCACTTCTCCTCCTCCCCTCTTCTCCCTCTCCCCATTCGATTGTCAGCGATACCCTAAAGGAGAGCTGCGTCCTTGGGGAAGGCGGGGTGGGGTGGGGGTGGGGGAGTGAGGTGGGAGAGGCCTAAGCTAGAATTCGTATGGGGGGGGGGGGGGGGGAGTTTGTGGTCGTTGGGGAAGTGAGGAAGTGAGGGAGAGTTTTTCAGTGGAAGGGAGAGGGGCTTCTCTCGCCTCCTCTTACGTTCTTTAGAGGGGGGTTAGGGGTGGAGGTGTGGTTGTGAAAGGGGGTATGAGTGTAAAGGGAGGGAGGGAGGAAGGGAAGGAAGGAAGGAGGGGAGGAAGGGAGGAAGGAAAGAAGCAGGAAGGGAGGAAGGAAAGAAGCAGGAGGAGGAAGAAAGAAGCAGGAGGAGGAAGGAAAGCAGGAGGAGGAGAGGAGGAGGAGGAGGAGGAGGAGGAGGAGGGGAGGAGGAAAGGGGGTTTAGTTCATCCGTGATTTTGAGGAGGAGATGATTGTGAGGGTGATTATGAGGGTGAGGGGTCGGGGTAACTGTGTTTGTGAAGAGGGGTTGCGGGAGAATGGGTTCCAGCTGCGATTATGAGGAGGATGTGATTGTGAGGGCGGAGGACGTATGTTAGCATTGTGGAGGGATGTTCCGTATGGTAGAAACGTAGACATATTTTTTTTTAGTTATATCTTTATTCCTTCTTTATTTCGGATATTCTTTGAGTAAATTTATAATTTTCTTTATTGCATTTCCTTCTCATGATTATCCCAGACGCGTGAATGCGCTCTTAACACCGCCGTTCCGTAAATATCTTGATTGAAAGATAATAACATTATTAAAGTTGAGTATTTGTTGCCGATCGCACAAGTGTAGAAGGGTAAAGGGGAGAGAAGAAACTAGACTAGAGAACTTGAGGAAAGGGAGAAGGAATGAAAGTAGGGCGAGGGAAGGCAGAAAGGAACGAAAATAGGGCGAGGAAAGGCGGAGAGAGCTGACAAGCGTTACTTTTAGCCGGGCGCTCGAGCGTGGAAGATGCCATTCAATATGTAGAATGACATTCAGCGCTACCGTAACACCGATACATTGTATAAATATGCAGTAAACATGTGTTGCATATGCACATAGCTACTGCGATAAAAAAAATGGATTCTTTTGAGGGGGGTGTATTTTGGGTGTTGTATGTGCGAGTGTTTGTGTTTACATGTATTTGTGCATGTGTGCTTATGTGCGTGTATATGTGTTTACATGTATGTGCGCGTGAAGCCTAAGCCTGTGTCGGCGCGAGAGTCGGAACACAGAACTTGTTTAATGTCCCCGAGACAAGAATGAATCAACAATTTTTTCCTCTCCCATCTCGGGATTCCTTTGTGTACATTCGAGGCGGTGGTGTCGGCGCCGGCTTCGTCGTACTGTAATTAATGTCTTCGTTACAAATATCGTTGTTTAACTTCGTATGTGGGCGCTTTTGATGGCTGGATCCGAACGAAAATTCGCTTTACGAGCAGGCGAGCCCGCGAAAGGCCTGCGCTGGAACCCGAGTCCGAAAGGGTGGGCGTGTGTTTCGTGTGCGCGCTCGTGTTTCGTTCGTTTGGGCGGGTGGGCGGGGAGGGGGCGGTAGTAGGAGGAGGGAGGGAGGAGGAGGAGGAGGAGGAGGAGGAGGAGGAGGAGGAGGAGGAGGAGGAGGAGGAGGAGGAGGAGGAGGAGGAGGAGGAGGAGGAGGAGGAGGAGGAACAGGAGGAACAGAACGAAGCCTCGGCGCACGTTTGGGATGGAGGAGCCGCCGTTTTCCGAGAGCCATATTTTAGGGGGCGGGGAAAAAGGCGCGCGCGGCCCCAGCGTCGGGACAGCGCCACCATGATCTCTCCCTGGCGACCCGCGCCTGGGTGGTGTGGTGTGTGTAGTGCTGTATTGTGCGGAGGCTGTTGCGTTTGTTTGTGTGGGGGCTGTTTGTTTATGTGTGTTTGGGTGTGTGTGTGTTTGTTGGTATGTGTGTGGTATTGTGCGTGTTTGTTGGTGTGTTATTGTGTGTGTTTGTTGGCGTGTATGTGTGTTATTGTGTGTATTTGTTGATGTGTATATGTTATTGTGTGTGTTTGTTGGTGTGTGTGTATGTGTTTGTTGGTGTGTATGCGTGTTATCGTGTGTGTTTGGTGGTGTGCATGCGTGTTATTGTGTGACATGGTGTGGTGAGGGTGCGGATGAGTTTGCACGAGTCTTTAACTATGCATGAGTGTGCCATCGCTTGTGCCCGTTTGTGTGTCTGCTTGCTTGTGCGAGCAGGTACGGATGTTTGTTCGTTTGAGCGTTTCCCTTTTATTTCCGGCAACTACTCACGCATATCTACAGCCGGCTTGAAAGATGGGGCACACCTCCAGCCCCGAAATAGCGGCTGCAGATCACGCCCCGACTAGCTAAGTGCTTATTTCGGGGGCGAGCTGCGGCCGCTAGTGCTAGTTCTGCATTCCCCCCCTCCCCCCCTGAAAGCCGCATTCAGGTGTTGTCCTTGGGTCAGCGGGGTCAGGGGAAGCGAGAGAGGAAGGGGGAGGTGGTCTTTTTCCCCCTCCCCCCTCTCCCCCATCCCCCTCCCCCCTCCTCGGCATTAGAGAGCGCTGGCAAGGGCTGTCAAAAAACGCCCTCCATAACTTTCCGCGTATTTACTAAGAAGGAGGGGGGGGGGGGGGGAGGGGAAGGAGGAGGAGGAGGTTGAGGAGGGGGTGAGGAAGGAGGAGGAGGGGAGGAGAGGTGGAGAAGTTAGAAAGGGCGAGGAGAGAAGGTGGAAGTTGGAAGAGGGGGAGAAGGAATAGAGTAGGGGGAGAGAAGGAGAGGAGGGAGTAGGAATGGGCGAGGAGGGGGAAGTCGGAAAGGGTATGGAGGAGGAGGAGGAAGGGGAGGAAGAATAGGGGTGGATATGGGAGGAAGGGGTACAGGAGAGGTATGCAAGAGGAAGAGGAAGAGGAGAAGTAGAGGGGTCGTGGAGAAGAGAATGAGGATGATTAGGGAGGAGAGAGAGCATGTAGGAGGAACAGAGAGAAGAGAGAGATGTAGGAGGAACAGAAAAGAGAGAGAGGATGTAGGAGGAGACAGAGAAAAAGAGAGAGAGCATGTAGGAGGAACAGAAAGAAGAGAGTGGTAGAGAGGGAATGGGAGAGGAGGAGGAGGGGGCGGGGGCGGGAGATGCGAGAAAGGCACAGCCCAAGGTGGTGAGAGCGCCAGGAGAGAAACTGGCGTGGGAAGGAGGAGGGCGAAGGGATAATGACGGGGAAGGTGAATGTAATGTGACCCTTCTGAGCTCCCCTCCCTCCTCCCTCTCTCTCCCTCTCTCTCCTCTCTCTTCTCTCCTCTCAATCTCTCCTCTCAATCTCTCTCTCTCTCTCTCTCTCTCTCTCTCTCTCTCTCTCTCTCTCTCTCTCTCTCTCTCTCTTCTCTCTCTCTCTCTCTCTCTCTCTCTCTCTCTCTCTCTGTCTCTCTCTCTCTCTCTCTCTGTCTGTCTCTCTCTCTCTCTCTCTGTCTCTCTCTCTCTGTCTGTCTCTCTCTCTGTCTGTCTGTCTCTCTCTCTCTCTCTCTCTCTCTCTCTCTCTCTCTCTCTCTCTCTCTCTCTCTCTCTCTCTCTCTCTCTCTCTCTCTCTCTCTTCTCTCTCTCTCTCTCTCTCTATTTCTCTTTCTATTTCTCTTTCTATTTCTCTTTCTCTCTCTCTTTCTCTCTTTCTCTCTTCCTCTCTTCCTCTCTTCCTCTCTCCCTCTCTCCCTCTCTCCCTCCCTATCCTCATTTCCTCCCTCCCTCACATCCTCCCCCCTTCTCTCCTTCTCCTTCTCATTTCCTCCCCCTCTCCTTCTCTCCCTCCCTTCCTCCTCCCTCCCCCTCCCTCTCTCCCCCACTCCTCCCCCTCCCTCCCTACAGCTACGGGGAGGATAAGTGAATGGATGAGGTGGAATTGAATAGAACAGAGAAGCAAAGGTCAGGGGAGAATAATAAACAAGCGAGCGTTCAAAAGCCGGCATTAACGTTGACCGGGTTTATTTTTTCCGGGTCATTTTATTTTATTTTTTATTCGCGAATGAGCGAGGTATAAAAAAGACAATAATAGTGTGACTTTTTATTAGCTGAATGTCAAAATGATAAACGAAAGAGACGAAGGAAAAATAAAATTAAAAAGCGTGAAAGGGAGCACCGGGTGTGAAAAAAGGTAAAATAAAAGATAAAGAAAGAAAAAGGCGGCGGCTGTGACGGCGAGTGATAGTGAAACGTGGAACTCGATCCGTAGAGTTTAGCATCGGTGCGTGATCGCCTTGCGGATGGTGAATACTTGGAGAATGGGAGGCGGAGGGCTGGAGGGATAAAGGAGAACAGAGGGAGAGAGAAAGAAGCGAGCGCATGATGATGATGATAATGAAAAGAAAGCAACAGCGAAATGAGGAGGACAATGGGTTGTGTAGAAGGAGAGTTACGACGGAGGAAGAGGTGTAGAAATTGTTTGAAAATTATGTGGAAACTAGGAATGTTATCAGGAAGAAAGGCCGAGAAGGAGCCAAAGGCAGCGGGGAGGGAGGGCGAAGGGAACGGGAGAAGGGAAAGACAGAGAAATAGAAGGAAATGACCCAGAAAAGGAGGGCAAGAGAATTAGGTTTTGGGAGGAGGAGGAGGAGGAGGGCGGCGGTGACAAGGTGGAGGAGTAAGAGACAAAAGGAGCAGGAGGAGGAAAAGTGAGTCAACGAGATGGAACGAGAACTGAGACAGGGGTGAGGAAAGAGAGAGAGAATGTGGCAAAGTGGGAGAAAGAAGGGGAGGTGGGAGATGGAAGGGGAGGAGGAGGAAAAGAAGAAGAATGAGAAGGAGAGGGAGAGGAAAGAGAAGGAGGAGAGGAAGACGGAGAGGAAAGAGAAGGAGTAGAGGAAGGAGGCAAGGAAGAGCCGGCAGGACGAGGACGGGGGCGGTGGCTGGATGTTGTAGCCAAGTTACGAGGGAAGTTTGAGTAAAGTTATGGTCCAAGTTTAGGGGATATTGCCCTTACTTCTCCCTGTGCCGCTACGGATTATCCCGGGAAACAATAATAACCACTTTCCTTACTCACTTATTTAGGCTACCGCTTCCTTCCCTTTCCTTCCCCTATTCTTCCTTCCTTCCTCCCTTTCTCTCTTTCTCTCTTTCTCTCTTTCTCCTCCCTCCTCCCTCCCTCTCTGTCTCTCTCTCTCTCTCTGTCTGTCTCTGTCTCTCTGTCTGTCTCTGTCTCTCTCTCTCTCTCTCTCTCTCTCTCTCTCTCTCTCTCTCTCTCTCTCTCTCTCTCTCTCTCTCTCTCTCTCTCTCTCTCTCTCTCTCCCTCCCTCCCTCCCTCCCTCCCTCCCCTCCCCTCCCCCCCCCTCCCCTCCCCTCCTTTCCCCTCCTTTCCCCTCCTTTCCCCTCCCTCCCTTCTTTCCGTTTCCTCCTTGGCCCCACTTCTGGCTTCCTTATTTTGAGGTCATTGCGGATGAGTACTCGCAGTGTGACAGGATGCGGTTTCGTATTGTCGTTCGTGAGATCATGATGGCTTTGGCATTGATAGTAATTTTGTTTTGGTGTGTTATTTTTTATTTATTTATTTTTTGTTTTTTGTTTTCCAGGCGTGGGGTCTTGAATGCTTGTAAATCTTCTTTTACCCTCCTTTTCCTCTTCGCCATCATTCTCTCCGCTATCTTTTACTTTCCTCCATTCTCTTATTCTTCCTCCTTTTCCTCCCACCTTCCTATATCCTCATGCAGGTTTATTATTTTCCTTTCTCCTTCTCCTCCGTATCATCCATCTCCTCCTCTAAATCCTTTTCCTTCATTCCTGCCTAATCTTCCTCCATCTTTGTCTTCCTCCTCCTCCTGCACCTGCTCCCCCTCCTCTCCCCTCTTCCTCCTCCTCCTCCCTCTCTCTAACCTCCTTGTCCTCCTCCTCCTCCTCCTCTTCCCCCTCCTCCTCCTCTCCCCCTACTCCCCTCTGCTCCTCCTCTCTTCCCCCCTCCTCCTCCTCTCCCCCCTACTCCCCCTCCCCCTCTCTCCTCCTCTCCCCCCTCTCCCCCTCATCCTCTCTCCCCTCCTCTCCCCCCCTCATCCTCCTCTCCCCCCCCTCATCCTCCTCTCCCCCTCTCCCCTCTCTTCCTCCTCCACCTCCTTTCCTCCATCTTCGTCTTCCTCCTTCGCCTCCGCCCTCCACCCTCATCCAGGCCGGGTGCAGGTGGCGGCCAAAGTTTATGTGCTGCTCTTAGTTATTGTTTTCTGACGCACAGCCCGCCGCTGATTTTGGCGCGGAATGTCGACACGCGGATGGGAGGGAGGGGGAGGGAGGGGAATAGGGAGGGTAGAGGGGATGTAGAGGGGGGGGAGGGAAGGGAGGTGATAGAGGGAGAAAGGGAGGGAAGGGGATAGAGGGAGGAAAGGGAAGGGAGTGAAGAGAGGGAAGAAAGGGAGAGGAGGGGAGGGGAAAGAGGGAGGAAAGGGAAGGGAGGGGAGAGACGGAGGGGAGGGGAGCTAGAGCAGGGGATGAAAGGTAAGAGAGGGAAGTGGGGGAAACAAAGGGGAGAGAGGAAATAGAGAGGAAAAGGGGAAAAGATGAAAAGAGGGGGAGGTGGGGAGAGAGGAAATAGAGAGGAAAAGGGGAAAAGATGAAAAGAGGGGAGTGGGAGAGGATAGGGAATGGGGAAGTATTGAGGTGAAGATGGAGAGATTGAGTGGAAGTGTGGAGGGGAAGGAAAGAGAGGGAGAGCAGAGGAGGAGAGGAGATGAAGAGAGAAGAGGCATTAGGAAGAGGGCGTTGTTGTTGTTGCTGCTCTTCCTCGTCTTTATCTTCTTCCTAGGTTTTGTCTTCTTCCTCTTCTTCTGTTTCTGTTCTTTCGTTTGCCTGTTTATAGTGTTCACGTTGATCTGGCAACCTCATGCGAGAGACAGACAGACAGATGGCTTGATTTACCTGTTATGTTTCTCCTCCCTCCTCTCTCCCTTTTTCCTTTTCTCTTATTATTCGCTTTTGTGCTCCTCCTCTTTTCATTGCGTTCTCTCTGCCTCTTGCTTTTGTCTCGTGCTTCCCCTCCTCCTTTGTTGTTTCTTTATCTTGGGTTTTGTTTTACATTCTTTCTTCTATTTTTCTTATTCTTTGCTTTATTTCACTCGTTTTTTACCGTGATTTCTTAACTAAGGGAAGGAGTGGACGATGAGAGGGAGAGGGAGAGGAGGGGTGGAGAGGGGAGGGGAGTGGGAGGTAAGAAGGGGCAAAGGAGAGAGAGAGAGAGAGAGAGAGAGAGAGAGAAGAGGAGAGAAGAGAGAGAGAGAGAGAAGAAGAGAGAGAGAGAAGAAGAGAGAGGAGGAGAAGAAGGAGAGAGAAGAGAAGAGAAAA
>NW_020870938.1:838540-845118 GCF_003789085.1 Penaeus vannamei
TATAATGATAATGATAATAATGATGAATATTATAATGATAATGATAATAATGATTAATATTATAATGATAATGATGGTAATGAAGAATATTATAATGATATAATAATGATGAATATTATAATGAAAATGATAATAATGATGATATCAATAATAATGATAATGATAATGATAATGACAATAATAATTATGGAATTGATTACGGTGATAATGATAATAATCATGATGGTGATAATAATCATATTAATATTTAATAGTAATGGTAATGATAAAATTAATAATAATGATGATAATCATATTAACAATGATGATAATAACAATAATAGCAATAACGATTATAATGATAAAGATTATAAATGATAATGATAATAATGAAAATAGTAATAATTATAATGGCAATGATAATAATTATAATGATGATGATAGTAATAATAGTAATGAGAGAATAAATAACAATAACAGTGATAATAATGATGATAATAATGATAATAATAATGATGATACTAATAACGATAGCAATGCTGCTACTACTACTACTAATAATAACAACAATAATGATTACAATAAAAACAATTATAATGACAATGTTGATAATGATAACGATAGTAATAATCACAACAACAACAGCAGCAATAATAATAATAATAATAATGATCATTTTAACAATAATGATGATGATAATGATAATGATAATAATATTGATGTCGATAATGATAGAAGTAATAGTAGTAGTAGCAGTAGTAATTACATTAATGATAATAATAATGATAATGATGATGATGATAATTATGATGATTTTGTTGATGATTATAAATATGATGATGAGGATTATAAAAAAGATAATAATGGTAATGATATCAACAGTACTAATAATAGCAATAAAAATAATTAGTTTTGCTCTCCAGGAAAATAATTTTATATGGTGGCATCACTTCCCTTGTTCACCTTTACCTCGCATTTCCTCCCATCCCTTTCTTCTATTTTGACCAGATGAGTTCCCCTCAAATTCCCCCCTTCTTCAAGTTACTCCCATTCCCTTGTTCTTCTTTTTTTCCTTTTCTTTTTCTCTTTCCGCAAATTAATCAGCGAATCTTCTGCATCCGCCCCGACCGCCACTAGGAGCGGGTTATGCAAATGCCTTCCATTGATGAAATCTCCGTATTGGTTCCGCATTACTGTGATATAATTTCTCGACTCAAAAGCCTTCGAATGTGTGCAGAGAGAGAGGGAGGGAGGGAGAGGGGAGAGGGAGGGAGAGAGGAGAGGAGGGAGGAGGGAGGAGGAGGGAGGAGGGAGGGAGGGAGGGAGGAGGGAGGAGGGAGGGAGGGAGGGGAGGGAGGGAGGAGGAAAGGAGGGAGGAAGAAGGGAGGAGGAAGGAGAGAGAGAGACAGAGAGAGAGAGGAGAGAGAGAGAGAGAGAGAGAGAGAGAGAGAGAGAAGAGAGAGAGAGAGGAGAGAGGAAGGGAGGGAGGGAGGGGAGAGAGAGAGAGAGAGAGAGAGAGAGAGAGAGAGAGAGAGAGAGAGAGAGAGAGAGAGAGAGAGAGAGAGAGAGAGAGAGAGAGAGAGAGGGGGGGGGAGGGAGAGGAGAAAGAGAGAGAGAGAGAGACTATTCAGTACTAAAATAGCCGTCTCTTTAACTTAATTCTTTCATTCTCTCTCTCTCTTTCTTCATTGATCTTTTTTTGTTTCTCAGTCTCTTGTACTGACTCTTGTTTGTCTGTCTGTCTGTCCGTCTTTCTATTGACAATTATGTCGTTATCATTTTTACACGCTTTTCAGTGGCGATAACAGGATTACCTTCTACCGTTATCTAATAAATAGTCAATACTTTCCCCTTTCCTGGCCCAGAAGAGAACACGAAAACTCTTCTTCGTTTCAGTCTTTTCTCTTACATGGAATTACAAGTAAGAACATTTCTCTTAATTTCTCTTAGTTGCGGAGTGTAAGGAAATAAAATCGTTGCCCAAATGAGCCATGAGCGAAGAGTTACGGCTCAGTAGTCTTTGCGGAGAGACGTAATGAACCATTAAAGCCGCATTTTAATTCTGTTTTTTCTTCTTTTTTTCTCTCTCTTTTTTTAGGATATTTGCAAGCGATGGAGTTATGGCCACCGAGAGCAATTGCCTGCAAGATGCAGCTGCTGCTGTCATTCGCAACAACCTTACCCTGGCTCTGGCTTTGTTCCTTCGTACCACACGACCCCTTCCGTCTCCACAGATACAGTTGTTCAGACATGCATTTGGTTGCGTGGACGGTTTTTTCTTCGTGAAACTTTTTTTTTTTTTTTTTTTTTTTTTTAACCCTGTTTTATCACACATTATTTCTTATCATGTTTATGAGATGTTTTGACAATCTCTGTTGGAAATGTACGGAAAAAATGAAGTGTAATGGAAATATTTTATAGCATTCATAAAACATATACAATATTCTAATATTTCACCAGTCGTGGGGATCTAGGGAGATAAATGTTCAAGATGGTTATAAGTGAAAAAATCATAGTTGTAAAAATAATTATAATGACGATGAGGATGACAATGATGATATTGATTATGAAAATGACGGTGTTAATGATGATGACAAAATGATAGCAACAATGATGATAATAATGATAGTAATAACAAAATGATAATAAAAAGGATAATGATGATAAAGTAATAGAAATGATAATGATCATGATATGATGATGGTATTTATATAAAAATTATGATAATTACCATTATTATCATAATAATGATTATGATTTGATAATATATAATAATTATAATAATGATAATGATGTGACAGAAGATTTAACGATAGTAATAATGATAATGGTTATGGTGATTATGATAATAGTAATCATAAGGGTGATTATGATATGAATAGTAATGATATTGATGATAACGATAATGATAATATAAATAATAATGATAGTGATGATTACAAAATAATGACTATAGTTATCATGGTAATAATGACAGTTATTATTGTTATTACTATCATTATCATCATAATTATCATTATTACTATTATTATTATCATCATTATTATCGCTATCATTATTATTATTATTATTTCTATCATCATTGTTATTATTAATAACATTATTATTATTGTAACAATCATAATAATGATAATGGTGATAACAAAAATCTAATCTAACCACTCAGTTAGATATTGAGAAGGGAGAGCTTTAAATCGTTTGTTGCTTATTTTTTTAACAGTCATACGGGGAAAAAAGAAAGATAGAAAGAAAGAAAGAGAGATAATAATGATGATGGTGATGATAATAATAATAATAATGATAATAAAGATAATAAGAATAAAAACAAGAATAGACAAATGATGATAGTAACAATAGCGATACTATTATTAACAATGATAATAATAGTAATAACAATTATAACAGTAATGATGATAATAAAATGAATTATAGCATAAAAGAGATTATCCTGTCATTATCATGCAGACTGTAAAAATGTCCCCAGAAAAATAATCGACAATATCAGGCGATTAAAAGAGAAAGAAAGAAAGAAAAAGAAAAAGAAGAAAATAGAAAAGTAAAAAAAAATGTACAGAGAAAAGAAAAGAAAAGAGAGAGAAAAAATGAAGAGAAAAAAGAAAAGAAACAGAAAGAAATGAAGAAAGAAAGAAAGAAAAAACAAGCGACTCAGTTTTCACTCCAAACACACGTACATTTTGTCTCGTGTATAAGCGACAGCAGCATTGATATAAGACTATGGGGAGAGGGGGGGAGGGGGGAGGAGGGGGTCATACAGGGATAGCCTATCATTGCTAATGAGGTTTGCTTTTAATGAACAGCTGTGTCTGTTGTTAGTGTTAGAAAAAGAGGATGAAAATTAGTGAGATTGAATGGCTCGTAAACCGTTTGGTTAAAGGATTTTAAGCATTAATCTCTCGGATATTCCTCTCAGTGACAGATACGAAGTACAGGGACGCAGAATATACAGAATACATACTTGAGCCCGTAGAAGATACGAAGTACAGGGACGCAGAATATGTATGTATATACGCGTAAGTCCGTAGAACAGGTGAATAAGACACCACTCGGTTAGATATGGCGATGGGAGATATTCATATAATAAGATCGTTTGTTGCTTATTTGTTTTAACAGTCATCGGGGAAAAGAAAGAAAGAAAGATAGAAAAAATGAAAGAAGATCGAAAGAACGAAAGAGAAAGAAAAGAAAGAAGAAAGAAAACTCTGATAATAAATGATATATATGTTCCTAAACCTCAGCATTTACATTGTTTTCTTGTTATAGAAACAGCAATATGGTCTATAACTATAATAATTCTTTCAACAGCACTTAAACCATTGTCTTGAATCACTGCATAGTTTTTTCACATTCATTAATTTTATTCGTCAAGAAACTCCTTGTGACTACATTATCTTTATCCGAAGACATCATCTTTATCAACACCATCATAATCATTATCATTGATACTACCATTACCGCCATTGTTATTATCAACGTCTCTATCATCATTATCAAAATCATTAATCTTGTCATTATTAATGTTGGTATTGTTATTATCATTCCTATCATTATTATCACCAATGTTGTTTGTAGTAGTAGTAGTAATAGTAGTGGTAGAATAGTATATTATTGTTAACATCATTATTTTTACCATTGCTACTTTTACTATTATCGTTATTATTATTATTATTACCATTATAGCCAGTATCATTATCATTACTATTACATTAATTATCATCTATTATCATCACTGATATTCTTCCTATCAACGTTATCATTATCATCATTGATCATTCTCATCCTCATTATAATCATCATTATCGTTGTGTTTGTTTTCGCTTATCTTGCTGTAATTAATGTTATCAACTGTTATCAGCATTGCCATGATCTCCCTGATCATCATTACATAAATATTGCGTCAGAAATTGTTTAAAATGAAGATGTCGGCGGAAAAAAGTCACAGCGCGTCCTACTATTCGACTGATTCAACCGTATTATTACGGACACTGATACAGAATGACTTTCGTTCTTTATTTGGAAAGTCGCGCAAAAATGAACGTGTCAATTGCATGGGGGTTTCCTTCTCTTATATATATTAACTCTATATTTACTCACCAGGAACTGATGCCACTAACCACTACTTCCTCCCCGATGCGATATAACGAAATTTGCTTACGGCTTCTTTTTTAAGAAGTGAAATTACATTTTCCCGACTTGGAATATCATTTTATTTTCTTACCAAGCAATCAACCGACTATATGAAGGTTGCAAATGCATTCACGATAAAAAGCGTTTGATCTCAAAATGGAATATTTGATTGCTTTTCGCGGGTTTTTACTCAGAGCGTTAGTATATTATATCCGTGTCAGTGAGTCGGTGCAAGTTTGAGATAATTGCAATATGGGTATGATGTCAACTCATTCTGATTAGATCAAGACATTTTTGATGGAAGGTATGTTATTATTCAATATTCCCGTGTTCAGGATAAGATTATGATTGTTGCAGACAGAGAAGATTCGTCAGTCTTTACTCTAGATCTATTTATAAAATTTATTTACTATAATAATTATTATTATTTATTTAGTTTCTTCAACTGCAGAAACTTTCCCATTTTCTCTGTGTGAGAGTGTGTCGTCAAATGAGTTCTGCAAATATGCCCTTCAGATGAGAGTAAATGCGTATGGCATAGCATCAAGGTTCAGCGAAAGTCCTAAACAGTGTGACTTCGAATTACAGAACTAGCGATGCCGTCGTTTTCAACATCCAGGTGGCCATTAAAACAATATGACGGTCATTGTTGCCAAATGGGTGTGTAACTGGCTCGTGAGTGTGTAACGCCGCACATACGGACGCAATAATACAGGTAATTGAAATGTATTAGGTCACATTTATCAAAGCTTAGGAATACTCTCTGAAAATATAAAACTGTGTGGCGCGCGCGCGCGCGCACACACACACACTAAATCGTATGCTGAATGAGAAAACTAAAGGCGTTTTAAGCAGGCAAAGTTCTTGCCTAAATTCTCAAGACTTTTCTTTCCTAATTCAAAAAGTTTTCTTGCTAATTCAAAAACTTTTCTTGCTCTTTCATGCGACCCCATAGATGGCTTGACTTGCGCTTGCTTAGCCATGGCAATAATCGGTCGCGTACCGTTCTGCATGAGATTAAAACAGACCATTCGACTTCGCCTTACATTCTACGAAACTTGATAGGATTTGGCCTTTTTTATTATTTGATTACGGAATTTAAAACCTTTGTTAAAAAAAGAAAAAAATACGAGACAAAATTACAGTTTATTTCTTCTTACTCAACCACATTTCTACAACAAACTATCCCAAGAACACGAACAATATCTTGCACAGTTTTTCGGCGGTTGTTGGCCAATTTAACATTATTATTATATATATATATATATATATATATATATATATTTATAACACAAGACACAAAATTAGTTTATTCCGTCTTACTAAATCACATTTCTACAACAAACTATCTCAAGAACACGAACAATATCCTGCTCAGTTTTTGGCGGTTGTTGCAGGCGCTCGATATGAAGGTCTTTCTTGGTCAAAATATTGCCAAGATATGAGTGAAGGAT
>NW_020870938.1:847491-857491 GCF_003789085.1 Penaeus vannamei
GACACGTTCATTTAAGCGCGACTTTCCAAATAAAGAACTAAAATCATTCTGTATCAGTGCCCGTAATAATACGGTTGAATCAGTCGAATAGTAGGACGCACTGTGACTTTTTTCCGCCGACATCTTCATTTTAAACAATTTCTGACGCTATAGTTATATAATGATGATCAGGGATCATGGCAATGCTGATAACAGTTGATAACATTAACTACGGCAAGATAAGCGAAAACAAACACAACGATAATGATGATTATAATGAGGATGAGAATGATCAATGATGATAAATGTTTATAACGTTGATAGGAAGAATATCAGTGATGATGATAATAGTATAATTAATGATGATAATTATAATAGTAATGATAATGATACTGGCTATAATGGTACTAGTAATAACAATAACGATAATAGTAAAAGTAGCAATGGTAAAAATAATGATGTTAACAATAATATACTATGCTACCACTACTATTACTACTACTACTAACGACATTGGTGATAATAATGATAGGAATGATAATAACAATACCAACATTAATAATGACAAGATTAATTATTTTGATAATGATGATAGAGACGTTCATAAATACCAATGGCGGTAATGGCAGTATCAATGATAATGATTATGATGGTGTTGATAAAGATGATGTCTTCGGAAAAGATAATTTAGTCATAAGGAGTTTCTTGACGAATAAAATTAATGAATGTGAAAGTGCTATGCAGTGATTTCAGACAATGGTTTAAGGGGACCTTCTGGTGATTTTTCGGCGATTTTCGCCCCTCTTGCCGAAATTGATTTTAATTTAGTGCGTGTCCTGTGTTACAGTCGCGTCCAGCATGAGTTACGTGTTCAGTATCGTGTGTTTTGGCGTTATGTATTACGCGTTTTAGTGTTACGTGTTTGTATGACGCATTTTAGTGATTTACTTATTTTAGTGTTACTTATTAAGTTTTTGGTGTTACGCGTTTGTGTTTCGTGTCTTAGCGTTGTCTTAGCCAATTAATATGCATAAACGTATTTTAGCGTTACGTGTCACGTGTTAATTTCCTTGTTGCGTGTCACGTGTTATGTCTCATGTCTTTCGTAGATTTACTTTCATGCTTTTTTGTAGTTTCACGTAAAATGTATGTTTTCGTGGTTTTACCGCGTTAGTGAAAGTTTTTTCTATTTGTGATTTTGTCTGTATTGTTTAAATAAATAACATAGAAGTTTAACGGAGAGTATACGTGAATCCCTATGATAGTGATCAACCTCCAGAGAGCGTCATCCCTTGTTAAATCGTTCGAGGCAATGACAGCCTCGTGGTGGGAGCGGGAATTAAGCATATGATTAAAAATCTGTTAACATGAAACTGTTGCTGAGTGCTGGGAGTCACTACAGACACTTTTGTACAATTTACTAATAGTTAGCTATAATAAAATATGCATTACTATTGAATATGCAATATGCATGAATTACATGTTATATATATATATATATATATATATATATATATATATATATATATATATATATATATATATATATATACAATGAACCTCGCTATAACGCAGTTCACCTTTCACGTTCTCGTTGCTTCACGGATTTGCATTGTGTATTGTGTTCTGCTTTCTGATTGGATGAACAGTCTCTCCGCTTCTTCTCTATCTGTGTGTCAATAACGGTTTAATATGTACATGTAGGTAAAACAGCTTGCCAAATTTAAGTTTGCAAATTTTCTCTAAAATCCATGAAGCCTTCAGTTCGTATTGATGATTAAAATTATTATATTACAGTTCAGTAGTTATTTGTAAAAAACGTCTATACGATACTTTTATTTGTTAAACAAATGCTTGGGCCTGTAAAAAGGTTTTGTTCTTTGGTTTCAATGTATTGTAGAGTATTTAATTGTATAATAATTTGAAAAAAAAAATAAAGGTTACTACTTCACGGATTTCGTCTATCACGGGTTCTTTTTGGAACGTAACCCCCGCCAAAAACGAGGGTTCACTGTATATATATATATATATATTATATATATATATATATATAATATATATATATATATATATACACAAATATATGTACAGAGAGAGAGAGAGAGAGAGAGAGAGAGAGAGAAGAGAGGAGAGAGAGAGAGAGGAGAAACTTACATTACACAGCATTTCATTTTTGCTCCAACAGGTGTAAGTGTTCCACCTCAGCTTCAGCTCCTGGTATGCTTCCGTTATCTGGGCGACTGGAAGCTTCCAACTGAGCATCGCAGATTGCTCACAAATGTCAAAAACCTCTGTATGCAAGTTTGTTGGTCTGACTGCCAGAGCTATTGCATCCTTAGCCTCAGAATACATCAAGTTCCCGGACACAAGAGATGTGGCTGCAAACATCTAGAAGTTCCAGATGACAGCAGGGATGCCTGGAGTTATTGGCTGTATAGATGGATCACATATTCCCATCAGAGGACCAGGAGGAAATGATGCAGAACTCTACCGCTGCCGAAAAGGATACTTTTCCATTAATATGCAGGATATATGTGATGCACATTTAAAGTTCATGAACATTATTGCTAGCTGGCCAGGCAGTGTGCATGACAGCAGAATTTTTTGAAAATTCTCATGTGTGCCATATCCTCGAGCAAGGAAATCATCCTGGATACTTGCTTAGACACAGTGGGTACCCTTGTCGTAGCTACCTTTTAACACCTGTCCAGGGACCTACAACTGACAAAGAGAGACGCTACAACACAGCTCACACAAAGACCAGAAATGTAATTGAACGCGCCTTTGGAGTTCTGAAAAGACGCTTTGCTTGCCTCAGCCTGTTCGTACAAAGCTGGAAACTAAAAAAAAAAAAAAAAAAAAAAAAAAAAAAAAAAAAAAAAAAAAATAATATATATATATTATATATATATATATATAATATATATATATATATATATATATATATATATATATATATATATATATATATATGATGGCCTGTGCAGTTCTACACAACATAGCCATCCTCCATGAAATAGACCCACCAGAAATTGGAGAGACTGATGAGTCACATGAACATCCTGATGCTCAAGGTTCATGCAAATATTGCAAATGGTGCCTTTTATGTAAGGTACAATGTAATACATAGATGGTTTTAGATTAATTTTATGTTTCAAATCTGTAATACTGTCATATTTATTTATTTCCCTTTTTTACGTTTTGTAATATGGTATATTCATTACCAACTTCAAATAACAGGGCAAGATATTTTATTGTTTTGTAATAAGTTATATTCATTACCAACTTCAAATAATAGGGCAAGATATTTATTGTTTTGTAAAATGGTATATTCATTACCAACTTCAAAACAGGGCAAGATATTTTATTGTTTTGTAATATGGTATATTCATTACCAACTCAAATAACAGGGCAAGATATTTTATTGTTTTGTAATAAGTTATATTCATTACCAACTTCAAATAATAGGGCAAGATATTTTATTGTTTTGTAATATGGTATATTCATTACCAACTTCAAACAACAGGCAAGATAATTTATTGTTTTGTAATATGGTATTTCATTACCAACTTCGAATAATAGGGCAAGATATTTATTGTTTTGTAATATGGTATATTCATTACCAACTTCAAATTATAGGGCAAGATATTTTATTGTTTTGTAATATGATATATTTATTACCAACTTCAAATAACAGGGCAAGATAATTTATTGTTTTGTAATGGTATATTCATTACCAACTTCAAATTATAGGGCAAGATATTTTATTGTTTTGTAATATGATATATTCATTACCAACTTCAAATAACAGGGCAAGATAATTTATTGTTTTGTAATATGGTATATTCATTACCAACTTCAAAATAATAGGGCAAGATATTTCATTGTTTTGAAGTTTTTAGTGTCAGGAAGGTTTTTTTTTTCTAATGAAACTTTTTTGTATGTTATAAATCTGTTTCTTTCTTTCTTTTTTTCAATACTATTGTCTTTAAATAATTCAGTCCACTATTGCTTATTGATAGTTTACTTTAATATTAATACCATGTTATTTTAAAATGTTTTTCTAATAAAAAAAAACATTGAATTAAAACATGGTATATTGTTTCACCTTGACTGCAGGTCTATTTCACTACATACTAGTTTAATAAGGATATACATCTTTATAAAGGTTATAAATATGGGACATGAAATGGTAATCATAAAAATACATTATGATATCTGTAAAATTTAGAAGAAAATAAAAACTCTATTGGAAGGGTATAAGTCAAAATTCTTCAGTATTTACAATATTTTTTTTCAGTAATAAAAAAAAAGACTAATCCATATCACAGTAAGTTATATGCAGTATCACAGCAGTAAATCAACATATCTCGGTACTATAAACAAAGCACTCGCATTTAAATACTAAAACAAAATTAAATCCGTAGGAATTAATCACATATTTACTAGATATCATAGGAGTAAAATTGCAAATTTACTCAGTATCACAACACAAACGTAAAATAAAAAAATATCCATTCAGTGTCAAAAATAAACAAAAATATTACTTTTCTTCAAATTTGGTTTTCATGAGGGCTCTTGCTTCCTTCAGAAATGATACCACTTCATCAGCCACCCGCTTGGAGTCATTTGCAATAGAGGCAAAGGCATGTTGTGCTTCTTTGGCAGCTTCCCTAACAGCACTGCATGTTTCTCTACGCTGGTGCTGTTTCTTCTGTTAGGCCCAGCTGTGCTTTATGCAGTTCCTCTTGACGGCTATTGATGTTAGCATAGCACTTTCCTGTCGGTGCTAAGTTTTCTTTTTTTGCCTTCTCTCGGCTGTGAAGTGGAAGGAGAAACTTTAGGAGGTAATGGTCTTGGATCTGGTGTAGGTGTGGGAGAAGGTACACCTGATGAAGGATTTGAAGGACCTGGAGATGGAGATGGTGATGATGTGAATATGTCTGGTAATGCCGGAGGGTCCTCAACATTTTCTGCATCTATCCATTCTGAAATGGAACAGTTACATGTTAGTTTTACTAAAAAAAAAAAAAAATAAAAAAAATTAATAATCCAAATGCTCCTATTTGCACTAAGCTATTTCAAAATGTTATTGACACACATCAATATCGAAGATGCTGCAACATTATATATGTCTCCTTGTTTAAGTATTTTAATTATTTTTTGTATTTCACATAGGCAACATATTCTTATATGCTGATGACAAAAAAAAAAAAAAAAAAAAAAAGACATCTTACCTATATCCTTCTGTAAAATTAGAATATCTGGCTGGCTGACAGCACTGTCATACTGCTTCTCAGCGTATGCAAGCTCATTCTCCATTAAAAGAGAAGCAGCAGCAGCGAGTGGACTGTATCTGGGTGGCGTTGGTGGAGGACCACCTCCTGTAGCAGACCGTTTGCGGATGTAAACGCTGTGTTCTTCCTTCACCCTGTTAATCAGCAAATAAGCATTGGAGTGAAACAAAGTATTAGAAAAGTCCCATAAATAAATATATACATAATATCAGATAACCACAAGAAAGTATGAGAAACATAAGAAGAAAAGTTTTGCAAGGAAGATGGGACTTTATGATGTAATTCAGTTTTAGGAGTAATTCATATGTATAAATATGGCTGTTGCACTCACTGGTAATTAATATAATTCAATTATTTACATCTAGTATACATAATTACGTAATGCATATTACTTACATTAGTGAAAAAATTATCTTATAAACAATCAGCAAATGAAGGTTTTTTGTGAAAAATATATTTCAGTGGTTTTAAATATCAAGGTCACATTCCTTTCCTTATAGCCTTAGGTTGATCTAAACCTCCATCATTGAATACTTATTTTCGTGAAAATGTATTTGTTTAACCTGAACTGCATATTCTGAGAAACTAATTCAAATGTAATGTAAAATCTGAAAAAAAAAACAACAACATTGAAACAGTAGAGGCCTCACAGATCCTCCCAGGAGAGCCATGCGAGGATGGCTCCCATGGTCATGGAGGATGGCCCAGAGCCATCCTCCCTCCCATGTTGAGTTTTCTCAACCCTCGTTGAGCATAATGGACATAAATATAATGCAAAGTGATCAACAGTAGTAAACTTACTTGGTGCGGATGTACGCAAATGCCTGCTTCAACTGGGAGGTGTTCCTGGGCGGGAGATGAGGGTACAGCGCATTGAAGCTCCCGGAGACCTTCTCCCATGCCTCCTGCTTCTTGGTAATACTAGCAGGATCATGCATTTTCCCCAGGATAGCCGATTTGTGCTCAGCTATTAGAGAAAGGATGCTCTCCCTCTGATCCTCCGATAGGTGAATTTGTTTTTCCCGTTGAGTAGCCATCACCGCCCGCTGTTTACATCAACTGACAGGAGAACAGGCGTACCAACTGTTCGAAAACGACGAACGTTTGGGGCCAGGCCCAAAGTGAATGGTGCCTGGCCCAACCCAATTTACGCTCGTTTAACAAATTCATTTGAACTGTTCAGGCTAGCCACAAACAAAATTATGATATCCGAATTGCGATGTTTAACAAACTGGCCGTAAAAATGTGCTGGGGCTCGGGAAGATTACAAAGGTAGTGCTGCGAGATATCAGTATTTTTTTTTTTGTTTTCATGTATTTTCATTACAAATTGGTATTAACAATATTAGGTATAAGAATAATTTACTATAATATAATCCTTTACCATTTACTTGCATTCCGAAGTTTTGCCGAAATTCCTAGCAAGTAATATCATCTCACTAAGCGACATTTGTTATAATAAGGGTCATAATGATTTGGGGTGTTTATAAGTCTACATTGACCTTTTTCAAAAATTTCTTAACACCCCCCCCCCAAAAAAAAAAAAAAAAAAAAAAAAAAACAGGTATTCTGATTTCATTTTCGAACAGAAACACCTTTTATCTAGTGCTTGTATGGAGCAGTTTTTTTCGATTATGCCTTACATTCGGCTTTGTGAATATTTTGTGTAGACGACTCTTAGAACACTATAAAAAGACTTTTATACTTATGTCACTTTAACAAGAAGCACAGAAAAATCTTCAAAAACTATATGCAACAAGCACAAGATTTTTCATTCAGCTACAAACTGTGAGTCATAAAACTTTTATTTCAAACTAAAAATGCGTGTGCTTTTGAAGACTACAAAGGGTCCCACTTGAGTTGGGGTGTTTCTCGGCTTACATAAACCATTTTCAAAGATTCTCTAAAAAAAAAAAATAAATAAATAAATAAATAAAAAAAATATAATACAGTCATTCTGATTTCAAATATGAAAAGAATCTTTCATCTATAGCATGGTAGTACATTTTTCGACTTGGACCAACTTTTTGGTGTGAATGTTTTACGTAAACGACTCTCTGAAGGCCACAAAAGGGGCCATGTTTTATATGTCACTTTTACAAGAACATGAAAATATTGCAAATCCATATTGTATCATGCCATAGATCTACTATTCAGCTACAAAATAAGCCATATAACATTAATTTCAGACGGAAAATGTGTAGGCTATAAGTAGAGTACCAAAATATCACAACTTGTTCTCCCCCCCCTTTTATTTTTTATTTTATTTTTTACATTATTAGTAACAGATCACTGAATATTTGTATATATAATTATCTATTATTTCCCTTTATTATTACTTAATTGGGTTTTCCAACATATACTGGTTTGAAAAATGATCTTTCTCCATGCCAACGAGTATCACAGGCGAGCGTCTCAGGCCTCATAATTCCAGTGGAAGAAACATTCCACCTTTCATAACAACACTTCTGTGAAATACGGATACAAATCCAGGGTGGTGGAAAACTATGTATATAAGATATATTTACAGACCATTTCCATGTATTCCATGACCTTATGTTTATATATATTGTTACTTTTGTTTGTTGGGTGGTTGATTTGTGTATGTTTGTATAACACAAATAGTTATGAACAGAATTTAATGAAATTTTTACCCGAGGTGTGCCTTATATTTAGATTCCATAAAATTTTGCTGGTCATTTGGCAAACCTTCCCCCCCCCCCNTAAAACAATTCCATGGAGCAAAAAAATTACAAAAAGAGTAAGATAGAAGAGGAGAAGGATAAAAGACGAAGGGGGGAGGAGACTGTACTAATGTGATCGCGATAATACCATATATTATATTAGATTATTTTCTTGTTGACTGATGGCCCGTGACAGGTAATTGAATGCTAAATTCTCGGAAAGTAACGAGTGGATTATTTAATGATAATTCACTATTAGTGAGAGTACTGAGAAATAATTATCCACAACAGAATCTTCCCCTCTATCAGAAGAAACACAAGGACAGAGAGAAAAATAAATATGTCAAGAGTAATCACTATCAATATTAAAGACTAATGAACAGAAAACGGTATTCACATTTACCATATTAACCTCTCAATTATCAGACTGCTAACTGTTTAGTTAGAGTAATGGGTCCTTATAAGATCTCATTCAGATTTATCTACAACCTCGATGGAGAGAGTAACAAAAAATATGCTTGGCCCCTTGGTCTAAATCATCTTATGCGAAAACCTTATCAACATCTAAATAATTAATAAAAAACGAAAAAAAAAAAAAAAAAAAAAAGAAATATAAGAAAAGAAAATCAGAAAAGATAGTTATGCAGATCCAATTGAGATTATAAACATTCACTCTTGTAATCCCTAGATAGTTTAATTACAAAATTGAGAAATAGTAGAAATAGAGTAGGAAATAGCCCACGAGAGATGAAAAAAGGGAATGAAAACAAACAAAACAAACTCTCCACCGGCTACCCCCCCTCCGCCCCCACCCCCTCCTTTTTAAGAATTCAAGGGCAATTAATCGAAGCTTCTCGAAGGCAGATTAAATCATCTTGGTCGAAGGAAAACAAAAAGACGAGCGTATGGACTTGGGCTGGCGAGCGTCACGTAGGCCTTATGGGAAGACGGTTGGCCTCTGTTAAATCGAGTTACTTGCCAATATCCTGTTTTTAATTTTTTTATAAGATTTTTTTTTCTTTTTTTTTTTTAGAATTGAGTTTTTTTTATTATTTTCATCTCATTTTTTTTTTTTTCTTTTTTTTTTTTAAGATTTTGACCGTCTCTGAGATTTTTATTACATTTTCATCCTCGATCTATAATTTTTCTTCTTCTTCTTTATTAAGGTTTTGACATTCTTTTATATTTTTCATCTCTCAATCTTAAGAATTCTAATTTTAGTGCTTTTCATTTTCTTTTTTTCTATTTTTATTATCATTATTGTCATTCTATTGTCATCATTTGGTTAATATTGTATTTCTTGAATAAATCTACTTTTGCCATGTAATAGTCTTATATACATATCCGCCTCAATTCATACACAGACAGACCACACACACACACACAGACACACACACCACAGCAACCACACACACACCGACACAAGCACACACACCACACACACACAAGGCACAGACCACACCTCAGGACACCACAGACAGCACAGACACACACACACACAGAAAGACAGCACAGCCACACACACACACACACACCACGCACACAACACAACACCCAACACCCACCAACACACAGACAGACAGCAGACACAACACACACAGTCGCACACACACAAGAAGACAGGCACAGACAGGACAGACACACATCACACAGACACACACACCACAGACAGACACAGACACACACACACACACAGACAACACACCACACACAGCACACAACACCGATCAGCACCACAGACAGACACAGACACCACACACACACAGACAGACAGGCACAGACACACACACACACACACCGCACACACACACACACACCACACCACCCACACCGACAGACAGACAGAGAGACAACACACACACACGCACACACACACAGCACAGGCACAGGAACAGCCACACGACCAGACACCCACACAACACAAGAAGCACCAGAACACACACCACACACACCACAGCAAACACACGCACAACACACATCACACACACTACACAACATACACACCACAGACAGGCCCACAGGACAGACCACACACACGAGG
>NW_020870939.1:5000-15000 GCF_003789085.1 Penaeus vannamei
AGGAGAGAGAGAGAGAAGAGTAGAGAAAAGAGAAACGAACAGTCACGAAAAAAAAAAGAAGAAAGAGAGAGGAGAAAGAGAGAAAGAGAGAAACCAAGTGAATCGAAATGGGAGAAAGTGGTTGTTCAGTTAATTAAATGATCACACTCGTGCATCTCATTAAGTGGTGCCAATTACTACCTATTGCACACCACTAAGAGGAAATTGAAGCCGCGGTACTTAGGTAGGTTGTGGCTGGGGAGGGGGGAGGGATGTTGAGTCGGGGGAGCCGGGTGGATTTGGGAGGGGAAGGAGGTTAGAGTAGGTTGTGGGAGTTGGGGAGGGACCTAGAGTAAGGAGGGGGAGGGAGGTTAGAGTAGGTTGTGGGGTTTTGGGAGGGAAGGGAGGTTAGAGTAGGTATGGGAGTTGGGGGAGGGGAAGGGGAGGTTAGAGTAGGTTGTGGAGTTGGGGAGGGGAAGGAAGTTAGAGTAGGTTGTGGGGAGTTGGGGAGGGGAAGGAGGTTAGAGTAGGTTGTGGGAGTTGGGGAGGAGAAAGGGAGGTTAGAGTAGGTTGTTGGGGAGGGGAAGGGAGGTTAGAGTAGGTTGTGGGGAGTTGGGGAGGGGGAAGGGAGGTTAGAGTAGGTTGTGGGGAGTTGGGAGGGGAACGGGGGCTAAGAGTATTGTGGGATTTGGGGAGGGAAAGGAGGTTAGAGGTATTGTGGGGAGGTGGGGAGGGGAAGGGAGCTAGAGTAGGTTGTGGGGAGTTGGGGGGGAAGGAGGTTAGAGTAGGTTGTGGGAGGTGGGGAGGGGGAAGGAGGTTTAGAGTAGGTTGTGGGGAGTTGGGGAGGGGAAGGGAGGTTTAGAGTAGGTTGTGGGGAGTTGGGGAGGGGAAGGGAGTTAGAGTAGTAGGTTGGGGAGTTGGGAGGGGGAAGGGAGGTTAGAGTAGGTTGTGGAGTTGGAGCGGGGGAAGGGAGGCGTTAGAGTAGGTTGTGGGGATTGGGGGGAAGGAGGTTAGAGTAGGTTGTGGGATTGGGAGGGGAAGGAGTGAGAGGTAGTGTGGGGATTGGGGAGGGGGAAGGGAGGTCTAGAGTAGGTTTGTGGGGGGAGTTGGGGAGGGGGAAGGGAGGTTAGAGTAGGTTGTGTTGGGGAGTTAGGAGGGGAAGGGAGCGTTAGAGTAGGTGTGGGGGTTGGGGAGGGGGGGAGGTAGAGCTAGGTTGTTTAGAGGTCAGGTTGTGGGCGAGGGGAAGGGAGGTTTAGAGGTAGGTTGGGGGAGTTAGGGCAGGGGGAAGGGAGTAGAGAGGTTGTGGTATTGGGGAGGGGGAAGTTAAGAGTAGGTGTGTGGAATTAGGGAGGTTAGGTAGGCTTGTGAGGAGTTGGGGAGGGGGAAGGAGGAGGTTAGATGTAGTTGTGGGGAGTTGGGCGAGGGGAAGGGAGGTTAGAGTAGGTTGTGGGAAGTGAGGAGTAGGTTGTGGGATTGGGAGGAGGAGGTTAGAGTAGGGTTGTAGGGAGTTGGGGCAGGGGGAGGAGGTTAGAGTGGTTGTGGGGGTGTGGGGAAGGGGGAAGGGTAGGTCCTAGAGTGAGGTTGTGTGGGAGTTGGGGAGGAGGAAGGGAGGTTAGAGTAGAAGTTGGGAAGGGGGAAGGATTAGAGTATGTGGGAGTTGGGGGAGGAGGAGGGGAGGCTAGAGTAGGTTGGGGAGTTGGGAGGGGAAGGGAGTTAGAGTGGTTGTGGGAGTTGGGGAGGAGGAGGGGAGGTTTAGAGTAGTTGTGGGGAGTTGGGGAGAGGGGAGGGGCAGAGTGAGGTTGTGTGGGGGGTGGGGGAATAGGGACAAGGAGGGTGGAGGAAGTTTGGAATGAGGCATGGGTGGGGAAGAGAGAGAGACAGAGAGGAAGAAGGAGACGAGAGAGGAGGAGGGGAGGGGGTCAGAGTATGGGTAGGGTTTGGGAGAGGGGGAAGGGCAGTACCTAGTTATGTAAGGAAGGGGTAGAGGGGAATGGGGGGGTCAGAGTTAAGTTATTGGGGTGTTTCTTCTTTTTTTTCTTGTTATTGTTGTCTTTGATGTTTCTTCGGGGTTCCAAATGTCATTAAATTTATTTTACGCTGTAATGAAATATCTTCTCTAATGACACCTTTCGTAATATATATTTTAAGAATACGGTTTTTTGTTTGTTTGTATGTGTATGTTAATGGATGTGTGCACGTGTGAGATAAGGAGAGGGAGAGAAAAGAGAAAGAGAGAGAGACAGAGACTGAGACAGAGACAGAGACAGAGAGAGAAATCAAACAGACAGACAGACAAATAAACACACACATACGCATACTCCATACCCCGTAACATCTAATAGATACCACATCTAGAGAACAACGAGCGAAAACACGTTCACAACACGTTGCATCCTACCTTTGCAACAATCCACATCTTTTTTAACCGTTCTATGAAACTGAGAACAAAAAAAAAAAAAAAAAAAAATGAAACTGAGAACAAAAAAAAGAACTTTTCATATTTATCTTTGAACAATAGAACCACATCGTATGGGTTGCATTAGCTTGCCAAGCATGGTTGATGAGTTGCCAACTAGTCTTGGCGTATGTAATTGTGCTGATTCTTGATGTGAATGTGTACGTGTGTGTGGATGTGGATTGTGTGTGTGGGGGGTGGGGTTGTGTGTGTGTGGGGCGGGGCGCTGTGTAGGGGGGGGGGACTGTGTGTGTGTGTGGGTGAGAGGTTTTGTGCGTGGGAAGGGGAGGGGTTGTGTTGGGGGGGAGTTGTGTCTGGGTGGGTGGGACTGTGTGTGTGTGGGTGAGGGGTTTTGTGGTGGGGGAAGGGGGAGGGGTTGTGTGTGGGGGGGAGTTGTGTCTGGGTGGGTTGGACTGTGTGTGTGTGGGTTTGGAGGTTTTGTGTGTGTGTGTGGGGGGGGGGGGGGGTATTGTGTGGGGGCGGTTGTGTCTGGGTGGTGGGACTGTGTGTGTGGGTGAGGGGTTTGTGCGTGGGGAAGGGGGAGGGGGTGTGTGTGGGGGGGAGTTGTGTCTGGGTGGGTGGGACTGTGTGTGTGGGTGAGGGGTTGTTGTTGTGTGTGTGGGGGGGGGTTATGTGGTGGGGGGCGGTTGTGTCTGGTGGGTGGGACTGTGTGTGTGTGGGTGAGGGGGTTTTGTGTGTTTGTGTGTGTGGGGGGGGTTATGTGTGTGGGGGCGGTGTGTGTCTGGGTGGGTGGAGGGTTGTGTGTATAGGGGGGATTGTGTGTGGGTGGGTGTGTGGGGTGTAGGAGGGGCATGTGGATAGGAGGAATAGGTGTCTATATAGGTGGGGTGTGTAAGTGTGTGTGTGTGCGTATGTGTATCTTTACAAATATGTTATAATGAACACGTAATGTGTTCTCGTAAGCCGCGGTGTTGCCTTCTTCCCTCACCCTCCACCTGAACCCACCCTTAACCCACCTTTTCCTTCACCCCTTGCACCCCACCCACCCAGCCACCCTAACCCACGCCCTAACCCTCCCACCCCATCAAGCCCCAACCCAACCCACCCCCTAAACCCACGCCCAACCCACACCTAACCACACCAACCACCCCCTTAACCCAACCTTCCTAATCCACCCCTAACCACGCCCTAACCCACCCCTAACCCAACCCCTAACCCACCCCCCTACCCACCCCCACCCCCCTAACCCACCCCTAAACCCACCCCCCACCCCCTAACCCACCCTAACCCCCTAACCACCCCTAACCCACCCCCTAACCCACCCCCAACCCACCCCTAACCCAACCCCCACCCACCCTTAACCCACCCCCTGGACCCACCCCCTACCCACCCTCTCTAGCCCACCCCCTAACCCACCCCCTAACCCTGCCCTAAACCACCCTTTCCCAACCCACCCCTAACCCACCCCCTAACCCACCCCTAACCCACCCCCACGCCCACCCCTAACCCACCCCCTAACCCACCCCTAATCCCACCCCTAACCACCCCTAACCACCCCTAACCTACCCTAACCCACCCTACCCACCCCCTACCCACCCTAACCACCCCTACCCTAACCCTAACCCCTAACCCTAACCCCCCCCTAATCCACTCCCAACCCACCCCTAACCACCCAACCCACCCCCTAACCCACCCCTAACCCACCCCCTAACCCACCACCCCATAAACCCCACCCCAACCCCACCCCCTACCCACCCCTAACCCACCTAACCCACACTCCCAACCCCCATCAAGTATCCACCCCAAACCCACCCTCCACCCCTAACCCACCCCCTAACCCCCCAACCCCCAACCCACCCCCCTAAACCCACCCTAACCCACCCCCCTAACCCACCCCTCCCACCCCACCCCCTAACCCACCCCCTAACCCACCCCTAACCCACCCCTAACCCACCCCTAACCCACACCCCAACCCCCTACCCACCCCTAAACCCACCCCCAACCCACTCCCCTAACCCACCCCCTAACCACCCCCTACTCACCCCCCCCTAACCGCCACCCCCAGCCCCCATCAGCCCCATCTCAATAGTGGCTTGTCCCCTTAAAACTTTAATTACGCAGAAGACTAGACACTCAGCTGAATGTGCTTTTTGATGATGCTTCCGCGGACAGCCCAGGCAAGGAGGAGGAAGAGAGGAGTGAGGAGGGGGAGGGGAGGAGGAGGAGGAGGAGGAGGGGAAGGGTGCGAGAGAACGGGGAGGGAGGGGGCGAGGAGGAGGAGGGGGAAACAGGGGGAATGGAGGATGAGGGGGAGGGGGAGGAGGAAAAAGGAGGAGGAGGAGGAGGAGATGGGGTAATTAAGGGTAGGAGGAGGAAATAGGGGGAGGAGGGAAGAAGAGGAATAAGGGTAGGAATAGGAGGAAGAGGAGAGGAGGATGGGGTAGGGGTAGGAGAAGGAGGGGGAAAGAGTAAGGAGTAGCGAACAGCTATTTAAAGACACAGCATTTGTTTGGCTAAAAGTTTATGGAAAAATAAGGAGGGAAGTGGGGAGAAGGAAGAGGAGGAGGGAGGAGGAGGGGATAGGATGGAGGATGAAGAGGGAAGGGAAATGGAAAGGGTGACAAGGAAGAGGGATTAAGGAGGAGAAGGGGAGAAAGGAAAAAAGAGGTTGAAGAGAGGAGATGAGGAAGGAAGGTGAATGGAGAGGAGGAAGGAAGAGAAGGAGAGGGGAAGGGAAGGAGGCATGGAGACAGTGAAGGAGGAGGAGGAAGAGGGAGAGAGAAAAGGAGAACACCAAGAGGAGAAGAGAGAGAGGGAAGAAATGGTACATGGAAAAGGGAAAAGTGGGAAGAGAGAAAGAGAGAAGGAAAATGTCTATTTCAATAAGTTGGTTCTTTAAAAATGTCCAGACTCACTACATGCAACTGAAAAATATTGAAAGTTATTTGCAACATACGGATAAAATTACCGTGGAAACTGGAATTCTACATCCTCAAAAACATTTTGAAAACAGAGAGAGAGAGAGAGAGAGAGAGAGAGAGAGAGAGAGAGAGAGAGAGAGAGAGAGAGAGAAGAGAGAGAGAGAGAGAGAGAGAGAGAGAGAGAGAGAGAGAGAGAGAGAGAGAGAGAGAGAGAGAGAAGAGGAGAGAGCAAAAGAGAGATAGATAGAGAGAGAGAGAGACAGACAGACAGACAGACAGAAAAAAAAGAAAGAGACAGAGAGACACCCAAAAATAGAGACAGACACAAAAACAGAGAAAGACACAAACAAACAGCCATCCTCCCCCCCCCCCAAAAAAAAAAAATAGACAGAAAGTTAAAGAAAAAAAAACTAAACAAAAAAAATATCCATTTCCAGCGCAACCCCTCTGATTTTCACAATTTCATTCCATTTTGAGAGCCGTAAAAGCGAGACTAACCGTGCGCAGAATCGCTGTCGGAATGGCTTCTAACTATTTACCGTTACTGGCCAACGGCAGCTACTCGCCAGATTTAGGGAGGCGCGAGTAATTAAAGTCTAGGTGTATGCGAGAGAAGAAAAAGGCTGGGCGCGTACTATGTACTATACAATATACATACTTACACACAACCACACACAACACACACACATCCTCTACATACAGCACATACCCTACACACACACACACACCACACATACACACACATCCTCTACATACAGCAATATACCCTACACACACACACACACACACATACACATACACACACACACACACGTCCTCCATACCCAGCAGATGGTATATGCGCCAGTGTCTCCTAAGCCAGTACTGAGACACTTCCCCGTGCAATAACCTCGAGTTGACCAAGATATAATATCATTAAGTTACCTGACTTTCCCAGGTGACTTGTAACTGGCGGTCGGACCCCAACGCTCCAGCGAAATTACTACGATATATTTCGCTATAATTAAGGTCATAACTTGTCCGTGATGGCTATTGTATCGCGGTGTAAGTCACTTCTTCCTTCCGTTTGGGGAAAAGGTGTGAGGTTCTGGGTATGTAAGATGGTATTGTCTTTGGGATCATTGGGATTTTCTTGAAGATGGTGTGATGAGGTGTTGGTGTCTTGAATTTGGGATCTTTGTTGTTATTTCGGGTTGGTTGTTGTTGTTGTTGTTTTGCGGGTGTGTGGTGGTGTGTGTGTGTGTGGGCGGGGTGGGGGGGGGGTCTAAGAGGATGTGTGTGTGTGTGAACGAGCGTGTATGTGTGTGGTGTGTGTGTGGACGAGCGTGTATGTGTATGTGTGTGTGTGTGACGAGCGTATATGTGTGTGCGTGTGTGTGTGTGTGTGAACCGAAGCGTGTGTGTGTGTGTGTGTGTGTGTGTGTGTGGTGGAACGATGTGTATGTACCTTTGCGTGTGTTTGTGTACGTGTGTGTATGGATCCCAAATCTATGTATGAATTAATTTTCTACCTTTTATTCCCTTTCGCTCGCTTTTTTACCCCTAACTGAACTATAAATCCAAACACTCCCTAACTTAATAATAAATCTGGGTAATTTAAAGTAGTTTCCCCTAATACCTTACTCATTACCAATAATACTAATCACAGAAAACGCAGATCCAACAATTGGCTAATCCGGATGCGACTTAAAATGAATAAAAAAAATAATAAATAAAAAAATAAAAAGAATAAACCAATTGTTAAAGCCTGTCCGGTTTTTCTAATTAGGTGGCTAGATTGCACCCTTATTACATCGGCTAATTACTTCATTTCATAGATTCGTTATACCTTAATTACTATGGTAGTATAATCACCTCTCTCCGTGATCATTATACCATTGAATAATTATTTCAACGGTAATTACTGGCTTCATATTCATCGTCTAAATCATAATGAAATCGATAGAGACTCTAATTATATGATAGAGCAATTTATAATCACCAACACATTTAATATAGTGTAAAGTGTCGTTTGTAAAATGCTATTATAATCACTTATGTGTCGCTGAGAACAACAATATAATCCATATTTGATAGCGAAATAATATACAAGCTTGAATGATAATAGAACTTTGAATAGCAAAAAGATTATAGGCCTATGAATATCAAATGTAAATTTTGAAATAAAAAATAGAGCTCATTTGTTAGCAACAGTTGAGGTTTCCAAGGTTACCAGACCGCCAATTTTATTTCATTTCAATATCGTTATAATTATCACAATGTCGAACTTGGTATTTCTTATAGAAATATCATATGAAAAAAAAATCTCATATAAATAAAACTCAAACACTGAACAAAATGAACAACAATTTCATATATCTGTTCTCCAAATATTTGTCATCAAAATGTTAATGGCCACCATAATTGTCTCAAATTCGCTGCATTTTCAATAGCTTTCATGGCATATGAGAAGATAATTTTTCAAGAGCATTCGTAACTGAAATACATGTATGCATAAATGGGTATATATATATATGAAAATGAAAAACACATACACACAGAGTACAAATAGATTTATTGATAGATGAATATATAGATGACAAACAGATAGTTAGAAGCATATACATATTTATAGATATACATATATATATATATATATATATATATATATATATATATACATATTATATATACATATATATATATATATATAATATATGTATATACATACATGTATATATACATATATAATAACATATTTATATAATATACACAAATACACAAACACATATACTGACACACACGGACATATATGTAGACAGAAAATATAGAGAGATTTAGCAGTAACATCAATTATATAATCAGGGTGATGCAACACATACTATGCACATAAAACGACCAAGCACTGTAATAGTTCGGTACAAAGTTTTCAAACTGGGATCTAATCGAGCCATTTTAAATTTTTTTGGACGGCGCTCAAAATATTTCGTGTGGTTTATTAAGTTCATTTTACCGGCACTAATTTTTGATGATGTCAGTGGAATATACTATAATAAAATCACCATTGATAAATATAGTGGTATTAATATTGGTAATGGTAATGATGATAGTAATGATGATGGATTATGATAATGAATAATAATAATAATAATAATAGTTATCTTAAACAATAATATAATGATGATGATAATATATAATAATAATAATAATAATAATAATAATGATAATAATAATAATAATGACATTTATAATAACAATAATGATGATTATTATAGCAATGATAATTATTACATCAACAATGTGAATTATCATAACAATAATAACGTTGATAATAAGGATGATAATAATAACGATGATAACAATATCAACAAGAATAACAATAAAAATAACATTAACAACAATAACAAAAACACAAATATCAGTCTTGAGGATGATATTGAGTGAAAAAAATAATAATAACAATAATAAAGAAATTCCAATTTATTGTAATTATTCATACAAGCCGAAACAAGAAGCATCAAAGTGTTCATAAACTCTAACGACTTTGTACCCGCTAACTACAGCCGTCGACCTTTGGAACAAGCAACCCTGTAATTCCCGGACACTTCATATAACGATGTACTTGCCCCATTTAACCGTACACTGGTCCTTCAATTCCGGAAATGCAATAAGTGGAATGGATGGGTAAGAATGAAGGAAGGGGAGATAGAAGGGGTAATGAGAGAGAGAAGAAATTTATGATTAAATCTTCATAAATCTCATTGAAAATAAATTATATAGACGTATAGAAAAGTTTCCCCTTGAGGAAAAAGTGCTTGAAATTCATAGCTTGTATATAAATAAATGTGCATATATGTGTATATATATATATACGTGTGCGTGCGTGCATGCGTGTGTGTGTTGTGTGTGTGTGTGTGTGTGTGTGTGTGTGTGCGTGTGTGTGTGTGTGTGTGTGTGTGTGTGTGTGTGTGTGTGTGTGTGTGTGTATCAATATATATGTCTAGTAATACATAGTATCAGTTGTAGGAGATCACTTTACGGAAAGTATAGTTCAAATTATGTTATGTTTTAAATTGACATAACAACGACATCGAGAGCGTTGGTCACCTTGAAGTTATTAATCGAAGGCCATAACAAAAATAAAATAAAAATAAAAATGAATATTAATAATCAGTAAAGTGGGATTTGACGTAATTCAATTGTCACTTTATTTCACATCCGTCCAGAAGCCACGCCCCTTTTTCCTAGCTAAGACGCTGATTGGTCGATATGTAATGTTCATGTTGTCATCCGTTTATTCAAATTAAATTGATTCACAATTTATAATCAAAAGCTCCCCTGTGTAATGTTTTTGCAGATCGGAAACTTAAAGCTTTTGAAGATTTCAATGTATTAGTAGCCTGGAGAGTGAGCTGGAGAAACTATAAACAGAGATCACATTTTGTTTCAAGGATGATATAAAAAAGAAATTTATTTTTTTCTTTAGAGGGTTTGTGGCATATACAAGTTTAACAGAACAAAGAGAGAGAGAGAGAGAGAGAGAGAGAGAGAGAGAGAGAGAGAGGAGAGAGAGAGAGAGAGAGAGAGAGAGAGAGAGAGAGAAGAGAGAGAGAGAGAAAGAGAGAAGAGATAGACAGAAGAGAGAGAAAGAGAGAGAGAGAGAGAGGCGAGAGAGATAGACAGGCAGCGAGAGAGAGAGAGAGAA
>NW_020870939.1:20000-21699 GCF_003789085.1 Penaeus vannamei
GTTAAGGGCGGGGGGGGGAGGATGCAGAGGGAGGAGGAGGAGGGCGAGGCGTGGAGACGGAGGAGTTGGGGGGGGGAGGAGTTAGGGACAAGGGGAGGAGGAGTAGGGGGGGAGGGACGCGAGAGAGGGCAGGAAGGAGGTGGGAGAGGAGAGGAGGAGAAGCTAGGGGGGGGAGGAGCGGAGGGAAGGAGGAGGAGCGAGGGAGGAGGAAGGAGGAGGTAGGGCGAGAAGGGTGGAGGAGAGGAAGGAAGGGAGGGGAGGAGGAGTTTAGAGGGAGGGTAGGCAGGAGGAGGAGCGAGGGTGGAGGAGGAGCCAGCGAGGTAGGAGGAGGAGCGAGTTAGTGGGGGGGAGGAGCGAGGTAGGGTAGAGGAGGAGTTTTAGGGGGGGGGGAGAGCGAAGGTGGAGCGAGAGGAGTTAAGGAGAGGGGAGGAGGAAGGGAGGAGGAGGAGGAGTAGGGGGGAGGAGCGAGAGAGAGGAGGAGGAGCGATGGGTGGAGAAGCGAGGAGTTAGGGAGAGGGAGGAGGAAGAGGAAGGAAGGAAGGAAGAAGTGGATGAGATATGGACGAGGAGTGGGGGGAGGGGAAGGCATAGTATGGCGAAGAGGAGGAGGGAGGAGAGGGAGGAGAGGAAGGGTGACGAGATTGGGAAAGGAAGAAGATTAAAAAGAAGGAAAGAGGAAAGGACGGGAAGAAGAGAAAGAATATGAGAGAAGAGAAAATGGAAGGGATAAGACGAAAAGAAGGAGGGGGAAAGGGAAAAGCGGAGGAAGGAAAGGGAAGAGGAAAGTAAAGGGGAGATGAAAAAAGTATAAGGAAGGGAGAACAGGACAGTAAGTAAGAACGGGAAGAAGGAGGATGGTACAGAAGGGGAAAGAAAGGGAGGGATAAGAAGTGAAAGAGAGGAAGAAGTGGATGTTAGGAAGAGAGGACGATAACTAGGAAAGGGGGTGGGGGAGAAGAGAGGAAGAGAAGGACGATAGCAACAGAGAGGAAGCGGGAATAAGGAATAAAGCGAAGGAAAGACAGGGAGAGGAAGGAAGGAAGAGAAAGAGGGAAGAATAGTAGTAAGGAAGAATAAAGCGAGAAAGAAAAGAGACTCGGGGAAGAGAAGAGGATGGAAAAAGAAATAAGAAATAACGAGAGAAGAGAGAAGAGGAAATAGAATAAGAGCAAGAGAAAGAAGGGAAGGAAACGAAAGAGAAGGATAAAGAGGGAGAAGGAGAACGAAAGAGAAGGGATAAGAGGGGAGAAGGAGAACGAAAGAAGGGTAGAAGGAGGAAGAAAGAGAGAAGCGAGAAACGAAAGAGAAGGATAAAGAGGGCGAGAAGGAGAACGAAAGAGAAAGGATAAGAGGGGAGAAGGAGAACGAAAGAGAAGGATAAAGAGGGGAGAAGGAGAACGAAAGAGAATGATAAAGAGGGGAGAAGGAGAACGAAAGAGAAGGATAAAGAGGGGAGAAGGAGAACGAAAGAGGAAGGGTAAAGGGGAAGGGGATGTGAGGGGAATCGGGAGAGGGGAAACAGCAGCTCATAAACGACGGGAGACTTCGGCGACCATGAGTATTTAATGGCTGCGCTCAGGGCCAACCACTTCTTGTTTCGATGTCGCTCATTGATGTCCGTCTGTTCGTCTTTCTCCTCTCTCTCTCTCGTCTCTCTCTGCTCTCTATCATCTATCTCTATCTATCTAGTTCTGTCTAT
>NW_020870939.1:23050-30550 GCF_003789085.1 Penaeus vannamei
ATCTGTTTGGCTTTTACTTGTTTCTTTTCCTTAATTCTGCGTCGCACGTGAGCTTAACTATCATGCTACACCTCTCACTCTCTCTCTAACTCACCATCCACTCACACTACACCACACACATCACTACACCACACACACACACACAACTCTCACTCATTCATCTCCATCTTTCTCACACACATCACACACACAAATCAACTCATCCACGCTCACTATCTCTCTCACATCTATCTCTCCCACTCCCTCAATCACATCATCTCTCTCCATTTCTCACTACTATCATCTTTTTCTCCACTATTTCTTCCATCACTGAAATCATACTTAATTTCTCAATCTCTCTTCTCTCTTTTGTCGTTTCGCTTGGCGTGTTTCGTTCTTCACGGTTCGACCAGTCGAAATCACGTCCTACTCTCTTCCGCTTTTACCATACAGCAACTCTCGCTTGAGGGACAGATCGAACCGATTCTATCAGGAACCATAAAAAAAAAATCATCGCTAGCATTCCTCGTAATATCTTGACTGTCTTACTCCAAGTATCCCGACTTTCTATCAACGTACTTTGATAGCCCAGTGTGCCCTCTCCACGTCCTCCCTTCTTCTCTTCTATTCCCTAACTCCCCTCCCTCAACTTCCTCCCCTCCTCTCCCTCCCCTTCCCTCTCGGTTCCATACCATGTCACCACTTTCTCCTCTCCCTTCCTTCTCCTTCATCATCGTCTTAGTCCTGCATCTCTCGCTGTTTCTTCTTCTATTTCACTCTCTCCTCCTTCTTCTTGTTTTTACTTCTCCTTCTTTCTTTCTTTCTTCACTTCTTTTACAGTTATCATTATCATTGCTCTCACAATCATCATGATTTCCATTGCCATGACCACCGCCACTCATTGTCATCACTATCACCATATTCTTGATCATTATCATCCTCATCATCGTCATCATAACCATCATCACGATCGCCATCATTACTCTCACCACCACTATCACCCTACCATTACATCATTCACCACCACATCACTATCACCACCACCATCGCTATCACCAAAAACACCACCACTGTCACTATCAAAATCTCCACCATCACCACCACCATCACCATCATCATCACTATCACCATCGCTATCACCACCACCATCACCATCATCATTCACTATCACCACCGACACTATCAAGCGATACCGTATAATAATCTTGACTACCAAGTTGACAGCAAATATTGACAGCTTAGGTACAGGGTGTCACAGAATATATTACTCCCATCTCCCCCCCCCCTCCTTCAACGCCAACATCACAAGCGCGACACTGTAAGATACACCGCATAGCACTATAAGTTTTGATGCAACACCATCGCTTCAATGTTTAATTTTCTTGGTTATATTATGAAGGATTAGATTAGATGCGAAACCGCTCTCTAAACTGTGATTTACTCTTCACTACATGGGTGATATCTGTCTGTCTGTCTGTTCTGTTTGTCTCGTCTGCTGTCTCTCTGTCTCTCTCTCTCTCTCAATCCATCTTCTCATTCTCTCTCTCTCTCTGCATATCCCCCTCTCTCTCTCTCTCTCTCTCTCTCTCTCTCTCTCTTCTCTCTCTCTCTCTCTCTCTCTCTCTCTCTATCTCTCTCTCTCTTCTCTCTCTCTCTCTCTCTCTCTCTCTCTCTCTCTCTCTCCTTCTCTCTCTCTCTCTCTCTCTCTCTCTCTCTCTCTTTCTCTCCACCTCTTTCTCTCTTTTCCCTTATTTTTCCTTCCCTTCATCCCTTCCTCCCTCCCTCCTTTCTCTCCCTCTTTCCCTTCTCTCCTTCCTCCCCGAGAAAAAAGACCTAGCGATATTCCGATGACCCAGCGCCCTCTGCCTCGCCCACAAACGGGAACTATGACGAGCAACAAAAGCAAACTAACATACAAGGCCAATGTCAACAAAGGAGAGCGAAAGACACCAGGAAGGGGACATCTTCAGAGGAGGAGAGACAAACGAGAGGAAAGAAGTGTGTGAAGGGGAGGAAGAGGGAAGAAGGGAAGAGGGGAAGTCGTGGTGGGAGGGGGAGGGTGAAGGATTCGTGGGTGAAGGGGGGGGGGATAATGCGCGTAAGGGGAGGGGGTAATGGGTGTAGTAGGAGGGCTAAAATGTGTACGAGGGGTGTTCGAAAACAAAATGAAATAAAGAGAGAGAAGGACGATAAAAAAGCAAGCAAAGCAAAACAAGAAAAGAAAAAAAAAATAGTACATTTTCTCTTTTCCGTTATTCCCTTCCACCCACCACTTTCCTCCTACCACCACCACTTCCTTCTACCCCCCCCCCTCTCCGACCCCCGCCCCCCTATCCTTCTCCTCTTGACACCCGTGAAGTGAAAATATTGGTTACCTTTAATTAAACCATTCAAGTGACGTCACAAACGTCTATTGGCCTTAAAACAATCGACTCGACAACTCCGTATTGCCGAAAGTGTGACGTAGTCGTGTGTAAAGGGTTAAGCAACAGTAGTATAGTAATCGTGAGAGTTGGAGGAGGGGAAGGGGATGAGGGAGGGAGAAAGAGGGAAGGAGGGAGGGAGGGAGAGACAAAGAGAGAGAGAGAGAGGCGGGGGGAGGAGGAAAGAAAGCAAGCAAAGAAAGAAAGAGAGAGGGAGAGACAGAGGAGAGTGAGTGAGTGAGAGGAGGAGAGAGATAGGGTGGGGGTAGACAGAGAGAGTGAGAGAAAGAGAGAGAGAGTGAAAGAGAGAGAGAGTGAGTGTGTGAGAGAGAGAGAGAGAGAGAGTCAAAGAAAAAGAAAGAAAGAGAGGGAGAGACAGAGAGAGTGAGTGAGAGAAAGAGAGAGAGAAATGGTGAGACAGAGAGAGTAAAAGGCAGGGAGAAAAAAAAAGAGAGAGAGAGAGAGAAATGAGCAAGGTAGGAAGCAAAAACGAAAGAGAAAAAAGTAAGATAGGGAAAATAAAGGAGATAGAGAGAAGGGAGTGGAATAAATAAAAGAATAGAAAAAAAAGAATAACAAAGTAGAATCGCACGTGCACGAATGAACACCACATATGTTGCCTTGAGCCCAGAGCCACACCTTCTAAAAACTCATTTCATTTCGTCTCGACTGAGAGGCAATAATGATAATTCCACGACAGTACAAAACCAAGCCCGCGTCGCACAGTGCAGGAGGGACTGCAATTCCACGGGTGCAGGAACCTCTGCAATGTTCTTTGTCATTATTATTATTATTATTCTATTCAAACAGACCTTTTCGAGCCATTTCTATAAAGCAGGCATATAAGTCCACAGTAAGTGCTGTTTGTATCTGAATTCGGTTTGTTTTATGCGAAAATTGTAACCACAATATATGTATATACATACATATATACATATATATATATATATATATATATATATATATATATATATATATATATATATATATATAATATATATATATATCATATATATATATACCACACACACACACACACACACACACACACACACACACACACACACCACACACACACACACACACACACACACACACACACACATATATATATATATATTATATATATATATATATATATATATATATATATATATTATATATATATATATATATATATGTATGTATATGTAAATTATATACATATATACATATATATGTATATATACATATATTGTGGTTACAATTTTCGCAAAAAAATACAAATACACACACACATACACACATACACATATATGTATGTATATAGATAGATAGATACATTGATATGTACATATGTGCATATATAAACACACACGTATCTATATCTATAAGCACAAAATATAGTCCATTTGACCTCTATGTGCGAGTAACGACAGAAGCCGCATGAATATTCACGCCCTCCGCCACGAGAAACAAACACACACACGTGATCGCTGTTGTTCCCCCCCCCCCCCCCACCCCCCCACCCCGCCCCTCCAGCAGCTGAGAAGCATCGGTCTGATTTGCATAACATCGTCAATATTCATGAGAGCGGCCTCATTAGCAAAAATCAAAGCTATGGCTGTATTGCACACACACACACACAACACACAGACAGAGAGAAGAAGAGAGAGAGAGAGAGAGAGAGAGAGAGAGAGAGAGAGAGAGAGAGAGAGAGAGAGAGAGAGAGGAGAGAGAGAGAGAGAGAGAGAGAGAAGTAGATATATATATATATATAATATATATTATATATATATATATATATATTATATATATATTATATATATATAAGATAGACAGACAGACAGACAGATAAAGAGAAATACATCCTTTTCCTTTCCCGTCCTTTCTTTTCCCTCTCTCTCTCTTCCATACCCCCCCCCCCGTCCCCCTCCCACATTCTTTCTCTTCCCTCTCCTTCTCTTCCATTTTCATTTATCACCTGCATTCTCTCTTTTCTCAGTTATACCCATTCTTTTTTCTCAGTTTTCTTTCATTTTCTCACTCTTTCTCTCATCTCCTCCCTCTCTTCAGTTATCACCCTTCTCTTTTTCTCAGTTTTCCTTTCATTTTCTCATTTTCTCTCATCTCCTCCCTCTCTCGGTTATCGCCCATTCGCCCTATTTCCCAGCACGGAGGGGAGCGCCGCAGCGGAGGCTCCGTAAATCTCTTTCTCGTGACACAATACCGGCGCCAGCATCGCCATCGTGCGGCGCCGAGCCTCTGGCGGAGGGAGCCAGCGCGCCCGTGTGCAGGGGCGGCGTCTAGCGATCAGGTCTCGGTGAATGTTTGTTTGTGTGTGGGTGGACCTCTCTCCTCTCTTTCTCAGTGAATCTCTCTCTCTCTCTCTCTCTCTCTTCTCTCTCTCTCTCTCTCTCTCTCTCTCTCTCTCTCTCTCTCTCTCTCTCTCTCTCTCTCTCTCTCTCTCTCTCTCTCTCTCTCTCTCTCTCTCTCTCTCTCTATTATTTATTTATCTGTCTATACACACATACTCACACACATAAACGTAGATACATACATACATACATACATATATACATACATATATATGTATATGTATGTTTCCGTTTTTATAACCACTTCGATATATATATATATATATATATATATATATATAATATATATATATATATATATATATATATATATATATATATATATATATATATATATACATGTAAAGGAATGAATATCATCTTGATCCCTCAGTTCCTCCCTCTTCCCCCTCCCCCCCCCACCCCCTTCCCTCCCAACATCTCTCCCTCCCCCCTCTTACTTTCACTCCCACTCGAACCCCTTTCACATCCCTCACTCCCCACCCTTCCCCAACCCCCCCGCCCCTCCTTTCTCCCCTTCCACCCTCTTCCCCATCTTCCCCACTTCTTCCCTCTCCCCTCCACTTCCCCTCCCTCCTCTCACCCTCCCGTCCCTCCCCTTCAAGCCCCCCCCCTCCCGTCCTCCCCTTCAAGCCCCCCCCTCCCACCCCCCCCCCACGATCGCCCCCAAAAGCTCCTCCAGCTGAGCGTGATGGGCGTCGCTTATTGATTTGCATATCACTGCAGCACCGCCAGGCCATGCCGTGACGTCACGCTTATGTTGTGACGTCATGGCCCCTGAATTCACGCTCACCCGGGGGACCTTGGAGGGGGAAGGGGGGGGAGGGGGGAGAGGGGAAGGGGAGGGGAAGGGGGGTGGAAACAGAGGGGGGAAGGGAAATAAAAGCTTAGAGAGAGGAGAGGAAAAGGGAAAGAGAAGATAAGGGGAAGACAATAAGATAGAGGAAAGTAGATCGGAAGAGGTTAGTTCTAAATCGAGCCACCAGATGTCAGCGTGAAAGTGGCGCCATCTTGGATCTGTTTTGTCTTTGATATCATAAATATTTTTTCTTGTTTATTGCTCTAATTTGCATCGCAAATGTGTGCTACATTTACTGGTTTGTTTGCCCGGATAGTGTTTTTATGATATACACACGCACGCACACACATACACACACACGCGCGCACACACACACACACACACACACACAACGCCGCCACAAACACACAAAAACAATCGCCACCCCTCACACCCACCCAACCCCCCCCCCTCACACTAAATAAGAGAAACAAAAATAAAACCGTTGTCTTCACCGCACAGCGATTCTCACATCAATTCTGAGACAAAATCATCATCCTCATTCTATCCTCACTCATATCTCCTCAGCTTTTTGCATATTTTTTTCATTTGCCATTTTCGCCCCCCCCCCCGAGACACCAAACGACAAAATTAAATAAATGAATGAACAAGAGATAAGACCCGATTCTCCAACCATTTAGCTATTTAAATATTCAAATTCTGAGTCAGATCACTGTTCTCGCTTCCACTCTCCTCTCTTCCTCCCTCCTCTCTCCTCTCTCCTCTCTTCCTCCTCTCCTCTCTTCCACCTCTCCTCTCTTCCTCCTCTCCTCTCATCCTCCTCTCCTCTCTTTCTCCTCTCTTCTCTCCTCTCTTCCTCCTCTCCTCTCTCTCCTCTCCTCTCTCCTCCTCTCCTCTCTCTCTCCTCTCTCCTCTCTCCTCTCATCCTCCTCTCCTCTCTTCCTCCTCTCCTCTCTTCCTCTCTCCCTCTCTTCCTCCTCTCCTCTCATTCCTCCTCTCCTGCCTCTCGCCTCTCCTCTCTTCCTCCTCTCTCTCATCCTCCTCTCCTCTCTCCCTCTCCTCTCTTCCCTCTCCTCTCTTCCTCCTCTCCTCTCATCCTCCTCTCCTCTCTTTCTCCTCTCCTCTCTTCCTCTCTCTCCCTCCTCCGGCGCCTCTCCTCCCTTCCCTTCTTAAAGAGAATACCATATGACTGCTCGAGCGACAAAGCAAAACACGGCACATCCAGAATTCTTCTAATGGTATTTCTTGCTTTCTAATTCCATAGAAGTTATGCCTCGAAAGTTCAAGGAGTTTTAAAAGTTTTAAGAAAGTCGAGAAAAAAAGGTTTTGAACTTTTCGCATTTATTTGAACATAGTTTTATCCTTTTTCTTCTTTTTTGTATTTCTTTTGTTCTGGGAGAGAGAGAGAAATTAAAGCGATTATCATTCTTATAATTTTGATATTCATTGTTATAGTTATTATCTTTACTTTTAATATTGTTATCTTTATTATCATCACTATCATTACTATTATCATCTTTAATATCTTTAATCATTAACATCATCATCCTTATCATTACCATCAACATTAGTATTATAATTATCCTCATCACCAGCCTTGCCATTATCGGCATCACTGCTAATAGCACTTTCATCATCGCTATCACCATTATCAACATCATTATCTTTATCATTATCATTATCACCATAATTATAATTTCCCTCGTGATGACAATAACAACATAGTTTCCTCATGGTAACAACAATAACAGGATAACAATAACAATAAAAACAACTAACGTATAACAAATAAGGGAGAGAGGAATGAGGGAAGAAAAGAAAAGGGGAGGAAGGGAGGAAAGGGAAGGAGAGGGAAGAGGGGGAAGGAGAGGGGAAAGGGGGAAGGGAGGAAAGGGGGAAGGGAGGAGAGGGGAAAGGGAGGAGAGGGGGAAGGGAGGAGAGG
>NW_020870939.1:35550-53615 GCF_003789085.1 Penaeus vannamei
CTCTCTCTCTCTCTCTCTCTCCTCCCTCTTCTCTCTCTCTCACACACACTCACATATATATATATACACACAAACACACACGCGTGTGTGCGTTTCCATATGTGGTCTCTAGTGGCCTCTCCACCGACGCCCCCCCCTCTCTCTCTCTGCTGCGCCCCCTCGGAACCTCGTCCCTTCGCCGTCCTGTCCGCGCTGGCGACGCTGACCTCCTGCCGCAGCCGCCCTTCCAGCAGAGCTCTCTCCCGGACTCTCACTTCGCGACCTCAAAGGCAGTCAGTCGCAGGGCTGACGGCGTGACTGACGGCTTTGGGGCGCCGAGTCAGGGGAATCAGATGATGCAAGTAGGATGGGATCAGGATTGTTAACGGTTGTTATTTTGGTAGTGATGGTAATGAGGATGATCATATAATGGTTTTGAATATGGCAATCATCGGAATGGGATGGCGGAATGGTAGTGATGGTGGTGATGATTGCGGCGGAGGAGGAAAAGGAAGAGATGATAACAGTAATCAGAAGAAGAAAAGAGAAGACGGAGAAGAAGTAGAACACAAATAGATACAAAATCGACAACACCGCTAATTACGTGCTCGAATTCCTCGCAATGTTAAGAGAAGGAAATAGAAAGCCGACCGAAGAGGAGAAAGGGATAAACCACAGAGACAATATATATATATATATATATATATATATATATTATATAATATATATAGAGAGAGAGAGAGAAGAGAGAGAGAGAGAGAGAGAGAGAGAGAGAGAGAGAGAGAGAGAGAGAGAGAGAGGAGAGAGAGAGAGAGAGGAGAGAGGAGAGAGAAGAGAGAGAAAGAAGAGAAGAGAGAGAGAGAAGAGAGAAGAAGAGAGAGAGAGAGAGAGAAAGTAACGTAGAGAGCGAATCACAAAGGCGGAACAACGAAGCCACATCCTGTCAGAGATACGTGAAGTGAACACGTAAGAGCACATAGTATTGATTCACGAGTCAGTCGCATCTTTCACTCGCCTTCCTAGTTCACGGGAATGACTTGATTAAGGTCAGTCGTCATTTTTCATTCATCCTCCCGATTTGAGTCACCTGAGCGAGGTCGTTCTTAATTCCTCTTCCATCTCCCCGGTGAACGTAACTTGAGGAAGGTCAGTAATAACTCTTCGTTCATCTTCCTCATCCATTTCGAGTTCATCCTGCCTAACCCAAAGAAGTCCAACGTAAATTATTTTATTCTTGAACGTAAAATGCCCCACCCCCCCCCCCCCCGCCCTGGCTTTCACACCCCCCTCCCTCATCGCTTGTTCAGCTGTTCAGCACCATCGCGCCGACCCGTCTCACTTTGATGAAGGAAGAGGTTGTTCAATGTTCAGCTGTTTTCCCCTTTTGCGCCAGGCACCAATTTGCACTGATGTTGGCAAAGAGAACAATTTCCGCAATCAGTCCTGTGTTGCAGCTGATGCCAGACTGAAGCTGACATTGGCTCCGTGCGTCGATCTGTTGAAAAAGAAGAAAATATGGAGAAAAAGAGGAAGAAAGAAAAGGAGAAGAGGAAGAAGGAGAAAAAGACGAAAGTGCAGGAGAAGAAAAAAGAAACTTTATGAGGGTGAGGTCAGTGGATCATAAAACTTGGAAACTCATGTTATTCTTATCTTGAACTTGATCCATGTGCTCTGCAAGTTCCTTTCGTGGGTTCTGCAAGATCAGAACTTGACTTAACTTTAGAACTCTCTCCCTTATTATAGAAAAGTCCAACGTAAATCATTTTCGTCTTGAACATAACCAGGGTTCTTTTGAAGTACTTTTGAGATACATTTTGAGAGCGAACTGAGTCCATACAAGTTCCGAAATCGAGGTTCTTTCAAGTTCTGTTCCAGTGATTTGAACCCACCGCCGCTCTGACCTGTCTCACAGAAGATCCACTCGGAAGGAGAATCGTTAGGAACCCCGAAACTATTTCCAAGTGTTTTTTTTTTTTTCTATAGATACTCTGATATTCCTTTTACATGCAAAAGGAAATAAAGACAGCTTTCTAACATTAATCTTCGCCTTTCCTGTTCCTTCTGTACAAACTACGACTCCAGTCTTTTCGTACCTTCTTTATCGATTCTCTCTGTCTCCCTGCTTCTTCCGCCTTTCCTCGCCTCCCAGCTACGAAAAAGAAAAAGAAAAAAGCGTTGATGTGCAGCCAAGAGCGGCGGCGTGCATGTTGCAGAGCACGAAAAAGCGACATAGATCAAGGGGTCAGAGTGCTGGAGGGAGCGCGGGGTCGCCAGCCTACTTTTCCGTCCGCTCTGAGACCTGCCATGTCGTAAAAATGAATCATTTGGTATGAAAGAGTTCGTTGCATTTGCGTTTTTTCGTTGCAATCCCGCATAGTTTTTTTTCCCGTTAGATGTCATTGGTTCATTTTTTTTTACTCAAGTTAGATGTTTTATATGATGTACCTATATTTTGCGTCGTAGAAATGAATCCTTTAGTATGAGTTAATTTTCCCCATCAGGTGTGAGCTCATTTCCTACCTATAGTACCCGGACGATGCAATGGGCGTGTGGGAGTTGCAATATTGCCTGAACGTAAAATAAAAGCCTTTTGTCTGGCCGACGCCCGCGGTGGGTGTGACGAGGGCTTGTGGGCGCCGCCATCGCAAAAATAGATGAGTGTCGAAGCAATTTTCGTGCGTGAATATTTGAGACAGAATTCGGTAAAGCATTTTTTTTTCTTCAGATATCTTATTATTATTAAATGTGCTTTCGTTTTCAAGGCCATACTCTGTAAAGAAGATTTGTATTTTTGTATTTTCCTTCTGTATGAATATTTTTAGATTGGTTTTCGTATCATTTTTTTTTTTTTCTTCTTCTTCTTTTCGCTGTGTTATCATTTTTCTTTTTATGGTCCTACTTTGCAGGGAAGATTTGTATTGCAATATTTTTCTTCTGTATTTCTATTTCATCTTCGGGGATGAAGATTGTTGTAATATATCTTTCTTCTGTTTACAGTTTATATAAACAACTATGTTTTACGTTAAATTGTATATTTCTTTTTGCATTGATATGTATTAAGTTTTTTTTCCATACTTTTTGCCTTATATCATTCGTTTTCAGACAATTCAGAATCTCTTTTTTTGCATTTGAATTTTTGCTGCATTTCGTTCCAATATCGATTTTGCATTTCAACTTCAAGACAACATTTTGTATTACAATTTCCTCGATTTTCCTTTCCATGTCCTTCACTGGTTAGGTCGATTTTCATTCTCGATCCGGACTACAAATATCTACATTATTGTAAAAATGAATATATGGAAAGAGAGAAGGGGGAGGGGGGCAGGGTGGATGGAGAGCTTGTGTGTGTGCATGTGCATGTGTACATATATATATATATATATATATATATATATATATATATATATATATATATATATATATATATATATATATATATATATATATATATATATATATATATATATATATATATATATATATATATATATATATATATATATATTATATATATATATATATATATATATATATATATATATTCGCAACTCCATCTGCTTTCCTCCTTCAACCTCCCCCTTCCTCTCCCCCCCTCCCTCCCTCCTCTCTCCCTCCCCCCTCCCCTCATTCATTTCGCTTCTTATTCCCCCTTTCCTTTGCTCGGCATATTTGCCTTATTATTCCCGTCTCGTGTTCGGGTTACTATATCGGCATACATTTTTTTTTCTTTTTTTTGTCATTTTCCTCTCCCCTTTTCGTAATTTAGAGAGAGAGACGGGGTGGGACAGAAAAAAGAGATAGAAAAAAGGGAAAGGCAGAAGTGGGAGAGAGAGAGAGTGAGAGTGAGAGAGAGAGAGAGAGAGAGAGAGAGAGAGAGAGAGAGAGAGAGAGAGAGAGAGAGAGAGAGAGAGAGAGAGAGAAGAGAGAGAGAGAGAGAGAGAGAGAGAGAGAGAGAGAGAGAGAGAGAGAAGCGAAAAAAGAAAGAGAAGAGAAGAAAAAGGAGGAGCGAGTGAGAGAAGAGAAAAAAGAGACAGACCGACAAACAGACAGAAAATGACAGAAAGAAAACGACAGCACTCTTCCCCCAAGAAGAACCCTTCCTCCTCTCGACATGTGATCCCCAAATCGTATTCGTTAAAAGGTGTTCGTCAACAGCTGTTTATAAAAAGAAAAAGAAAAAAGGGGTTCGTTAACAATCAGCCGTCACCAAAAGTTCGTTAACAAAATGCTCATAGAGGAACATTCGTTAACTTTTCATCAAGAAACGTTCCTAAAATTCGCGTTCTTCGAAACAAAAAAAAAAATGTCTTACTCGAAAGCCAAACCAAACAAAAAAATTGTCCATCGAAAACAAACACAAAGAGAAATCAGAAAAGTTCATCAAAAAAAAAATAAAGACGTGTTCACCGCAAACAAGCCGATTGATACCCGTTCGCCGCTGTTCACTCCGACGGAAGGAAAACGGGAGCGAAGTCGGGTCGTTGGCGAGCCTTGTGTCGGTGCACAAAAGGCCGCTTATTGATCGGCTATTAATAGACCTATACACTCGGGTGCCCGGGGGGGGGGGGGGGGGCATGGTGTGTGAATGGAGAGAGAGAGAGAGAGAGAGAGAGAGAGAGAGAGAGAGAGAGAGAGAGAGAGAGAGAGAGAGAGAGAGAGAGAGAGAGAGAGAGAGAGAGAGAGAGAGAGAGAGAGGAGAGAGAGAGAGAGACTGAGAGAGAGAGAGAGAGAGAGAGAGAGAGAGAGAGAGAGAGAGAGAGAGAGAGAGAGAGTGAGAGAGAGAGAGAGAGGAGAGAGAGAAGGAGGGAGAGAGAGAGGGGAGAGGGGAGGGAGAGGAGAAAAAAGAGCATGGGAGAGAGAGAGACTGAGAGAGGGGGTCATACATACACATACATAAAGAGGGTAAATACAAAAAAAAAAACTAAATGTATGAAAACAAACAAACACAAATGGCGGAGAAAGTGAGAAAATGATATAGAATAATTAAAGATTATATGCAGACGATGGGGGCGGCATATCTCCAGGTCCATAAGGGTAAAATGCAGATCCGCTTTCACAGGATTTTAACCCCTACGAGCGCCAGAACCGATTACCGTTATCATGCCAGTCAGCAAGCTGTTACCCACGCGTGTTCTCTTATTTTCAAGTGGAATCGAATACAGTAATATTTAAAAGCACGTTGGCTTTAATTATTCGTTTAATAACAACAGAAACTTAATGCTATTAAGCCCTTGATAAAGTTAGTTTTTTTGCATGTATTTCTCTCTCTCTCTCTCTCTCTCTCTCTCTCTCTCTCTCTCTCTCTCTCTCTCTCTCTCTCTCTCTCTCTCTCTCTCTCTCTCTCTCTCTCTCTCTCTCTCCTTCTCCCTCTGTCTAGCTTACTTTTTCTCTTTCTTTCTCTCTCTCTCTCTATCTATCTATTTATCTATCTATATATCTATCCATCTATATGTTTATCTATCTAAATATATATATATACACCTATCTATCTATATATAAACATATATCTACTTATCTATCTTTGAATTTACCAATCTATCTAATTATCTGTATTTTTCCCTCTCTCTCTGTCCAACTCCTCGCACACTCAGCCCAGGCGAGAATGGAAATACCGCCGCAAAACTCTACGGTCGCGCAACCCACATTTGAATATGTCGGCCGGAAACCGCTCGCAATGAGAATGTCGTTCGTTCGTGGATTTATATGCCGGTTTTATTTCCTCTTTATTTTCATTCCATTTATCCTCTTCATCCTTATGCTTCTTTTATATTGTCTCATTTGCCTGTTATCCTCTTCGTCCTTATGCTTCCTTTCTATTGTCTGATGTCTTTGTCTTACGCATGATCTTCGAAATGATAATCTTTCCCTTGTGTTAATGTCGTTGTTCTATATTTCTTTGTTATTATATATATTATTCTCCTTTATCAACATTTCATCATTTCTTTATCTCTATCAGTTATTCTTCTATTATTATTTCGGCATTTCTATCAATCTATCTATCCTATCTATCTATCTATCTATCTATTATTATCTCTTTCTCATCTCTCCTCTCTCTCTCTCTCTCTCTCTCTCTCTCTCTCTCTCTCTCTCTCTCTCTCTCTCTCTCTCTCTCTCTCTCTCTCTCTCTCTCTCTCTCTCTCTCTCTCTCTCTCTCTCTCTCTCTCTCTCTCTCTCTCTCTCTCTCTCTCTCTCTTCTCTCATCCTCTCTCTCTCTCTCTGGTCATGGTCTGCATATTCTCTATTACCCCTCTCTCTATCTGTCTATCTAACTGGTTGTCTGTTTAAATATCTATGTCTGTTTGTATGTCTACCTACCTATCCATCCATCTTATGTATCTATCTATCTACCCTCTCTCTATCCTCTGTCTCATAATCTATCTATCCACCTATCTATCCTTCCACCCTTCTATCTATCAACCTATCTATCCACCCGTCCATCCATCTATCTATCTCCCAAGAGGCCGGATTGTCTTTGTGGTTTCCCCTTCCCCCCTCCCCTCCCTCCTTACCCTCCCTCCCCCCTCCCCTCCCTCCAAAAGACGTTGTATTGATTATCGATTCCTTTGCTTCTCTGTTTGTCTCTCTCTCCTCCTCTTCCTTTCTTGTCTTGTCCATTCTCCTCCTGTTCTTCCTGTTTTTCTTCTTTCTGGGTATCTCCTTCCATTCCTCTGTTTTCATGTCTCTCTTTTCTCTCTTTCCTCTTGGTCTTCATCTCTATCTATCTATCTATCTATGTATTTATCTATCTATCTGTCTTTTGTGAACCCATTTCCTTCTATACATCTTCCTATATCCCCTCGTTCTCTCGCCCCCCCCCCCCCCCCACCTTCATCGCCTCCAAACCAATATTATAATTATTGTCTTTCCTTATCATAATAATCTTTTCCTCCTTTTTCTTATGACAAAAATAGATAACAATAACAATAACACAGTTTTCTTTTTAATGTGAACAATAGTTATCCCTTTGTTGTCTTTCCACTATCATCATCACCATCCTCTTTTTCCCTATTTTCTTTAACGAAAATATCATAACGATTTTTTTTCTCTCTGAGTGAACGCCAACAGTATCCACCTCCGTTTATCACGAATCCAAACAAAGCCAAACGCAATCACAAGTCACGCACAATCGAATTACGTCATCCCAGGTAAGTGTACCTCGCGGGAGGTAATCAGAGAGATACATAGATTGCGTGGCAGAGTGGGATCCCGTTTCGAAGTGTGCGTTGTGCCTCACTGCTCGACGGTACGGGGATAGGGAGGGGCTTATATCGGTGGCACTTGGATCAAGGTGTGTAGGATAGATAGATAGAGAGAGAGAGTAAGAAGAGAGAGAAGGAGAGAGAGAGAGGGAGAGAGAGAGAGGAGAGGAGGGAGAGAGAGAGAGAAGAGAGAGAGAGAGAGAGAGAAGAGAGAGAGAGAGAGAGAGAGAGAGAGAGAGAGAGAGAGAGAGAGAGAGAGAGAGAGAGAGAGAGAGAGAGAGAGAGAGAGAGAGAAGAGAGAAGAGAGAACAGATAGATGAATAGCTTTGTGGTGATCTGTTTTCAAAGTGGATATTGTAACTTACCGCTTGCTGGTACAATGCTATGGAGGGAATTATTCTCTATGATCTAAGTATTATATGTATCTTATTTAGATATCACGGTGTGTGTGATAAACAGAAAGATAGATAGAGTGAGAGAGAGGGATAGGTAGAATGTATGCATAAATAGATAAATGTACATAAATGTACCAGAGTGTGATCCGATTTCAAAGTGTACATTGTACCTTACTGATAGGTGGTACAGTGCTATAGGTTATTTCTGTATGATTCTAAGTATTCTACTGTCTGTGCATTTGGATGTCAATGTGTGTTGTATGATGTATAACAATGCGGATTTGTCTCGTTTGTACTGGCATGATAATGGGATTATTATTGTTATCATATGGGTTTGTCTGTGTATGATATGAGGATAGTGAAAAATGGAAAAAAAACAAAGGAGAAACTTAACGATAATCACCAAAAAAGCGAATCCTATCTCCAAAAAGAAACTGCAAAATAAACAAATGCATAGCTACTTACGACGATAAACCCAAAATGGCCGTAACCCTAAAAATCCGCACAGATCTCTGATAATGATAAGGACCCACGAATTCCCCCCCGAGACAGAAAAAAAAAAAAAAAAAAATATATATATATATGTGTGTGTAGAAGCACAGGGTCCGATTATATGGCGTCCTCCCGGAAGACGGTTGGTCGCGATTACAAAGGACTGTATTGTGTCTTAGAATGGAAGGAAGGGAATAGGAGAGAGAGAGGGTGATAAAGGAAGAGGGAGGAAAGGAGGGATGATGGGAGAAGAGGAGAAAAGAAGAGAGAATGGTGATAAAGGAGGGGGGAGGAGAGAAGGGATGATGGGAGAAGAGGAGAAAAGAAGAGAGAATGGTGATAAAGGAGGGGGGAGGAGAGGAGGGATGATGGGATGGTGGGAGGGGAGGAGAGGATGGATTGGGGGAAGGAGAAGATAAGGGAGAGGAAGGGGACGATAAGAGGGAGAGAGGAAAGGGTGGATGTGGGGGAAGAGAAGATAAGGAGAGATAAAAGGAGATGATGGAGGGATATAAGGGGAAGATAGGAAGGGCTGGATGACAGAGGAGGGAGAATGGAGGAAGATAAGGTAGAGAGGAAAGGTAGATGATGGAGGATAAAAGAGAGAAAATGGAGAAAGAGGAAGATGGTTAGAGGGAGAGAGGAAAGGGTGAATGACAGAGGAGGGAGAGAAGAGAAGAAAAGAAAAGGGAAACATGCAATGTAAGTGATTAAAGGGTGGATATGAAAGGAAGAATGACTTGGAGAAAAAAAAAAGATAGTGAAGAGTAGAGACAAAGAGAAGGATAGTGGAGATAGGGAAGGAGAGATGATCAGAAAGAGAAAAGAAACGAAAAGAATTGAGTGGAATGGATAGTTGCATGAAAGGAGGAGCAGAAAGGATGGATAATAAGTCTGAAAAGGGGGAAAGGATGTGAATGTAAAAGAAAAACAAATCAATAAAGAGAGGGAGAGAGAGAGAGAAGAGAGTGTGGATAATGGAAAGAGGAGAAGAATGAAGATGATAAAGTGTAGGAACGGGTCAAAGGATGAAAAATGTATCAAAAAGAGGAAGAGGCGAACGGCGAAGAAAATGATAAAGGAAAAAGGACGATAAGTGAAACAATATCCATAAATAGAAAAAAAACAGAAATTTTACAGAAAGAAGAATGAGACAAGAGACCCAAGAGACGAAAGATTTTGAAAAACAGACGAAGCGAAAATTGAAGGAAAGCCCCGAAGATGCGCCACAAATCCGCAAAAAAGACGAGGAATTAACGATAGGAAGAGAATAACAATGAAGGGAGGAAGGATTATCAGTGGAAGAGGAGGAGAAGGAAGATGAAGAGAGAGGAGGAGGAAGAGCAAAGGGGAAAGGAGAAGGAGGAGGATGGAAATGAGGAAAAGGAATAGAAAGGAGAGTAAGTAGAGAAAGAGGGAGAGGAGGAGAAGGAAGAAAAGAAGGAAAGAAGAAAAGACAAAAGCAGAACACACAAAAAAATAAAGATCAGAAAAAAAATAAGAAAAGATTATCTAAGAAATGCAAATAGTAAGAGATAAGAGGCGTATGAAAAGAGAAGAGAAGGAGAAGACGAAGAGGAAGAGAAAGCAAGACAAAGAGGGAAAAGAGAGAGGCAGCGAGAACTCAGAGATGCAGGAGGCGAGAGTTGTATAGATTCTAGAGAAGAGCGGGGGCGGGGGGGGTAAGAAGGAAGGAGGGAGGAGGGAGGAGGCGCGATGACAAGGAAGGAGGAGGAAGGAGGGAGGGAAGTGGAGGAGGGATGGTGGCAAGAGGAAGGGGGGGGGGAGAAGAGGGTGTGAGAGTCGAGGGAAAGTGAGGATAGAGAGGGAAAGGATGAGAGGAGGCAGTGAGGAGAGAGATAAAGGGAAGGAGAGGAGAGATAGAGGGGGAAGGGAGAATAAGCAGGAAGAGGACAGGAATCGAAGGAGAAAGAGAGGGCAAAGGGTGTGAAGGAAGGAGAGGAGAAAGAAGGAAGAGAGGGGGGAAGAGAGGAAGAGATGGGTGAGAGAAGGAGGAGACACGAGGAGGAACGCAGAAAGGGGGTGAGGGGGAGAGATGAAATAGGGCAGGGGGGGGGGGGGGGCAGGGAGGGTGCTTCGGGAACGACACAACCCAGCGAGTAATTAAAAGATTCTTCTTCTTCTTTCTTTCTCCTCTTCCTTCCTCTCCTCCTCGTCGTTTTCCTCCGTTTTTTTCCTCTTCCTTCACCTCTTCGCCTCTCCATCCTTCTCCTTCTCCTTATTCTTTTTCTTCCTTCTCCTCTTCCTCCTCTGCATCTTTTCTCTTTCTTCTCTTCCTCTTCTTCTTCCTCCTGTTCTTCCTACTTCTCCTACTCCCTCCACTTCCTTTTCTCCTCTTCTTCCTCTGTCACTTCCTCCCTTCAATACTCTATCTCTTTTCCTCTTCTCCTTCTTCCTTTTAATTCACATCCATTTCCTTTCTTCTTCCTCCCCTTCCCCTTCCTCTTCTTCTTCTTCTTCCAACTCCTCCTCCTCCTTCTCCTCCTCCTCCCTCTCCTCCTACTCCCCTCCTCCTCCCTCTCACTCTACCCCTCCTCCTACATCCCCTCCCCTCCTCCTCCCTCCTCTTCTCCTCCTCCTCCTCCTCCTCCTCCTATTCCTCCTCCTCCTCTCCTCCTCTCCCTCCTCCTCCCTCCTCCTTCCTCCTCCCCTCCTCCTCCTTCCTCCTCTCCTCCCTCCTCCTCCTCCTCCCCTCCTCCTCTCTCCTCCTCCCTCCTTCCCTCCCCTCCTCCTCCTCCTCCTCCTCCTATCCTCCTCCTCCTCCTCCTCCTCCCCTCCTTCCCTCCCCCTCCTCACGAACCAAGAGAAAAAAAGCGAAAAGGAAGAAAGAGAAAGCCCGAAAAGTCGATCCCAAACAGGCCACTGGAGAGAAGACAGGGGTGGGGGAGAGGGGGAGGGGGAGGAGGGAGGAGGTAGAAGGGGGAGGAGGGAGGAGGTAGAGGGGGAGGAGGGGAGGAGAGAGGAAAGAGGGGGAGGAAGAGGAGGAAGGGGGAGAGGAGAGGAGGGGAGGAAGGAAGGAGGAGAGGAGGGGAAGGAGGGGAGGGGAAGAGGAGGAGAGAGGAAGATGAAGGTAGGGATAAGGGGGGAAAGAAGAGGGCTAGATGGATAGCAAAATACAAGGGAAGGAAGAGAGGGAAGGAGAGAGAGCGAGGTTTAGGTAGGAAGGGAAGGAGAGGAAGGAAGAAGGTAGGAAGGAGGGAAGAGCGAGAGTGAGGAGGAGGGAGGTAGGGAAAGAGAGACAGTGAGAGGGAAAGAGGGAAAGGAGAAGAGGGAAAGAGGGAGGTAAGTGAGACAGGGTAGGAGGGGAGATAGGAAGAGAAAGAATGGAAAATCAGTAAAGGAATGAGCGGATTAGAGGAGGAGGAAGAAGAGGAGAGAGAGAGAGAGAGAGAGGAGAGAGAGAGAGAGAGAGAGAGAGAGAGAGAGAGAGAGAGAGAGAGAGAGAGAGAGAGAGAGAGAGAGAGAGAGAGAGAGAGAGAGAGAGAAAGAGAGAGAGAGAGAGAGAGAGAGAGAGAGAGAGAGAGAGAGAGAGAGAGAGAGAGAGAGAGAGAGAGAGAGAGAGAGAGAGAGAGGAGAAGAGAAGAGAGAGAAGAGAGAGAGAGAGAGAGAGAGAGAGAGAGAGAAGAGAGAGAGAGAGAGAGAGAGAGAGAGAGAGAGAGAAGAGAGAGAGAGAGAGAGAGAGAGAGAGAGAAGGAGAGAAGAGAGAGAGAGCCTAAAGGGAGGCTGCTGACTCCGCCCCCTTTTCCGTTACATCACAGCTCGCATTCCAAACCTTCTTCGATTTTCTCGAGAAAGGAAGCGTTAGTCACTTGTTATTTGCGCTCTCGCCGTGTCGTCCTCTTATTTCATGCTCCTAATCTCACTGTTTTCTTTGAGAGCGTCAGACTGGCTCTGCTGGTGGTGGTTTTATCAAGTTTTTTGTTGAAATTGTTGGTGGTTTCACGCGTTACATTTTGTTGATGCATTTGTTGTTGTATGCATTCGTCGTGTTTGTTGTTGTTGCTTTCATTCGTCGCTTTTGTCTTCGATGATATTAATACTACTGCTTTTATTGTTTTTTTGGTAGTTTTAGTATTCGCTATTTTGTATAAGTAGTGTGTATAAATTGTACAATTTGTGTATTTACAGCGTGTAATGTTTATTTGTGAGGTTAAAACTTCCAAGCCTTTTGACATCTGCAACATATCTATATATACATATATATGTATATATCCGTACGGACGAATGCCCACCTTGAAAACATCTAATAAAAAAGATAAAAGAGAGAAAAAAAAATCTGATATTGTAAATGTCAAACTCACGTTATCAGAGATGGCACTCTAGTTAAGTCTCCCTTTCACAAACCTGAAAAGAAAACGAGAAAGAATATTAATTTCTTTACCTCCTCTATGTTTATCTATTCATTTTCTTCTTCACTTTATTGTCAGAGAAAATGTGATTAAAGAAATATTAATGGTGATAATGATGACGATAAAAGTGAGAGTGTTGGTGATGTTAAAGATGATGATGATGGCAATGAGAGAGAGAGAGGGGAGAGAGAGAGAGAGAGAGAGAGAGAGAGAGAGAGAGAGAGACAGAGACAGAGACAGACAGACAGAGAGAGAGGAGAGAGAGAGAGAGAGAGAGAGAGAGAGAGAGAGAGAGAGAGAGAGAGAGAGAGAGAGCGAGAGAGAGAGAGAGAGAGAGAGAGAAACTAACATTAATAATTATTTTAATCAATATATTCATTATTACATTAATTATCAAATCAAAGATTACATTAACCGTAAAAAAGCGAAACACGAAAGATTTAGGAGAAGGAAGACGAGATGATGAAGAAGAGGAGGAGGATGAAGAGACAAAGAAAAGAAGATGATGAAAAGAAATGAAAAGAAATGCGATGAAGAAGAAAGAGAATAACAACAATAAGGATAATGGCAATAATAATAATGATATTGATAATAATAATGATAATGATTATAAATTATAATGATAATAGTAATGATTATGACGACGGAATTTACCATAATGATAATGATAAGATGAAACATGAGCGAGAGCAAGAAAATAAATAAAGTAAGTGAACAAGATAAAAATGCGAAAGAACCATGACCATTTGAGGGGAATCGAAGGGGGGGGGAGGGGGGGAGGAGGGGCGAGAGGGGGTATAATCTAACACACTAAAATAAATTCTATATAAATAAATACATGAGATACCAAGGCATTAGGACGTGTAAAAAATCTATCGGTACATCACACAGACTTTTAAAGACGTATGTTGGCGGGATGAATCTGGGCGTGGCCTCGCCTCTGCGATTTTGTTTTGCTTTCGTTGAAACAGAAAACGGGAAACGCGCGGGAAGAAGGCGCGCGAATTCGAAATATAAATTCCATTACGGCATTTTTCGTTCACTCGCTTTGGTTTTTACTATAGACTGTCTTAACAATCCAATTGATCTATCTACCTGTCTGTATATATGTATATAATAATATATATATATATATATATATATATTATAATATATTATATATATATATATATATATATATAATATATATACATATATAAATCTATCTATCTGTATGTCTCTATGACTCTATCTATAAATTTGTCTATCTATCTATCTTTCTTTAACCATAACTATACATTCATCTATAACTCTATCAATAAATCTATTAACTATCCGTCTATCTATCTATCTATCTATCTATATCTATATCTATAAATCTATATAGATATGTTTTTTTTTTTTTTTTACTTTTTTACGTTTCCTTTTCTTCTTTTTAACCTCAACATATCATCCACACTCCATCCTCCCACCTTCATCCACTCTGCTCTGCTCGCACCCCTTTATCATATTCTCCATCAACTTCATCCCATCTTCAATATCAAGAAAATCGACCTTAATTAACACCTTTTTACCTTTTAGCCTTAATGAACTAATTGGCTATGCATGGAAAAATTATGGATTTTTTTTTTTTTTTTTTTTTTTTTTTGCTTAATTGCTGTTTCTTTCTTTGTTTGGTTTTCTTTTCTGTGCGTTTGTTTGTTTGTCTGTTTCTATCTCACACAATCTCACTCTCCCTATCTCTTTCTCTCTCTCTCTCTCTCTCTCTCTCTCTCTCTCTCTCTCTCTCTCTCTCTCTCTCTCTCTCTCTCTCTCTCTCTCTCTCTCTCTCTCTCTCTCTCACTCTCTCTCTCTCCTTCCTCCTCTCTCTTCTCTTTCACCCTCTCCCTCCTTTCCTCCTCTCTCTCTCTCTCTCTCCTCTATTTCTTCTCCCTTCCTTTTTCTTTCTTCCTTTGTGGTTCCCAATTCGCCTTCGATTTCTCCCGATTTGGTTCCTTTCCCAAAAAAGCCTCTGTTGTGGCTTCTTATTTCGCTTTTTGTTTCTCCTTTTCTTCTCCATTTGATTTCTCCTTAGTTATTCGTTTATCTATTTGTTTGCTTCTTTGTTTTATTTGTTTATTTATATTTTTGGGGGGTTAGGGTTGTTTTTTTCTTCTACTTCATCTTCTTGTCCACACTTCTCTTCCTAGTTCCTCTTCCCGTTCATATTTCTTATCCTGATCCTACTCCTATCCCCATCTTGAATCCTATTCCTACGCCTGTTCCTACTCTTCTTCCTATTCCTATTATCATTCCCATTCCCATTCCTACTAGCATTCCTATTCCCATTCCTATTAGCATTTCCATTCCCATTCCTATTTCTCTCACCAATCCTATTCCCATTCCCATTCCCATTCCCATTTCTATCATCATTTCCTATTCCTGTTACCATTCCATTCCTATTTCTATCATCATTCCTATTCCTATTACTATCCCATTCCCATTCCTATTTCTATCATCATTCCTATTCCTATTACCATTCCCATTCCCAATTCTATCATCATTCCTATTCCTATCATCATTCCCATTCCCATTCCTCGCCGCGTGCACCAGGAATCCGAGCGGGGGCGGTGACTTCACGGGCGAGGAGAACCGCTTACGATTCCAGGGTCTTCACGCCCCCGCCCGATCAATGGTCGCCCCCCTCTCCCCTCTCCCCTCTCCCTCTCCCTCTCCTCTCCCCTCTCCTTCTCCCCTTCACTCGCCACTCTTCTTACTCCACTCTGCCCTTCACTGTCTCTCCTCTCCCTCTCCCTCTCCTCTCCCTCTCCCTCACTCTCCCCTCTCCCTCTCCCCTTCACTCTCCACTCTTCTCACTCACTCTGCCCTTCACTGTCTCTCCTCTTCCCTCACCGCTCTCCTCTCCGCCCTCCCCCCTTCTTCCCTTCATCCTCCACTCTCTCCTCTCTACTCTCTCTTCTTCACTCTGCCCTCTCCACTCTCCAGTCTCCACACTGCCCTTTCCCCTCTGCTCTCTCCTCTCTCTCCTCTCCTCGCCTTCTCTCCTCTGCCCTCTCCTCTGCTCTTCACTCTCCGCTCTCCCTTCTGCCCTCTTCCTTCTCCACTCTTTCCTTTCTCCTACATCCTCTCCCCTTCTCTCCCCTCTCCACTCTTCCCACTGTTTGGTAGGAGTCAATTTTCTCTCCTTTTCACTTTCCTCTCTCTCTCTCTCTCTCTCTCTCTCTCTCTCTCTCTCTCTCTCTCTCTCTCTCTCTCTCTCTCTCTCTCTCTCTCTCTCTCTCTCTCTCTCTCTCTCTCTATCTATCTATCTATCTCGATCTATCTATCTATCTATCTATCTATCTATCTATCTATCTATCTCGATCTATCTATATCTATCTATCTATCTATCTATCTATCTATCTATCTATCTATCTATCTATCTAATCTATCTATCTATCTCCCATTGATAATAATCATAGGTATAATAATAACGAAAAGACGAATACGAACGACATCCACAATAAAACTAACAACAATAAAACTACCACGACCATCACTAACAACCACAGCAACCCTCAAAACCACTCTGTTGTTGTTGCAGTGTGAGCGGAGGGGAGAGGAGGGACCTCGCCACGAAGGGATCTCGCGGCCGATTTCCACGCCAGATTCGTCCCGGAAGACCTCGGCTGATGTACCGCTGGAGAAAGGGACACGGGGTCGATGGACGTGGAAGAGGGAGTGGTAGATCAGTGCGGTAGATAGATGGTTGTGATGAAAGGGGTGTGGTAGATTGAAGAGGGCGATAGATAGATTAGCTTGATTAATAAGTATGAGAGAGGGGAGAGAATGGTTAGGAAGTGTGGTAGATAAATGGGGTTGATAGATTTATTAGGCTGATAGATAGACGGAGACAATAGAGGGAGAGAAAAATGCATGATCGGCAGATAATTAAAATAGCATTAATAAGTTTGATAGATACGCGAATTGATAGATAGGTAAATAATAAAACCATTAGACTCTCCCTCTCTCTTTGTCTCTCCCTCTGTCTGCAAGCCTCTCTCTCTCTCTTTGCCTCTGTCTTTCTATCTGTCTCTCTGTCTCTCTCTGTGTGTCTGTACGTCTCTCTCTATCTCTCTCTTTGTGTCTGTACATCTCTCTCTGTCTCTCAGTTTCTGTTCTTCTCTTCTCTCTCTCTCTCTCTCTCCTCTCTCTCTCTCTCTCTCTCTTCTCTCTCTCTATATATATATATATATATATATATATATATATATATATATTATATATATATATATATTTCTATCTCGCCCAGTAAAGTGTGGATTCACGAACGAAAAAAAAATCATCATGTTGCATTAAGCCTTTTATGAGACACTAAAAACATTACTGAGCTTAACATAATTTCTGCATATAGGTCAGAGTGGAAGCCAGACAGACAGACAGACAGACAGTGCTTCACAGACACGCTCAGACACTCTGGCATTTAAAGGTACTAGGGGAATTGAAAGCAAGACAGTCTGACAGCCGTAGACACGTAGACAGCCATCCAGACAGACAGACAGACTGATTTCCAACCAAGCATGGGAGTCAGAACATCAGAGGGATGGNAGGGGGCAGAAGGGAGTCCGGGCGGCTGGTTGCGGTAGTCGCGCGGCAGACACCGCCGCGAGAGGTTAGTGTGGACGGGTGCGTGCCGCCTCGCGCGCTGTCGATCGCTGTGAGTGAGGTCCCCAGCGCGTTTGTTTGTGTCTCCGCGAAGTTGGATGTAGAGAGGCGGATAGCACGAAGCCCCGAGTGGATAAAAGGAAACGTAGAGAGTGGATAGCGTGAGGAAAAACACCCTTTCTAGTGGATATGATAAAAGTAGAAAGTGGATAGTGCGAAATAGCGTCCGTTGGATACAAGGAAGGGAGGAAGCGGGTACAGCCTAACTTCCCCCGCAGCGTTGTACAAAGCGGATAGTGTGTGTGTGTATGTGTGGATAATTCGCAGAGATCGGTGGTAAAGAACCCAGAAAGTTGGGATAGAGAACCACGGACGTTTGACGGGCGGATATGTGGATTTTTGTTTCAATTTCCGTTACAGCGAATGGGTTTATGTGGATCTCTGTTTGATATCAATTAGCGGATTAGTTTTCAGTATTTTTTTTACGATATGACAACCCATTTCCAATCGTACATCATTAGTTTAAGCGGATCCGATTAATGCGTGCGGATATTGTTGTAGAAAAGTCTATTTATACAGTGTTCGTTGTGGTGGATCGCAGTAAATATCCGTTGTAAGGAAATAAATAAATGCTATTGGATATAGTGAATGAAGTTAAAGTATAGTGGATATCGGATGTGTAGAGAAGCGAGTGTGAATACTGGATATAGTGAATATTCGTTATAATATGGTGAATATTTCTAGATGGATCTAGAGAAAGCATCGGTATAAGGAAGCACACGCCGTCGAATAAAGGAGAGAATCGCCGTAAAGCAAAAACGGTACACATAACGAGATATTCGTACGGGTTGGGGGAAACAGCTGAGAGACAAACAGACAAACAAACAAACGAACGACACGCTACGCTTCCCTTGGCGAATTGACTGTCCTCGAATATTTTCTCAGTGAGGTTGTTGTATCCTCTCTCCCCCCCCTCCCGTCCCACCCCCTATCCCTATCCCATTAAC
>NW_020870939.1:61481-67599 GCF_003789085.1 Penaeus vannamei
CCTCTCTCTCCCCTCATCCCTCCTTTTCCCCTGTCTCCCTCTCATTCTCCTATCCCTCCTCCTCCTGTCTCCCTCTCTCTCCCCTCATCCCTTCCTCCTTCCTGTCTCCCCCTCTGTCCCCTCACCCCCCTTCCTCTTTCCTCACCCCCCTTCCTCCTGTCCCCCCTCTGTCCCCTCGATCCTCCTTCCTCCTCGTCTCCCATCACCCTTCCTTCCTCATGTTCTCCCCTCATCCCTGTTCTCCCTGCTCTCTCCCCTTATCCCTCCTTCCTCGTGTCTCCCCTTATCCCTGTCTCCCTGTCTCTCTCACCCTCATACCTGATCTGCCCGTCTTTCCACCTGTCTCCCAATCAACCCCTCCTTTCTCATGTCTCGCCTCATCCCTGTCTCCCCTGCTCTCCCCTATTCCCCTCCTTCCTCCTGTCTCCCCTCTGTCCCCTCATCCCTCAGGGTATTTGTCCACTAAGGGATTTATTGGTTTCTTCGTTTGCTCTGATGTTCCCCCTGAGTGGAGTTGGAGAAGGGGACTGGGTATGGGAGAGGGGAGAGGGGAAGAGGGGTGAGAGGTGAGAGAGGAGGAGAAGAGGGGGAGGGAAGGGGTGAGAGAGGGAGGGGAAGGGAGAGGGGAGGGGGAGGTGGGAAGGGTGAGAGAGGAGGAGGGGGAGGGGAGGGGACAGGTTCAAGGAGGCAAGGGTAAAGCGTAGAAGGAGGAAGACGCGAGAGGGGAAGGAAGGAGGGGAGAGGAGGGGAGGAGGGAGAGGACAAGGGCGAGAGAGAGAGGGAGAGAGTGAAAGGAAGAATCAAGAGAGAGGAGAGAGGAAACAAGAAAGATGATGAGAAGAGATAGATAAGAAGAGAAAGAAACAAAGCGTCTAGNGGTGCCACCCGTTGAAAAGTAAGAAGTTGTTAAAGATGAGATGGGAGAGAGGACGGTGGGGGACGACAGGGGGGGAGGAAAACTGGAAAACAAGACATGAGAGAGACAATAAGAAACAAAAAAATATATCGAAAGGGACAAGACATGAGTAAACATTACCATAAATACTATTTAAACAACAAAAATCCTACCCCAATACATATTTTTTTATTCTTCAAATGAATCAACGTGTTCGGATCTCTCACATCCAAACGCCCGACCCCCATTCTTTCTCGTTACGAAGCTGGGAAAATATCCATCTCCTCTTTCGTTCTATCCAAATATATAACAGCGCCAGTCGCATTCTAAACGCCATTTTCGAGTTAATCTTTTTTTTATTCCTCTTTTTCTTCTTCTTCTTTTTGTTATTGTCAGCGGGCGAGGGAACATACAGCGAAATGTCACGTGAAGGAATCGGAATGGGGAGAGAGAGTGGAATGCTTGGTATGCATAAGGTGTTCCCCCGACGATGTTTCAAACGGCACTGAGGTTTCTGTTTCGTGCTCGCCTGTTTTTAAAGGGGGTTGGGTGGGGAGGGGGGGAGGGGGAAAGGGGGGTGGGCGGGGGGAAAGGTAGGGGTGGGAGAGGGAGGGGTAGGGAGGGAGGGGTAGGAGGGGTGGTCTTGGTTTGAGCTGGGAGTTTTGGGTTGGATTTTTGTTGAAAAGGTAATGGTTGTGAGGTACTTTTGTTTTTGTGTGTGTGTGTGTGTGGTGTGGGGGGGGGTTATTGAGTGTGTGGGTGTATTTTTGTGTGTCCTGTTTTTTTGTCTGTTGTTTGTCTTTTTACTTTTTTCTACTTCTTCTCTTTTCTCTTTTCTCTCTTTTTTTCTCTGTCTCTCTCTCTCTCCTCGTCTCTTTCTCTCGTCTCTCTCTTCTCTCTCGTCTCTCTCTCTCTCTCTCTCTCTTCCCTCTCCCTCCCTCCCTCCCTCCCCTCCTCCCTCCCTCCCTCCCTCCCTCCCTCCCTCTCCCCCCTCCTCCTCCCTCCCCTCTCCTCCCGCCCCCCTCCCTCCCTTCCCCTTCCCTCTCCCTCAAAGGAAGTTACAGGAGGTCATAGTAACACTTTCCGGAAGCCCTTTCGTATGGTAAGCAGTGACACAGGAGCTTAAGTGTCTAATGTTGTCCGTCAGTCCGTCTTGGAGGTGGGGGTGGGGGGTGGGGTGTGGGGTTGGGTTTTGGGAGAGGTTCATGGGTTCAAATGGGAGGTCAAATCACCGTCAGATTGGGTTCCGGTGAGTGTTGTGTGTATACCTTCTTCTCGTTCTCTCGCTTTTCTGCTATGTGCTGTGTATCTGTGTATTATGTATGTGTGTGTGTTATCTGTGTACTCTTATCTCTTCGGTCTTATCTGTCTTATATCTATCTGTTATTGATGTATGTAGAGATCTATCTTCTTTTCTCTCTCTCTCTCTCTCTCTCTCTATCTTCTCTTCTCTCCTCGCTCTCTCTCTCTCGTCTCTTCTCTCTCTCTTCTCTCTCGCTCTCTCTCTTCTCTCTCCCTCTCTCCTCCCTCCCTCTCTCTCTCTCTCCTCTCCCTATCTCTCTCTCTCTCTCTCTCTCTCCTCTCTCTCTCTCTCTCTCTCTCTTCTCTCTCTCTCGCTCTCTCTCTCTCTCCTCTCCTCTCTCTCTTCTCTCCCTCTCCCTCTCCCTCCTCTCCCTCTCCCTCTCCTCCCCCGCGAATGAGAAAGGGGAAGGAAAGTGCCTAAAGACGGGATTGGTAACATTACTGTGTGTGTCTTGTGTGTGTGTGTGTGTGTGTGTGTGTTGTGTGTGTGTGTGTGTGTGTGTGTGTGTGTGTGTGTGTGTCCGTTCCTTAAGTGGGGCTTCTTAGAAGGTTGATGCCTGCGTTTAAGGCCTAGAGTGAGGAGGCACGGCGCTTTCGGGGGTTTCGGGGTCTATCTATCGATCGTCTATCCGTCTATCTATCTTTCCCATACACCTGTATGTCTGTTTAACTTATCTATTCCCACTACATCAGTCTACTATCTATCTTCAACTACACTCTATTTCTGTCTTTATCTCTCCCTCTCCCTTCCCTTTCTCTCTATTTCTATCTCTTCCTTTCCTTCTCTCTATCTCTCCCTTTCCTATTTCTGATTTCTACTCTCATCTCTAGGTTCTCTCCATCTCTCCCTCCTCCCTCCCCTTCCCCACCCTCTCCAACTCACCCCCTTCTCCCCCCGTCTCCCCTCCCACCCTCCCCCCTCCCCACCCCTCCCTCTCAGTTAGAAAACTCACTTACTTAAAAAGGAACGAAATACAATGTTTTCTTTTTTTGTTGTTGTTTTCAAGTATTTGTGTTGCATTATCGACGTTCCTTGGCCATTTTTTCTTTCTTGTATTGTTTTCTTTCTCTTTCTTTCTTACCCTGTTCTGTTTTTCTTGCCTTTCTTTTTTTTTTATTTCTTCTTGTTTCCCTTGCCATTTTTCTTTCTTGATTTTTTCTTTTTTTTTTCTATCTTACTCTTTCTTTTTCCTTTGCTTCTTCTTCTTTCTTTTCTTCTTTCTTCTTCTTCTTCTTCTCTTCTTCTTCTTCTTCTTCTCTTCTTCTTCTCTTCATCTTATTATTCTTCATTCTTCTCCTTTTTCATCTTCTTCTTCTTCTTCTCCTTCATCTTCTTTTCATCTGCTTCTCCTTCATCTTCTTCTCTTCTTCATTTTCTTCTCCTTTCTTCTTTTGGTGTTATTCGAGAGAATTAAAACTTATTTATAGACGTGAGTGACAATTACAACACTCTGCTTTGGCGTCTTTGTTAGTGGTGGCGTGGGATTGCAAATTCTGGGGCGGGGAGGGGGGATGGGGAGGATGGGGGTGAGGAGAGATGGGAGGGGTGGGGGAGGGGCTGGAAAAGCGGGGATTGGGAGGGGAGGTAGGGAGTGGGGCTGAGGGGAAGGAATAGCAGGTGGTTGGGAGTTGGGTGGGGGGAGGGGTTCTTGGAAAAAAGCGGGGAGGGGGTAGGAGTGCGTGGCTTAAGGGATAGGCAGGTGGTTTGGGAGAAGGTGGGGGAGGGGAGGAAGGGGGAGAGGGGAGGAAAGGGGAGTTGGGGGAGAGCGGAGGAGGAAAAGTCATGTGATGCTTTCCTCTTCTTCCTCTTTTTTCTCTTTCCTTCTTCCCTTACTTCTCTTTCTTCCTTCCCTCCTACTCTTTCTTCTTTTTCCCTTCATCTCTCTGCTTCTCTTCCATTTTCTCCATTTTCCTTTCCTTTCTTCCCCTTCCCTTCTCTACCCATCCCCTCTTTCTCCTTCTACCCCTCTAACCCTCCCTATATTCTCCTCTTACCCTTCATCTTCTCCTTCGTTTCTTCCTCCTCTTCACCCTTCTCCTTCCCTCTCTTTTCTCCCCTTTTCCCTCCTTTCTTCACCTCCATCTTTCTTCTCTTCCCTTCTTCCTCTTCTTCCCTTATCCTTTCTCCTCTCCCTTCTGCTTCTTTTCTTCCCTCTTCCCTCCCTTCTTCCCCTCTTCCCCTTCTTTCCCTTCTTCCGCCTATTCCTCTTACCCCTCCCTTCTTACCACCTTTCCTTCTCTTCCCCATTATCCTCTTCCCCTCCAATCTTTCCCTCTTCCTTCTCCTCTCCGTTCTTTCCTCTCCTCTCTTCCCCTCCCCTCTTCTCTCTCTTCCCCTCTTCCTCTCTTCCCTTATCCTCTCCTCTCTTCCACTCCCCTCTTCCTCTTTTTCGCCCCTTCCCTCTTAGTCCTGGCTTTGGTAAAAACAGGTTGTATTGCTCAGTGTTTGATACCATTCTCGTTGGACCTTGCGTGAGATGAACGGGGGAGGGGGGAGGGGTGGGAAGAGAAGGTGGAGGGGGAGTTGGGGAGAGGTTGGGGGTGATTGCCAGTGCGTGGTTTATCTGATGTATTTCTGGTTCCGCTTGGAGGATTAGGTGTTGTTTGTTTGTTTGTTGTTTGTTTTGTGTGTTTTTAGTATGTGGTGAGGTGTTTTTGTCAGTATGTCCTTTATGTCTGTGTTGTCTGGTTTGTGGTGTGGTGTGTGGAGTGTGTGTGTGTTGGAGTGTGTGTGTTGTGTGTTGTGTGTGTGTGTGTGTGTGTTGTGTGTGTGTGTGTGTGTGTGTGTGTTGTGGGTGTGTATGTGTGTGTGTGTGTGTTGTGACTTGTTCGTGGTCAGTCGGTCAGTCTTGTCTGTACGATGTTTCTTGTCTGCTGTGGTTGTCGTTGTCTGAAGTGTTTCTGTTGTGTGTGTGCTGTGTGTGTGTATGTATGTGTGCGTGCTTGTTCGTTGGTCAGTCTGTGTTGTGTGTGTGTGTGATGTGATGTGTGTGTGTGTGTGTGCTGTGCTGTGTGTGTGTGCTGTGTGTGCCTGTGTGTTGTGTGTGTGTGTAGCTGTGGTGTCTGTGTGTGTGTGTGTGTGCGCTCGCCGCCTGTTTCCTACGCTTATTGCTTGTTCGTCCGTCGAGTTCTGTCTGTCTGTTTTCTGCGTCTAGATTCTACGCCCGCGCACCGTCAATTCACGCCCATTCCGCCGGTTTCCTTCTGGACAAATTGCCTCTCTTAGGGCGTGACGGCGAGACCAGCGGCCGGCAAGAAAAGGTGACTAATGACGGCGCAGCCGAGAAGGACGCCCCTTGCTGATTGGGGTCGACAATCCGTCGGGGTGTTCCTCTTTCGCTACTCCTCTTTTTCGCTCTCGCTCTTTCGCTCTCGTTCGCTCTCTCTCTTTCGCTCTTTCGGGTGGTGTCTGTCATCTCCTCTTTTTTTTTTTTTTTTTTTTTTTTTTTTTTTTGGTGTGGTGTGTGCCCTGGTGTGTGTGTGTGTGTGTCCTGTGTTGTGTGTGTGTGTGTGCTGGTGTGTGTCTTGTGATATGTGTGTGTGTGTGTGCGTCGCCTTGTGATGTGTGTGTTTGTCTTTCTCTGATAGCTCTGTTTCTTTTTGCGTGTGCTCTTTGTTTCTTTTCTCTTTCTTTTTCTGTTTCGTTTTTTTATATTTCTATTTCTTTTTCTTTCATCTCATCTCTCTCTCTCTCTCTTCTCTCATCTCTCTCTCTCTCTCTCTCTCTCTCTCTCTTCTCTCTCTCCTCTCTCTCTCTCTCTCTTTCTCTCTCTTCTCTCTCTCGTCTCTCTCTCTCTTCTCTTCTCTCTCTCTCTCTCTTCTTCTCTCCTTCTCTTCTCTCCTCTCTCTCTCTCTCTCTTCGTCTCTCTTCTCTCTCTTTCTCTCATCTCTCATTCTCTCTCTCTTCTCCTCTCTTCTCTC